>AP025065.1:10365105-10522601 GCA_036186865.1 Eustoma russellianum | reverse complement strand
CCCTGTTTCTCATTTAAATTTTGCCTAAAGAGTGCAAAGTGCAAACTAGAAATGCATCTGGAAATTTATTCATTTGTGTTGTATTCTTTCAGGAAACTGGGATAAAGGATCTATTATTTTATTGCCTTAGAAAAATATTATTGTACAATTTCATTATGCCTATTAATTGATGTCTTTGGCAGTTTCTTCAAGACTTCCCTTTAAGTGTGTGAGATAAGGCTTGTAGATTGTTAAATACTTCATGTGTGACTTGTGAGACAGTAGACTAACCCACACTGATGACTATGTGATTCGAAATTCAACCTCTGCATTCCAAGCAAAAGAACATACCAAAATGGGAATTTGCTAAAAGAACAAAAGAACATGCCACCTGTCTCAAAGATTGCCTTCTGCATTGCTCTTTTGGGGATGTGATCTCACCCCCCAAATCTCACCCCCTTCCCACCGCTCGTCACATGACAGCCACCCCCTTCATACATCTCTTCCTCTCCATATCCTCATCTAGCCTCACTACTCACCTGCTGCTACGTGGCGGGCGGTGGGAAGGGGGGTTGGGATTAGGGGTGAGGGGATCTCATCCCGCTCTTTTGCTGATCTTTTCAGTCATTTACTCCTGTAGAAAACAGGGACCTGATATTAACGTTCTTGGCTAATTCTCCCATTCAATTCTTTCAGCTGGCTGACAGGAATGGAAGAAAATCCCACAGTTATTAGATTCAGAGTAACTCTTCAGAAGAATGCACAACTTAATAAATATTAGACAAAATTTTGTCTAATATAGACTAATTTGTCTTTTCTGAAGAACACTTGAACAATCCCCGTTCCTTCTTCCCCAGATTAAGGTAAAACTTAAAAGCCCGGTTAAGGGAGGTGTGTGCCGATGGTGAGCTTTCTTGTTAATTACCGTTTTAAACCGGAATCAACTATTTATTTTTATCCATTTATTTTACGGACCTGCTTGCCTTTCATGAACTCGAACTCCAGGAAAATGCCTCCACGACGTGAGCCAGCAGGAAATGGAGGGCACGACGGTGACGACCACCAGGGTCAGGGGGCCATACCTCAAGTCCTCACAGACACACTAGCCACCCTGACTACCTTGGTGGCTCAACAGCAGGTACAGATGGCTCACCTGCAGCAGCAGCAACAGGAGCAGCAGCAGCAGCCGCCGCGACCACCACCTCCGGGACTTCGATTCTACTATAGAGAGATGCAGCACTCCTGTATACCGATGTTTAGGGGTACTACACGGCCTGAGGAGGCTGAGATCTGGCTCGAGAATATGATCGAGCAGCTGAGGTTATTGCAGGTACCAGATGAGTTGAAGGTGGAGGTGGTAGTTCCATTCCTTGAAGGTGATGCTAGGGAATGGTGACTTGGTGTACAGCGCCGGTTGACCCCACAGTTGACTTGGGCCCAGTTCAGAGAAGAATACAAGAAGCACTATATCCCTGAGAGTGCTATACAGAGGAGGATGACCGAGTTTCAGCTGCTTACACAGGGGTCCATGACTGTGGACCAATACTCAGAGAGATTCCATGCATTGGGGAGATACATGCCTTCCGTTATGGATAACGAGAGGGCAAAGATGCCCAAGTTTAAGACAGGACTGAGTTCTCGCATTCAGTCTTTGATTATTTGTGCCAGACCAGGGACATTCGAGGAGTTACTGGAGGTGTGCCGTGAGGTTGAGGGTGACCTCAGGAGGGTTGCAGCAGATGACCGAGCGAAAGGGCCATGTGAGGAGTATCATTCCGGGAGATCAGGTAGATGGCTGAAGCTACCATGCCGCCAGCAGCCAGGACACTCTTACCGACCACCACAGCAGCAAATACCATTTACCCAGCCTCTTGCCATTGAGGGACCAGAAGCGACTCATGCACAGCCAGTGAGAGCCGTGGCCCCCACCCTGTGCACAGTGTGGGCGTTTTTATCTGGGTCAGTGTTGGAGGAATAGGGACGTTTGCTACAGATGCGGCACCCCTGGGCACTTTGCCAAAGACTGCCCTGCGCAGGGACAGGCACCCCCACCCCAGCAGAGCCAGACACAGCAGAAGGGGAGGCCAAAGACGAACGCCTGAGTACATGTCATGTCGCACGCCGACGTCGAGGACACCAGCGACGTCATAGCAGGTACACTTTAATTAAGTGTTATAAATCCACATTTGTTTTAAATACTTTTCTGTCTTGTGATGTTGTGTTATATGTATAACCCTGCCCATGTTAGGTGAGATATTGATTAACAAGGTCCCAGCCTACGCCCTCTTCGATAGTTGGGCTAGCCATTCATTTATCGCCAGGAGAGTTGTCAAGAGTCTGAATATTCCACCAGAACGGCTAGAGATTCCCTATCGTGTCCAAACCGCTGGTGACCAGGTGTTTGTATCGCACTATCAGTACAGAGATTGTTTGGTGGAGATTAATGAGCTAGAGTTCATGGCGACTCTGATTCCGATCCAGATGCAAGATTTTGATGTTATTCTGGGCATGGATTTTCTGGCTAAGCATGAGGCCAAGATCGACTGTCGTCAGAGGCAGGTCCGCATGCAGACACAGAGTAAGCAGGAAACCATCTTTCAAGGAGATTACAAGTTACATAAGGCGCCCAAGAAGATCCACATGAGTGCAGTGCAGGCGCACAAGGCGTTGAGGAAAGGTAATCAATGTTTTCTTGTATATGCTATTGGCGCAGAAAAAGAGGTACCCTCGATAGAATCAATACCAGTGGTGAGTGAGTATAAAGATGTATTTTCCGATGAGCTGTCAGGACTACCGCCCAGTCGGGAGGTAGAGTTTGAGATTAATTTACTGCCCGGTGATGAGCCGATATCGAAGGCACCGTACAGAATGGCTCCGGCTAAGCTGAAGGAACTGAAAGAGCAGCTGCAGGAGTTGCTGGACCGGAAGTTCATCCGACCCAGCGTCTCACCCTGGGGAGCTCCGGTCTTGTTCGTGAAGAAGAAAGATGGCAGCATGAGACTCTGCATTGATTATAGAGAGATTAATAAGATCACTATCAAGAACAAATATCTGCTACCCCGGATCGAGGACCTCTTCGATCAGCTAAAGGTATCTTTTAAATCAATAAAATTCATATTATTACCATGAAAGTTTACAATTGACTCCTCAACTTTGGCATTCTTCAGGGAGCTAAGGTATTCTCCAAGATTGATCTTCGATCCGGATATCATCAGCTGAGGATTAAAGCAGAGGACGTATCGAAGACTGCTTTTCGCACTAGATATGGCCACTATGAGTTTTTTAGTAATGTCATTCGGTCTGACTAATGCTCCCGCGGCCTTCATGGACTTGATGAATACGGTGTTCAGAGACCAGCTTGATAAGTTTGTGGTGGTCTTTATCGATGATATTCTGATCTATTCTTCGGATGAGGATTTGCATGAAACGCATCTGAGGGAGGTTCTGGAGGTACTCAGGCAGAAGAAGCTATACGCCAAGTTTAGTAAGTGCGAGTTCTGGTTGAAGAGCGTTGCTTTCTTGGGACACGTGGTTTCAGAAGAAGGAATTCTGTGGATCCCAAGAAGATTGAGGCTATTACTCAGTGGCCCAGACCGACTAATATGACAGAAGTGAGGAGTTTTCTGGGCTTGGCTGGCTACTACCGGAGGTTTGTAGAAGGATTCTCGTCTATTGCAGTGCCACTGAGGAGGTTGACTCAGAAAAAGTCGAAGTTTGTATGGACCCTGAGTGCGAGCAGAGTTTTGCAGAACTTAAGAGACGATTGACGACGACCCCTATACTTGCTCAACCCTCAGGCTCGGAAGGGTTTATCATCTATAGCGACGCATCGAAGAATGGGCTAAGTATGTGCATAAGACTTCGATTAAGTTCTATATATGTTACAACCTGGCCTAATCTCTTTCTTTTCAGGATGTGTCTTGATGCAGAACGACAAGGTTATCGCATATGCTTCACGCCAATTGAAGCCTTATGAGCAGAATTACCCGACTCACGACCTAGAGCTAGCTACCGTGGTTTTCGCACTTAAGATTTGGCGTCATTATCTTTATGGAGTGAAGTGCGAAGTATTCACGGATCATAAGAGTTTGAAGTACTTATTCACTCAGAAGGAGCTGAACATGCGACAGAGGAGATGGCTTAACAGATCAAGGAGGCGCAAAAGAGAGATGTAGCGCTTAGTGAGATCCGAGAGAAGATGATGACCAACTAGGTTGATGGATTTCAGATACATGATGATGGTAGCATGTGGTTTCAGGGGAGACTATGTGTCCCTGAGGATGAGGATATTAGAAGGACAATATTGAAGGAGATGCACAATTCAAAGTTGTCTATTCATCCGGGTGCCACAAAGATGCATAACGACTTGAAGAAGCATTACTGGTGGAGTGGTATGAAGAGACAGATAGTCGAGTTCATTGAGAGATGTCTGGTGTGTCAGCAGGTCAAGGCAGAACACAAGAGACCAGGAGGTTTTTTGATGCCATTAGAGATCCCTGAATGGAAATGGGAGCATGTAACGATGGATTTTGTGGTGGGTCTTCCGAGGACAAGGAATGGTAATGACATGATCTGGGTGATTGTAGACCGTTTGACTAAGTCCTCTCATTTCCTACCTGTGCCAAATGATGTGACCCTGGAGAGGTTAGTTACACTCTATATCGACAACATCATCCGTTTACATAGAGTCCCAGTCAGTATTGTCTCCGATCGTGATTCGAAATTTACTTCCAAGTTTTGGTCAGCATGTTAGAGAAGGATGGGGACTGAACTACGATTGAGTACTGCATTTCACCCACAGACGGATGGGCAATCAGAGAGGACGATACAGACATTAGAGGATATGTTGAGGGCCTGCGCCATCGATTTCAAGGGGAACTGGGACGGTATGATCAAATTGATTGAATTCTCCTACAACAACAGTCACCATAGCGCCATCGGCATGGCACCATTTGAGGCGCTTTATGGGCGTAAGTGCAGATCCCCTCTTCTTTGGGATGAAGTGGGAGAGCGCTGTATTACAGGTCCAAAGCTGGTTGAGCAAACCAAGGAGAAGGATAAGTTGATTCGAGAAAGGCTTAAGGTTGCTCAAGACAGAAGTAAGAGTTGGGCTGACTCGAAGAGGCGCCCGTTGGAGTTTGATGTGGGAGAAAAGGTTTATCTGAAAGTATCACCTATGAAGGGTGTTGCGAGATTTTGTCTGAAGGGTAAGCTGAGGCCTCGATACATTGGTCCCTACGAGGTGCTCGAAAGGATTGGTCCGTTAGCTTACCATTTGGCGTTGCCCACAGCGCTGGCACAGGTGCATAATGTATTCCATGTATCTCAGCTGAGGAAGTACGTCCCAGATCCGAGTCATGTACTGGACACACCTCCTTTGAGAATCAGACCGGACACATCATATGAAGAGACTCCTGTTCGGATTATAGACCGTAAGGACCAGGTGCTCAGGAGAAGAATCATTCCATATGTCAAGGTGCAATAGAGCAATCACAGAGAGAACGAAGCAACTTGGGAGCTGGAGGAGCAGATGCGTGAACGCTACCCTGAACTCTTCGATTAAGGTACATCGAACCTTCTCAGTCTTTATGATTAAAGTATGTCAAGTTTCGAGGACAAAACTTTTTGTAAGGTGGGTAGGATGTTATAGCCAAAAAAAGGGAAAAGAAAAGGAAAGAAATATAATAATAATTAAATAGGTAGAAGATAAAGATAAAAGAAAATAAATAAATGAATTTTAAAAAAAAAGAGAACGTGTGAAAAAAGGGGGGTTGTAACTGTCCCCCCCTAATTATCGTTGATTGAAACATAAAAAGGGGGATAATGGGGCAACGGGGAAACAAAAACCAAAAGGAAAAAAATATATATATAAACAATAGAAAAACAATAGAGAAAAACAAAGGGAAGGGTAGGCGACGCAGAAAGAAAAGGCGGTAAGAAAAGAGATAATAGGAAAAGGAGAAGAAGGAGAGGAGAGAGAGGGAAGAGAAGTCAATCGCGAAGTGTTGTTTGAAAAACGCGCAGCGGAAAACAAAAACTTGATCTCCGATAATAACGGGAGAATCAATGGATCCGCTATGTTATCTGTAAGCTGTGTATTTTTCGTGTGTATGCTGATCATGCTTGATCCGTGAGAGAGGTTTAGTCAATGGATCCGCTATGTTATCGTTTGTGTCAACTTTGCATATCTTGACATCTCCTCTATCGATGATGTCTCGAATGAGATGGTAGCGTCTGAGTATATGTTTAGATCTCTGATGAGACCTAGGCTCTTTTGCTTTTGCTATGGCACCATTGTTGTCACAATAAATGTCCACAGGATTTGCAATGCTAGGTACCACTCCTAGCTCAGTGATGAACTTCTTCAGCCAAACTGCTTCTTTAGCTGCATCTGATGCTGCTATATACTCAGCCTCTGTTGTAGAATCAGCCACAGTGCTTTGTTTTGAACTCTTCCAACTAACAGCTCCACCATTCAATGTGAATACAAAACCAGACTGCGATCTGAAATCATCTATGTCGGTTTGGAAACTAGCATCTGTGTAACCATTTACAACTAACTCGTCATCCAAACCTCCATAAACCAAGAATACTTCTTTAGTCCTTCTGAGGTACTTAAGAATATTCTTGACAGCTGTCCAGTGACTTTCACCGAGGTCAGCTTGATATCTACTCGTTGTGCTCAATGGATATGAGACATCTGGTCTAGTACATAACATGGCATACATGATCGATCCTATAGCAGAAGCATAAGGAATTTTATTCATTCGATCTCGCTCATCAGATGTCTGAGGACATTGATTCTTGCTAAGATGAATGCCATGAGACATAGGCAGGAATCCTTTCTTGGACTCTTGCATGTTGAACCTCTTCAACATTTTATCTATGTATGTACTTTGACTCAAGCCTAATATCCTTTTAGATCTATCTCTATAGATCTTGATACCAAGGATATAGGTAGCCTCGCCCAAGTCTTTCATTGAGAAAGAATTCCCAAACCAAGCCTTAACGTTTTGCAAGGTAGGGATATCATTCCCAATAAGCAATATGTCATCCACATATAGGACTAGAAACACTACTGCACTCCCACTAACCATCTTGTAAACACAAGGTTCATCTTCATTCTTGATGAAACCAAAGTTCTTAACAGTTTCATCAAAACGAAGATTCCAGCTTCGAGATGCTTGCTTCAATCCATAGATGGACCTTTGAAGCTTGCAAACCTTCTTTGAATTCTCAGGATTTACAAAACCCTCAGGTTGTGTCATGTACACATCCTCGAGTAAATTTCCATTAAGGAAAGCAGTTTTGACATCCATTTGCCATATCTCATAATCATAGTATGCTGCAATGGTAAGGAGAATTCGAATAGACTTAAGCATAGCTACTGGTGAAAAGGTCTCATCATAGTCTATACCATGAGTTTACTTGAAACCTTTAGCCATAAGCCTTGCTTTGTAGGTTTGCACATTTCCATCCATGTCAGTTTTCTTCTTGAAAACCCATTTGCAACAAATAGTCCTAATACCCTCTGGAGGATCAATTAAAGACCAAACTTGGTTATCAAACATGGACTGCATCTCAGAATTCATGGCTCCAAGCCATTTATCTGAATCTGGACCAGACACAGCTTCCTGATAGGTAGTAGGCTCTTCTTGATCTATGAGCATAACTTCACTATCATCAGTCACAAGAAATCCATATCTCTCTGGCTGACAATGTATCCTATCAGATCTGCGTTGGACTTGTGTTACATTTTCAGGCTCCACATCTGTTTGTGGTTCTGAAATTGTCTCTAAAGACGGTTCAACGATATCTTGTGGAACTTGAGTTTCCTCAAGTTGTACTATACTCCCACTAGTTCTCTTGGAGAGAAACTCCTTTTCCAAAAAGACTCCATTTCGAGCAACAAACACTTTGTTCTCTGAGGGAATATAGAAATAGTACCCTTTAGTTTCTTTAGGATACCCCACAAAAATACATTTGATAGATTTTGGAGCTAGCTTATCAGACACTAATCTTTTCAGATAAGCTTCACAACCCCAAATCTTAAGAAAAGACAAACTGGGTCTCTTACCAGTCCACATCTCATATGGTGTCTTTTCAACCGCTTTAGATGGTACACGGTTCAAAATGAATGCAGCTGTCTCCAAGGCATAACCCCAAAAAGATAAAGGAAGATCTGCTTGACCCATCATAGATCGAACCATATCTAATAAAGTTCGATTTTTCCTTTCAGAAATACCATTCCATTGTGGAGTTCCTGGAGGAGTCAACTGTCAAACAATTCCACAATTTCTTAGATGTTGGTCAAATTCTTGGCTCAAATATTCACCACCTTGATATGATCGAAGCGTTTTAATTGTCTTACCAAGTTGATTTTGTACTTCATTTTGAAAAGTTCTAAACATTTCAAAAGACTCATGCTTATGTTTCATTAGGTAGACATAGCCATACCTACTAAAATCATCAGTAAAAGTAATGAAATACTGAAATCCTCCTCTGGCACTAATGCTGATTGGGCCGCATACATCTATATGTACCAAGCCCAATAAGTCATTAGCCCTTTCACTATGTCCAGTAAAAGGGGTCTTTGTCATCTTTCCAAGCAAACAAGACTCGCAATTTTCAAATGATTCAAAATCAAATGAATCTAATAATCCATCTTGATGGAGTTTAGATACGCGCTTCTCATTTATATGGATAAGGTGACAATGCCATAAATATGCAGGGTTTAATTCATTTGGCTTAGTTCTCTTTGAAGATATGTTATAAATATTACCGTCATTGGAATCATCAAGGTTAAGGACATAAATGCCATTATAACTACTTGCAATACAATAAAGCAAGTCATTTTTATCAAAAATAGAACACTTCTTATTTTTAATTAAAAATGAATAACCTTCATCATCCAAAACAGATACTGAAATAAGATTCCTACTCATAGTAGGAACATAAAAGCAATTGTTTAAAACTAACAAAAGCCCATTGGGCAAGACAAGCTCATAGGTCCCTACAGCTATAGCAGCAACTCTTGCTCTATTGCCAACACGTAGGTCCACCTCGCCCTTCTTCAGCATCCTACTCCTTTTGAGCCCCTGCATATTTGTACAAATATGGGATCCACATCCAGTATCTAATACCCAGGAAGAAGAAGTAGATAAATTAATTTCTATAACATAAATACCTGAAGATGTAGTCGCACTACCCTTCAGCTTCTTCAACTCCTCCAAATAAACATCACAATTTCTTTTCCAATGCCAGGCTTGTTGCAATGGAAACAAGTTCCTTCCTTAGGAACCTTTGCCTTGGGACCAGGTTTCGGTTTAGCTTGACCCTTGGACCCTTTTGCACCCTTTGCACTTTTGGGCTTACCCTTGCCTTTACCTTACTTTTTCATAGGCTTGATATTGACACTCAATAAATGGGTAGACTTTTCCATATTATTCATATTGTAGTTCATAACGAACTGAGAAAAACTGCTAGGCAAAGAGTGTAGGATCAAATCCGTGGCGAGTTCCAAACTCAGGAGATATCCAAGTCTTGCAAGGTGATCTATATAGCCTTTCATCTTTAAAACATGAGCGCTAACAGATTCACCTTCAGACATCTTACAATCAAAAAGTGCAACAGCGGTGTCGAACCTATCCTGCCTAGCCTGTTGTTGGAAAGCTTGTTTGAGATGCACACTCATCTCATAAGCTTCTAAGTGTTCCAGGTCTTTCTGAAGTCCTGAACACATAGTTGCCAACATAAGACATCCTATGTCGTTTGAATCTTCCACATGTTTCTTATACTTGTTCTTAACAGCAACAGAAGCATCAGCAGGAGGTGGTTCAGGGACAGGGTCATCGAGCATGTAGGACTTCTTTTCTTGCTTGAGAACGATTATCAAGTTTCGAAACCAATCAACAAAATTAGTCCCACATTCTTTTAATTTTTCCTTCTCAAGGATTGATCGCAACGATAAGGTGGAATTGTTATTAACAGCCATTTATGATCTACAAAACATGCAAAGTAACAATTTATTAATAATGAGGTTAAAATTTATAAAACTCTCACTAAAACATAACCCTCAAAAGAAATATTTTAGTGAGCTAAGATCCATATTTGACTTAATTCTAAACTCAGCTTTGGCATGACGCTTAAAATTAAGTTATTTAGGTAGGCAACTTCTTTACCAATTACATCTCATGTAACTCTTAGAATTAATGGAATAATGACATCATATATCATTGTATGTTAGATTCCATCTAATGCCTTGGGCCCAAAACCGTTTTGATAGCCCAATTAAGTCTAACCAATTTTAAACATATGAGTAGCACTATTACTCATCCTACGTAGCTAGGAATGTTTAAAGCACAATGCTTTGGCAATACCTACTTTAATACAATCCCAGTTTTAATAGGTGTTTAAGACATAGATGGCATAAAGACTTAAATTATTGATGAGGGTTCAACTTAGTTTATGTCTTGCATTGCGTATCATTATATCGTAGCATCCTATATGCATATATAATCTATCATCCACGCATCTCATACAAAATGATAAATATGTAAACGTGACATAGCATGGCCAAACTAAATATGATCTTCATGAGACCAAATGAAGATCATAAAGGAAACCCTATGTGAAAGACTTCCTATTACAACATTTGCAATGATACATATCTTCTTGTCTTGAGTTCGTGCCTCCATCTCCATGGAATCCACTCGTCCTTGGTATGTGTCGTCATCACCACTTTTGTAGCTTGATTCTACATTTATTACAATAATAAAGAAAAATCTAACTAGTTGTATAATAAAATACAATAAAAACTACAGTGGCACGCAGGCCATAATAACCCAAAACAAGAAATTTGACTAAGTCAATCACATAGGTTCTGAGGCCATGCTATGCACCATGCAAAGACATCAACAATTATAATATATTTTACACAAACATATTATAACAAATAAATATATATCGACATTCTTAATGTCACGGTAACAAACTATAGGGCGTACGCATACGGCGGTCCTGCTAGCCGGTTAGCGGACGGGGTTCTGATGGACAGCGCCCCTGGGCAGGGTCCGAGGGGTGGAGCCCCTAGGCGGGGTCGAGGGGCAGCGCCCCTCGAAGCCAAACAGAAAGTATCAATCGCATTGATAATTTTCTTTTCGAAACCCTAACACAGACGCGTCAATCATATTAACGATCTTACTGTTTTGATTACGTGTAAACCCTTATAGAAGCATCGACCGAATCGATGGCTGTCATTCGCAAACCTTAGAACAGAATATCAATCAAATCGATAATCTTCATCCGAAACCAGAAATCAGAATCATCATCGAATTGATAATCTGGCTTTTGAAACACGAAAACAGAACCATCAATCGGTTGTTCATATCGATATAAACATAATCGTTTTTGATCATCTCATGAAAAACGAAAACTTTATATCACATATAACAATCTCGAATTATAACATCTGATGAAAACAAATTTAAAACATCAATCCGCTATCACCAGACGAGATTCGAATAAGGTTTTACACATATCGTGTGATTATATCTAATATAAACAAAATCGGTTTTGATCATCACATTACAAACGATTACCGCCGTATACAAATCATCTCATGAAAACAAATTGAAAAACACCATTCTTCTCTCATCATATGAAATCTGAATTACTGTTTTATACATATCATGTCATACGAAAAACAGTAAACACATAAGCATGATATAGTCGATTTAAACGAGACAACAAGTGGCTCTGATACCACTGTTAGGAAATCAACCGAGATCACTGCAAAACGCGCAGCGGAAAATAAAAACTTGATCTCCGATTTCCTAACAAGGATCCATGTTGTTCGTCTAATTCGATGAAAGAAACTCGAAAATTACCTTTGTAGATCCGAATTACGCAGATGAAGCAGGTGCGAAAATACGATCACCCTCTGTCGGTATCCACACGAACGCTTCCGTCCAGAGTGCTAGCTCTTCAAACGGCGCGGCTGAAGAACTCGGTTTTTCACAAAAACAGCTCTAGGGTTTCTTTGATGATTCTGTATATTTCTCGTGTGTAGTGTATACGAGATACACAAATATATATACACATGCGTAGACATCAAAATCCGAGTCCTAATCGGATTAGTTGATGCCAATCAAAATCCATTTCAGATACGGATTCTATCAGGATATTCAAAATCCATATCAGATATGGATTCTCTCGTTATTATCCGATAATACACATATATATATAATCACCAAAAAACAAAAATAATAATAACAATAATTAATATCCAATATTAATATTATTAATATTAAAAACGATAATAATAATAATAATAAATATCTAATATTAATGTTATTAATATTATTAATCTCAGACTTACGCATTCTTGTGTGTGACCCGATAGGCCCATATTAATTGGCAGTTGATTAAACCTTTATTAAACCAACAAGTCGTAATTGGCCTCTAGCAAGGCATTACAACGACCCAATTAATATGAGTAAAGTCCAACTAGCCTAATAATAGTACATGCGTTAATCCCTTTGTCACACGATATCTAGTTTGAACATAAGTCATGGTCAGCGTCATACTTATATTGTTCAAACATATGATTACTCGATCTCTAAGTAGACTGATAAAACAAATGATATTGATCACACTATCAAATCATTTGAGCACGGTCATGCATTTCACAGTCTCACTAATCGAGGGGCCCAAAGATATCACTCTCAAAAGAGAGGGACAAATTCTATCTTGATTGTTCAATATCCTCTATATAATTTCTATCACATTCAATCATGACCTTTATTATTATCCAATTACGGATAACGTTTGATCATGTCAAAATATAATAGTCCTTATGTTGGAAACTATGACAATCTCAAGTCAAAGGATTAAAACATGACTATCGTGAGATTTACTCATGACGCTAATCCATGTAGTAATCTCATGATGGGTCTATCCAATACACTGTTCTCTAACAAGTGTCTATGAGATTGATTCGTACCACCATACACATAATCATCTCATGATTATCAAATCAATACTAATACTGATTATAAATTATTTTATCTCTATAACAATAATGAATCAGGGACATATATCAAAATTGTGTAACATACTAACCAACAATAATGATAATAAAACCTCATTTATTAATAATAAATGCATACCATAAATATCCAAATCATGGCCTAGGGCACATACACTAACAGGGTAGGCGACGTAGAAAGAAAAGGCTGTAAGAAAAGAGAGAAGAGGAAAAGGAGAAGAATGAGAGAAGAGAGAGGGAAGAGAAGTCAATCGCGAAGTGTTGTCTGAAATCCAGGTAGGTTCCCTTTTCCCCCTCCAAACTGGTATAATCCAAGCATGCCTTAGAGATAATTATGTGTTTTTGTTGTTTTAATTGTTAAAATCGATAGCTTGAAGTTAATCTGTGAAAAGCATGAGGTTTTTTTGAAGACTATGTGATCTTACGCGATGTTGCGTGTATATTTGTGCTTTCGTTTGATTTTATGGAAAATTTTGATAATCAAAATAGTAAAACTCTTGCAGGATTAGAGGTTTTTCATTTTGTTTTGGCCTTAGTATAGGTTCCTTTAGACTGAAAATAGGCAAAAATATAGATCGGGGTCGAAAAACGGTCGCCGGAGGACGCTGGTGCACCGCACGCGCCTCTGGCATGGCAGGCCTGAAAATTTGCAATTTATAAAAAAATTTAGATAAAAGGGCAGAAGGCCCTGAAGCTGGAAAAGGGCCGAAGATCCTGAAGCTGGAAGAGGGCTGGCCTTAACGGGCCAGCTATGCTTAGAGGGGCTTGACCCAATTGTTAAGTAAATAAAAAAAAGGGAAGGCTGGTACGGGCCGGACCGGATGGCCAGCGGACCGGGCCAGTCATCAGCCGGCCCAATAACTTGATTAATTAAAAAAAATTTATAGCAGCAGGCCGGATCGCTGGGCGATTCCGGGCCTGCCAAGGGAGCATACCAGGGCTGGCGAAAGGCCAGCCCAATTTTGAAAGGAGTTTTTGTTTGGTTTTCTGATTTTTTTTATTTTATTATTACATAATTGTTAACTAATTAAAAATAGTAATAATTATAGGAAAAATATAAATTGTAGAAATATGAGGGTTTGAGTGATTTCAAAATAAAGAAATTTGAATATATATATATATATATATATATTAACGTGGATATATATATATATACACAAGTGTACATGTATGCATGATAACTTGCCTTATTTAGCTTATATATTATGTTGCCGTACTAACGAGCCATGAAGCTATAAAGCTTACATCATATGGCGAACATTTGTTGAGTTTATACTATTTTCAGGTGCCACAATTAATGAACTAAAGTAGTTCATTAAGTGAAGTACTTAGTTTAATAAACTAAGTAGTTCATTAAAGGAAGATGCATTTGGAAAAGACATGAAGGCAACATAGCTATGGAAGGAAAGTTCTCTCCTCCTCCCCACATCATTTCACACGCCATATATACATAATATATATATATTTTCAGATTTTTTTTAAAAGGCACATACACATTTATTCCAACGTACTATCGACACGTTATATATCTTACGAACGTACGTTTACGTCACACCACTATACTTAACTCATATTTATGAGTATATTCAGATCTTATATCATATGATATAAGATATGGTGATGACAAATTAAATACGACACGATAAAAGGTTCTAAACCGAAATTTGTCGTATCGGGCGATACCGAAACTTCGCCAACGTGTCACGTACTTGCCATAAATAAATGGCCAGCCCATATACATCAAAATTTATCAAAAATTTCGTGCCATACACTGTACATTGAGACAAAAATACTTTCCATGTTGGCACACACAAATCACCCCACATTTAGGCCAAAATGTGAAGATTCCAATTTTATTTTTGTCACATGTTTATGGTACCACTTTAAATCAGCCAAGTGCTGAAAATTAAAGTATATATTATATATATTATGTATAACATAATATATATAGCATGTGCAAAAGTTGGAATTTAAATTAGAGAAAAATCGGGTAATCGATAAATATCGAAAATTCGGTCTTCTACGCACTTGACATGGAACGTTTTTCTTGAACATGATGTGGCACGTATCTAGACACTTTTTACATATAATATACATCTTAAAGTGTTCTAGAAAATTAAATTAAGGGCTGATTGGAATATTACATGTGTGTAATATTAAATGTGCACTATTTTTCAAAGTTAGCAAAAATAAATTTCAGCACATGCATATACACACTTAAACGTCACCCTAGCTGAGATGGAGCACATGTGGAGCCTTGTTGGCATGTTGATTGGTCAAGAATCAATCATACAATGTTGATGAATCAAAGAGAGAAGCTACAAAAGGTAAGTTTTCAACATACACCTCTCTTATGTCACATGCTGAAAATTTCAGCATGTCACACACCTTAATGGCCGAATTCTTAAGGCTTAAGGAATATATTTTGTTAATTTTGCATTAAGGAATAAATCAAATGAGTTATGGAAATGATTTGAATTGTCTTAAGTGTGATATTCTTTATATCACACATGCTGAAATTTTTCAGCATGTGTGAGAAGGTGTTATGGCCGAATTTCACCCTCCTTGGTGTCCAAATTCATCCTCAAACTTGTATCAAGACTTGCCTTAAATATTGGTTGTATTTTTATGGAAGAAATTCAAAGAAAAATGGAAGAAATATTGATTTGTCACACATGGAAAATGCTGAAAATTTCAGCATTAACAACTTGATATGGCCGATTTTTTGAGATGGAAAGGAAGAATTTTTTTTTGTCTCACAATTTATGTGAATATCTCAATTTATGGAATGCATTATGTGATGATTATTTGGCACATGTTTAAAGTGTTTTTTTTTTAGAATATCCATGTCATCAAATGATGACAACAATGAGCCAATCAAAAGGTGCCAAGTAAGCAATGACTAAATGATGGTCCAATGGAATGATGCCAAGCAAGCAAAACTTTGTCATCATGATGTCTCACACCCTCCCAAGCAATTAAAAGGAAATTTTCAAGAGGGGGGAGTGACTTAAGGGGGACGGCCTGGACCTATAAGGGAAGAAGAGAAGAACAAACAAAAGCAAGACCAAGAATCATATTCAAAAGTGATCAAAGTGCAAAAGCTTTCTTCTCCTACACTTTCTTTCTTTCTTCTTCTTGTAAAAAGCCTATTGTACTTTACTTCTTTCATCCTTGAATAGGCTTCATAGAAACCACCATTCATTCATCATTGTACAAGATTGATCAAGGTGTGATCAATCTTCATTCTAGCGAGGTGGTGGTGTTCGTGCAAATTGTACTCACAATACAAGGTTTGTAAAGGGTTGGAGTTAAGGTGTAACTCTATCAACCCTGCGGTAAGGTGTACTGCGTGTGTGAAATTAGTGTGAACCAAGGAAGGTGTTCCTTGAAGACTGGAGTAGGTTGTTTATAACCGAACCAGTATAAAATTCTTGGTGCAATTTACTTTCTGCATTTACGTTTCAGTTTCTGCGCTGTTTACTCATATTGTTCACGTTCGCAAAAATAGTAAACGTTTTCTAAAAATTATAAAAATTTCCAGAAACATACATAAACGTTCTAGGGTTAATTTGGCACAAGTTTCAACCCTTTTGGACAAGTATAAGTCATCCAAACATCAAAAGTTCTGAGACTAGTGCAGTCTGATTTTCAGACTTGCAAAGGTTGAGACTTTGGGTGTATTTGACCTACTTCCCAAAAGAATTTTCAAAAACTGTTTCAACCCATTTAAATATAGTGTGTGAAGAGTTATTGGTCAAATTTTCAGATCATTTGGACATTCACACAAATAGGAATTAATTTTTCAAAACCATCTACCGCTTCTGGCAGATTTGCACAATCTGAGTGCCAACGGTTTTTGAAGGGGTTAAAGGTTGAATTTTGATTTGAAATTTTTAGGGGACCCTCACAACATCTGAGGCTAAGTTCTCTCAAAATTTCATAATTTTTGGAGACCTCTAACCTGGTTTTAAAAACGTTTTAAAACAGGTCCTGAGAACAGAATCTGTTTTCAGAACTTGAATTGTTCAAGTTTAAAGAAATTTTAAAAAGCACACTTTCCGCACCATCTATTCAACCCCCCCCCCTTCTAGTGGTGCCTTGCAGATCCTACAAGTGGTATCAGAGCGAGGTCACGGGTTCGATTCCCAGCAGGAGCAATTGCTGAGGGGGAGATTGTTAGGTGCAGCAATTGTCCCGTGGCGTAGGCCGGTGGGTGTAGGCCGTGTGGGCCAAGTCACAGTCGAATGCCGTGGGCGCTTGTGTGCTGAATGTGCTATAAGGCTAGGGTATGTGCATCTCCTGTCACCAATTGGTTTTGGGAGAGTTGGTAGCGCCTGAGGTCCTACAAGTGGTATCAGAGAGCAGGAATACTCACGACAAGGAATCCAACGATTCAGTGAGATGGCATCCACAAATCTCAAAACCGAACAAGAAGGTATGTCAAGCCAAAGGCCTCCACTCTTTGACGGTGAGTCTTTTATTCAATGGAAACTTAGGATGAAATTATTTCTTATGGCTATAGACATAGACCTTTGGTCAATAATTGAAGATGGTCCATATGTCCCGTCTAAATTGTCCATTGTAGATGGAGTCACACTAGAAGTAATTAAAACGAGACAAGACTATACTAGTGAAGACAAAAAGAAACTGAGTATGAATGCTAAGGCCATGCAATTACTCTTAAATGGCTTAAGTAAGAGTGAGTCTAGTTATGTGTCCAATTGTTCGAGCGCACAAGAAATGTGGAGAATCTTAGAAATGAAACACGAAGGCACAAGTCAAGTCAAAGAGTCTAAAATTAATATGCTTATGTCTACTCTTGAGTCTTTCAAGTTGTTGCCTAATGAGTCAATTGTTGATATGGATCTTCGTTTGACTAACATCTATAACTCTCTTGAGTCTCTTGGTAAGGCCTTTACAACGCAGGAAAAAGTACAGAAAGTCCTACGGAGCCTCCCTTCAGAATGGGATCCTAAAGTGACTGCCATAGAAGAAAGCAAGGAGACTAAGTCAATAAAAATGGAAGAACTCATTGGTTCACTAAAAGTGTATGAAAACAAATTCATTA
The DNA here is from genome assembly GCA_036186865.1 of Eustoma russellianum. Lineage (NCBI taxonomy): Eukaryota > Viridiplantae > Streptophyta > Magnoliopsida > Gentianales > Gentianaceae > Eustoma > Eustoma russellianum. The sequence goes on along the minus strand of AP025065.1, from coordinate 10,504,503 downwards.
TTCGGAAATCGGAATCAACCAAACAAGGTAAGACAATTGCTTTTAAATCAAATGAATACGTCTCCCCTCCCTCCGATCACATAGATGATAGTGATTCCGAATCGGATAATGATGACTTAATTCTATTGGCAAAAGGACTAAGAAGATTCATGAGAAAATCATTTAGAAATAAAAACAAGGGCACTACATCTAAGAGAAATAAAAACAAGTCAAATGATAAGGACATTAAATGTTATGAATGCGGCAAACTCGGACACTTATCATATGACTGCCCAAACAAAGAAAAGCAAACTAATAAGTACCCTGACAAGGAGCGGAACAAAAATAGACCCGTCTCAGATCCTAAACAAAGGAAACGTGCACTAAAGGCCTCCACATGGAGTGACTCATCAGACTCTGAAACTGAGACTGAAGAGGAGACCGCTCAAGTTTGCTTCGCTTCAAAGGCGTCTAATGAGGTATCATCTGACTCTGACTCTGACTCTGAACCTTCTTACGATGATTTATTTAGTCAATATCTTGAGTTACATAAATTTACTAAGACTCTCGCAAAAGAAAAGAAACGTTTAATTGAAGACAAGAAACTGTTAGAATCTTCTAACGAGAATCTTGTCGCTCAATTAAGCGATTCAAAGAAAGAGTCTTCATGTGCCATCACTGCATTAAAAACCGAGATCTCATCATTAACTTCTCAAAATAATGAAATGAAATCCGAGATTTCAAATTTGAAATCAAGGAATACAGATTTAGAGAACATGATGAAACAATTCGATACAGGGTCAAACATGCTGCATCGCATCATATTATCGCAAAAGCATGACAGTGACAAAACTGGATTGGGGTACGTTGATACTAACGAAGTATCAACCAAACCAACCAAGTTTGTTGTGTCTAAAAAGGCAGACACCCCTAAGCATCAAGTGGCGTCTAAGATGACGCAGAAAGCACCCCCTTCCACACGCCCCACTCCCTCATATCATGTGAAATATAATGTTGTACCATATAGATATGAGAAGAAGAGATCAATGCGTACACGGAATACATATCATCCACGCACCACGCACACACACACAAGGACATATCACAAACGTCCTTCATACATTGAGTATAGGGGAGTCCTTGGGCATAGACCCAAAGTACATGCACCACATGTATACTATGTCGCACCTTCATCTACTTTCTTGCCATTTGATAGACCGAGAAGGATCACCCAAGTATGGGTACCGAAAGGTACCTTTACTAAAAGGTGATTAACTAACTCGAAAGGACCCAAAATTAAAAGGGTACCTAAATCACCTTTTTACATTGCAGGGAGACCACTCATCAAAAGACATATCAATAAAGTGGTTCCTTGACAGTGGTTGCTCGAGGCACATGACAGGTGACCCGAGCCTCTTCTCCAAATTAAAGAAGGTCACAAAAGGCGGATCCGTGACCTTTGGAGACAACAATGAAGGCAAGATCATTGGTAAAGGTACGATTGGAAACCCGGATACACTTCAAATCTCCAACGTGTTTTTGGTAAGCAACTTATCTTACAATCTTCTTAGTATTTCACAATTTGTTGACAATGGTTTCAATGTGTGTTTTACTCACCCTTACTGTAATATAATAAATAAAAATGGAGAAACTGTTTTAAAAGGAAAACGTGAAGGAAATATATTCACACTATCTATGGATGATGTAGTAGATGCCAAAGTTAAATGTTTTTATGTCAAATGAACCCAATGTGAATTTGTGGCATAGACGTTTAGGACACATAGGTATTTCTACACTAGAAAAATTGCAACAAAAGAACCTAGTACGGGGATTGCCTAAGCTTGATTTAGACAACTTTCAGTTGTGTGAATCTTGCATAAAAGGCAAACAAACACGTGAGTCACTTAAGCCTAAAAATGAGATAAGCACGACTAGAATACTAGAACTATTGCATATCGATTTGTTTGGTCCTAGTCGTACTACAAGCCTTGGTGGGTGTCACTATGCATGTGTACTTGTTGATGACTTTTCTCGTTATACTTGGACTTTATTTCTTGCACATAAGGATGATAGCGCCGTAGAAATCGCTAAATTAATTAAACAACTTGAAAATCAATACGGCGTAAATGTGAAAAGAATAAGAAGCGATAGAGGCGGTGAGTTTAAAAATAAAGAGATGATTTCATTCTGTGAAGAAAAAGGAATTAAACATGAGTTTTCGCCACCTAGAACTCCACAATTAAATGGAGTAGTAGAAAGAAAGAATCGCACACTACAAGAAATTGCTAGAACTATGCTTTGCGAAAATAAATTACCTAGATTTCTGTGGGCGGAAGCCGTAAATTGTGCATGCTATATTATAAATCGCCTATCTATAAGAAAGAAAATAAACAAGACGCCTTACGAAATTTTGAATGATCGCATGCCTAAGATAGATTATTTTCGTGTGTTTGGATGCAAATGTTTTGTCTTGAATACAAAAGATAACTTAGATAAATTTGAATCCAAATCGATTGAGTGCATTTTTATTGGGTATTCCATAAATTCAAAAGCATATAGGTGTTATGATCCTCTCACTAGACAAATCATAGAATCTATTCATGTTAAATTCAATGAATTTGGAGAGGTTGATAAAGAAAAGGAATATGATGATGACTTTGATTTGAAACCCGTTTTGGATGAAGAAAATGAGTCTTTTGATATGCATGAGATGAATGAAACACTAGAAATGCATGATCATATAGAAATGCATGATAACTTAGAAAATAATCAACCAAGATGGCATAGAGATCACCCACATGATCTCATCATAGGCGACATCACTCACGGTGTGCGACCACGTAGAAGAATCACTTCGGATGAAATAAATGAATTTCATGCTATGATTTCTGAAATTGAGCCTAAGAATGTGCATGATGCTTTGAGTGATTCATCTTGGATTGATGCTATGCATGACGAACTTAATCAATTCGTTAGAAATGATGTATGGGATTTAGTGCCACGACCACAAGATAAGGCAATAATAGGCACAAAGTGGGTGTTTAGGAACAAAATGAATGAAGAAGGAAAAGTCGTTAGAAATAAAGCAAGACTCGTAGCTCAAGGATATAATCAAGAAGAAGGAATAGACTACGATGAAATATTTGCACCCGTAGCACGTTTAGAAGCTATGCGACTTTTACTTGCTATTGCTTGCATGAAAGATTTTAAATTGTATCAAATGGACGTCAAAAGTGCTTTTCTAAACGGATTTATACAAGAAGAAGTATACGTGAAGCAACCACCCGGTTTTGAAGATTTGAAACATCCTGATCACGTGTACAAATTAAAGAAGGCACTATATGGACTAAAGCAAGCGCCTAGAGCATGGTATGATCGTTTTGCTACTTTTCTTTTAGAAAATAATTTTAAACGTGGTACTATAGATAGTACACTATTTTTGAAACAAGAAAAATTAGATTTACTTATTATTCAAATTTACGTAGATGACATTATTTTTGGTTCTACCTCACATAGACTCGTTAAGGATTTTGAAAATTGTATGAAAGCTGAATTTGAAATGTCTATGGTTGGTGAACTTAATTATTTTCTTGGCTTGCAGATTAAGCAAACGAGTAAAGGAATTCATATAAGCCAAGCTAAGTACGTAAATGACATGATCAAGAAGTTCAATTTTGAAAATTTGAAACCATCCCCCACGCCTATGAGTGTTACTACTAAATTAGACAAAGATGAACATGGTAAAGACGTTGATAATGGATTATATCGATCTATGATAGGTTCTTTACTATATTTAACTGCTAGTAGGCCTGACATCATGTTTAGCGTATGCATGTGTGCTCGTTTTCAAAGTCAACCTAAGGTGTCACACTTAAATGCGGTGAAAAGAATATTCCGCTATATTAAGCACACGCCCACCTTAGGTATTTGGTACGATAAGGATTCTACATTCGACTTACATGCTTACACTGATGCAGATTATGGTGGCTGCAAAATAGATAGAAAAAGCACGAGCGGAACTTGCCAATTTATAGGAAATTCCCTTATTTCGTGGTTTTCCAAAAAGCAAGCAAGTGTTGCTTTGTCCACTACTGAGGCTGAGTATATGGCTCTTAGCCTTTGTTGCACACAGTTGTTGTGGATAAAACAACAACTTTCGGATTTTGGAATTACCGTAGATAAAATTCCTATATATTGTGATAGTATGAGTGCCATAAATTTGTCTAAGAACCCCGTATTACACTCTAAGGCTAAGCATATAGAAGTTCGCTATCATTTTCTTCGTGATTCACGTTAACAATGGTAATATTGTCATAGATCACGTACGCACAGAATCACAAGTAGCGGATATATTTACTAAGGCCTTAAATCAAGCCACATTTGAATCTCTCCGTTCTAAATTAGGCATGCTTCCTGTTGATGTGATTTAATGCGATATCATTTGATTTACTTTCCTTTTTGACAGGAATCTTTTGATTATCTTTCCAAAATAAAGGGGGAGAGAGAAGCATGATTTAAGGGGGAGAGAGAGAGCGATTTAAGGGGGAGAGAGATCACTGATTGATCCTAATCGCATGAATCCAGGGGGAGGCGGATTTGAAATTCGAAATTCAAATTTCAAATCTGTGCATAATTCAAGGGGGAGAGTTGACACTTAAATCATGTACACTAGTTATTTTGAAAATATCAAAAGGGGGAGATTGTAGAAATATGAGGGTTTGAGTGATTTCAAAATAAAGAAATTTGAATATATATATATATATATTAACGTGGATATATATATATATACACAAGTGTACATGTATGCATGATAACTTGCCTTATTTAGCTTATATATTATGTTGCCGTACTAACGAGCCATGAAGCTATAAAGCTTACATCATATGGCGAACATTTATTGAGTTTATACTATTTTCAGGTGCCACAATTAATGAACTAAAGTAGTTCATTAAGTGAAGTACTTAGTTTAATAAACTAAGTAGTTCATTAAAGGAAGATGCATTTGGAAAAGACATGAAGGCAACATAGCTATGGAAGGAAAGTTCTCTCCTCCTCCCCACATCATTTCACACGCCATATATACATAATATATATATATTTTCAGATTTTTTTTAAAAGGCACATACACATTTATTCCAACGTACTATCGACACGTTATATATCTTACGAACGTACGTTTACGTCACACCACTATACTTAACTCATATTTATGAGTATATTCAGATCTTATATCATATGATATAAGATATGGTGATGACAAATTAAATACGACACGATAAAAGGTTCTAAACCGAAATTTGTCGTATCGGGCGATACCGAAACTTCGCCAACGTGTCACGTACTTGCCATAAATAAATGGCCAGCCCATATACATCAAAATTTATCAAAAATTTCGTGCCATACACTGTACATTGAGACAAAAATACTTTCCATGTTGGCACACACAAATCACCCCACATTTAGGCCAAAATGTGAAGATTCCAATTTTATTTTTGTCACATGTTTATGGTACCACTTTAAATCAGCCAAGTGCTGAAAATTAAAGTATATATTATATATATTATGTATAACATAATATATATAGCATGTGCAAAAGTTGGAATTTAAATTAGAGAAAAATCGGGTAATCGATAAATATCGAAAATTCGGTCTTCTACGCACTTGACATGGAACGTTTTTCTTGAACATGATGTGGCACGTATCTAGACACTTTTTACATATAATATACATCTTAAAGTGTTCTAGAAAATTAAATTAAGGGCTGATTGGAATATTACATGTGTGTAATATTAAATGTGCACTATTTTTCAAAGTTAGCAAAAATAAATTTCAGCACATGCATATACACACTTAAACGTCACCCTAGCTGAGATGGAGCACATGTGGAGCCTTGTTGGCATGTTGATTGGTCAAGAATCAATCATACAATGTTGATGAATCAAAGAGAGAAGCTACAAAAGGTAAGTTTTCAACATACACCTCTCTTATGTCACATGCTGAAAATTTCAGCATGTCACACACCTTAATGGCCGAATTCTTAAGGCTTAAGGAATATATTTTGTTAATTTTGCATTAAGGAATAAATCAAATGAGTTATGGAAATGATTTGAATTGTCTTAAGTGTGATATTCTTTATATCACACATGCTGAAATTTTTCAGCATGTGTGAGAAGGTGTTATGGCCGAATTTCACCCTCCTTGGTGTCCAAATTCATCCTCAAACTTGTATCAAGACTTGCCTTAAATATTATCAGAAAATTATAAATAAATTTTAGAAATTATAAAATACTGAAATAAAATTATTTTCATTAAATTTTAGTAATTGTGATAATTTATTTAATTTGGATAATTAGGTAATAAATAGAAATAAATTAGGGGAAAATGAGGAAAAATATAGAAAATGCACGATAAATGTATACCAGCCATGGGAAAATAGGTTTAGTGATAATCAACATTAAATCATTGCTTGGATAATAAATGAACCTAGATTTGAGTGCCGGAGGATGGTGAGGATGGGCCAGGGGCCTCAGGCGATTGTGTTGATTGCATTCATGGCACGTACATTGCATGATGGTGGGTCGTGACGTACGGTCACGGACGCTCAGGATGGTGTACGGTGGCGGGGCCAAGTACACTCAGGATGATGACTGTGGATGGGTATGACCCACAGCCACTCAGTTAGGACCCGGGTTCATGCATTGCATGGCGGAGATATCGGCATTTTGTGACATGACTTAGTTGTGTGTGACATGCATACTAGGACATGCATCACGACGTTGCGCATTCTTTATCTGGAGTGAATTACTTTTCCGCACTCATATGCTTATGTGATACAATGTCCTATGTGCTATGTGCTATATCATTATTGTATGTTTGTCTTGTACTACTTGGAGGCAGATGCCTACTGAGTGATTTCTCAGTCACTCACCCCTACTTCCCCCCTCCCTCCAGGTGAGCAGGAGGAGGCTTTCGACTATGTCTTTGTTGAGGACGGGGCTGACACAGTGGAGTGGGCGGACGATGGCCGCATCTAGGACATGAGGAGACCGTGCGGTCATTTGTCATTATTTTATTGGGATTTCATTAGTCACTACCTTGTTTAGTGTGATAGTCACTAGATGCTAGCGTGTTGACTTTATTGTCGTGACATATTTATTGTTTCCATGGAGGATTATCTTTTGTTCACGTGAATTAATGTTATGGTATTACGGTTCTGCGAAAAATTTCTACGTCTTTTCGGACATGTTGGAAATTGATTCGACGTTTTGTATTCTCCTTAGTGAGATACGGCGGGTGCACTGTTCTTGATGCTAAGGTTCGGGAGCGGGGCGCTACACCCCCACTTCATGCATTAGCTTCTTAGTTATACTTCTTGTTAAGGGTCTTTGATCTTGCATTTTTGTAACATTATGTGCATTCTCATTATCTTGATATGGAAGAGGGTTATAGACCTCATCAGAAGGCAACGATGATATAATCAACTTTATTATATATTTTTATACCTTCTACTACTTAATTCGAGTAGTATTCCAGCTTAATAAACATAAAACATGTGAGTACCGTGACTATTTTTAGTCTTTATCTGAAGAATTGAAAATTGTTTGTTTTTAGCTACAGTAACCAATTATTTGGATGTTGAATGAGTTATTAGTCAAATGAGATTTATTAGTGTTTTATTTAGCTAAAAATATTATCTATTTTGTTAGATGAAGACTACATGGTTATTTGTTATGCAGGAAACAAAGGATAAAAACAAATAGTTGGGATATGATTTTGTCTACTCAGTTAGATAAGGAGTATCTGGAGAATCTCTATAAAAGTACAACAACATTTCAAAAATCAAATGGGAGAGAGAAAGAATTTTCAAAAAGGAAGAGTCCCACTATATTATGAATTCACTCTGAAAAGGTCAATAAAAAGAGAAGGACACACTGTTCCTGAGGAGACTTGCTTTTTCCTCTTTGATTTCATTTTCAAAAAGAAAAAATCTTTACCTTCACATTCCAATGAGGAAAGAGAACATTATAAGAAATAGTGGAGTAGTTCACGTGGAGATGAAAGTAAAAGCAGAGGATTTTGCTGTGCACGCGATTCGAGACAGCATGTTCTTGGACTTCCGTCATTCCAACAGCCATCAGGCCACTCGTGCAGAAGATTTTTGAACCATCAGTCTAATTTTTGTAGGCAGTTTTTCTTCTCATGTCTTTGTATGCATTTATATATCATTTTGAAAGGCAGTGTAATTGCAATGAGGGGCTAGATCTTCTATTTTCTTGGCTGGTTATCGCGATAGTTTAGTGTTCGGTGCTACAACAATTGCATTTTTATTATCTCATTTAATTATTCATTATTTTTTCCGCTGTTAATCGTTGTTGGTATGTTTATTGCGTCAGTGGATTAGCTACCTGTTGATAGAACATGTAATTAAATTTGAAGAACTGAGAGGTGAAAAATTTATCTATGACCGTGTCAACAATGAACCTGTAATAAAACTGACTAGGGATAGATTTGGTTTCTACGGATGGATGATTAGAAAATTCTAAGGAAATTGAATGCGACTCGATGGATTAAAATTTGCGTAGATACGAAGTTTGTCACACCGAGTTAGGTTTCTACGCCAAGGGATTGGGTAGCAGCTAAAATTGCAAATTTCATCCTTAGCAATTGGAATCAAATGTACATGTTGATGAGATAGGAAAAAATGCTAAACATTTAGAAAAGAAAAATTCAATCAGAGCATAACTCGTCAGGAATTCTTTAAAGAAAAGTAAGTCTCGGGTTATTTGTGTCGTGTGCGGTACGATTGCGTTAATTATTATTTTTATTTTCGTTTTTATTTTATTCCGATTTTTGAAAGGTTTACATTGAGTCAAAAATATAATTTTGGTACTTAAAAACTAGTCCTCGAGGGATCGACAACCTACTCACCTACCGTTTCTACATTCGGACCTAGTATACTTGCTAGTAGGTAAAGAATTACACATCAAGGAAACAACTAAACAATAATGGCCGGAGGTAATTTTTATGTTTTCGCTATTTATTTTGGCCTTACACGAAGGAGACATAAAATGGGAGAAATAAGATGAACCCGAGGAAGGTGCAGTTTGTTGGAAAAAGTATGTTAAAATACTTTTAGATGTGCTCCAAACTTATATAAAAACAAGTGTAATGTTGTTTGGGAGTTGGATTGTTGATTTGAACGCCTTTAACTTCAAGAATATCACTTGGATCGATCCAAGTATAAGTTGGATCGAACCAAGTGAAAACAGGAATAAAGTTAAAGCGTTCTGGAAGACATCGATCGTTCAATGTACAAGACGTCGATCGATCGATGTGTACATCGACCGATCGACGTGGGACTGTGTGATGCTGGAACCTTCCTGTCCAACATAGATAGATTACATAGATCGATCGATGTGACATCGATCGATACATAGATCGATCTATGTGAGACAGAATGGATTAAGAATGATTCAGTCCGACTTCGATTGATCACATCGATCGATCGATCGATGTGATCGATCGATATGCCAACGGACAGAACCTTTCATGCTGAGTTGCATCTTTTGGTCCAAGAATCATCTCCCTTCAATTATGAATGTTGTTCAACGAACTTAGAAGATCTGAAAACTGCTGAGACATGGTTTAAACATTACTTTCTTCTATCCTAAAGCCTATATATACAAGGCTTGTCTACTTTACAAGATATAGAAATTCTCTTGCCTTTTTCTTCTAGTGCAGAAAATTTCTCAGCAGTTTTCTTCTTCCTCTCCTCTACTTTCATACTCTTCTACTTGCAAGTTCATTCCCTTTCTCCTAGAGCAAAGGATCAAGGGACGCTGTTAAATCCTGGGAAGCATTTGCTTGTAGTTCACCTTGCTCACCGGTGGAGGCGAAATTGCTTTTAAGGACAGTGACCTTGATCACGTCTTGGCAATCATTTTATGTCGTTTGTTTGCTATCCATCTCATTTTTCTAACAATCTTAAAAGCAATTTACTGTGATGGCAACCAAACAACCGGCTGTTCCAGATATGTCAAGACTTGAGCCTTTTGACGGTAAATTCTTCAAAAGGTGGTCTGCTAAAGTTCTATTCTTTCTTGAGATGTTGTCTGTCTCCTATGTGCTGACTAAAGACAAACCTACTGAAGATGGAAAAGCTCTTAAGTATGAAGCAGACAATGTCACATGCAGAGGACATATTCTTCACTTCCTCTCGATTTCGCTATTTGATATCTATGTAAAGTTTCAATCAGCGAAAGAAATTTGGAAATCTCTTCAGAACAAGTATGGTTCTAAAGATACAGGGAAAAGGAAATATGTGGTCAGCGAATTTCTCAAGTTTCAGATGGTTGACCACATATCTATCAACGATCAGATTCATCAGTTTCAACAACTGGTGGATAATATTGAACAGGAAGGAATCAAGATTGATGAGACCTTTCAAGCTGCTGCTCTGATTGAAAAGCTTCCTTCTTCTTGGAACAAATATAAGAAGAGAGGCAAGCATGACGACACCAAACTCTCTATGGATAGTGTAATTAAACACATCCTTATAGAGGAAAATAACAGACTTGAAGATGCAAGTGGCGATGAAGGTGGTGTCAAGGCCAACGTCGTCGAACATGCGGCCAAGAAGCCAAGATTCCAGTCCAACAAGACCAAAGGTAAAGCACAAGTGCAGGGACGCTTTAAGTCACAATCTAAAGGTGCGTTTTGGGTGTGCAGGAAGCAGGGACACAAGGCGTTTTTCAGCAACAAACGAAAAGGAAAATCAAGTAACCAGGCTAATCTTGTGGAAGAAGGTTCAAACGCAGCTCTGATGGAGGACGAAACGATTGCTGCAGTTGTCGTCGATGAGGTAAATCTTTTCGGAGGTGCGACAGAATGGGTGGTGGATACTGGAGCCACCAGACATATTTCAACCAGCAGAGATATATTTCTTGATTATCAAGAGATAGATAGTGGAGACCAGGTCTTCCTAGGGGACGCACGAGCGACCCGAGTGATCGGGAAGGGGAAAGTGCTCCTCAAGTTGACTTCTGGAAAAAGGCTGGAGTTGAGCAATGTGCTACATGTTCCTACCATTCAGAGGAACTTGATTTTTGGAGCACTTTTGAACAAGGCTAATATTAAGCTTGTTTTTGATTTCGATAAACTTTTATTGTCTAGGAATGGGGATTTTATTGGGAAAGGTTTCTGTTCGGGGGGTTTATTTGTTCTTGATGTTGTATACTTGAATAATAAGAATGCATCTAGTTCCGTGTATATTGTTGATTCTTTTGATTTGTGGCATGCTAGACTAGGTCACGTTAATGCTGATCCAATTAGAAGGTTAAAGAATACCAATCTAATTGAAATAAATAATGAGAGCAGTCTAACTAAGTGCCATTATTGTATTGAAGAGAAACATCACAAGAAACCCTTCAAGTCAATAAATAGAGCAACGGAAAAGTTAGAACTGATTCACAGTTATCTAGGAGATTTTAAGAACATTATGAGTAAAGGTGGTAAACGATACTATATTACCTTTATAGATGATTTTTTCAGGTTTACTAAGGTCTACTTACTTAGTTACAAGGATGAAGCGGAAAGTATGTTTATTAAATACAAGAATGAAGTTGAGAATCAACTAGACAAAAGAATCAAAAAGGTAAGGTCGGATAGAGGAGGTGAGTATAGTACCTTGTCTATACAAAAGTTTTGCGAAGATAATGGCATTATACATGAGTTTACACCTCTGTATACTCCTCAATCCAATGGCATTGCTGAGAGAAAGAATAGGACACTTAAGGATATGATGAATACAATGCTCTTAAGTTCTGGATTGCCAAGTAATATGTGGGGTGAGGCTATACTTTCAGCGTGTCATATTCTGAATAGAATTCCACATAAGAAAACTAGTTTGACTCCATATGAACTTTGGAAAGGTTATGCACCAAACTTGAATTATTTGAAAGTGTGGGGGTGCTTAGCCAAAGTTGGAATTCCTGAGTTCAAAAGAGATAAAATTGGTTCTAAAACTAGAGACTGTGTGTTTGTGGGGTATGCGTTGAATAGTGGTGCATATAGGTTTATGACCTTGGATAATGGTGTGATTATGGAATCTAAAGATGCTGAATTTTTTGAACTTGAGTTTCCAATGAAGAAAGAGAAGGTAACTAGCACTAGTTATGAACTTGGCGAGTCTAGCAATAAGGCTAGTGACGAATTTGCTTCTTTGCCTAGAAGAAGCAAAAGACAAAGGGTTGAAAAGTCATTTGAAGATGACTTTATTACTGCTTTTATTTTGGAAGAAGATCCTAAGACTTATAAAGAGGCGATGAAATCCATAGACGTTAAGTTTTGGAAGGAGGCTATCAATAGTGAACTTGAGTCAATTCTTAGTAACAACACTTGGGAACTAGTAGAGTTGCCTAGAGGATGTAAGCCTATTAGTTGTAAATGGGTCTTTAGGAAGAAACTAAAGGCTGATGGATCTATCGATAAGTTTAAGGCAAGGCTAGTTGCCAAGGGTTTTACTCAACAAGAGGGTATAGACTATTTTGATACTTATTCACCGGTAGCGAGAATAACGTCTATTAGAGTGTTAGTGGCTTTAGCTTCCATTAACAAGTTAGTGATACATCAAATGGATGTTAAGACGGCTTTCTTAAATGGTGATCTAGATGAAGAGATATATATGCATCAATCGGAAGGTATGAGTGTTCAAGGTCAAGAACATAAGGTGTGTAGACTTAAGAAGTCTTTGTATGGCCTTAAACAAGCGCCAAAACAGTGGCATGAAAAATTTGATAATGCTATGACTACTGACGGTTATGTTGTGAATGAAAGTGATTGTTGCATTTATAGTAAAGTTGAAAATTCTGGTTGTATCATCGTATATTTATATGTTGACGATATGTTAATCTTTGGAAACAATATGGATGTTGTGAATAGTACTAAATCATTCTTATCTTCCGTTTTTGACATGAAAGATATGGGTAAGGCTGATTTGATACTTGGTTTAAAGTTAGTCGAGAATTGTGGGGGTTATGCATTATCTCAATCTCACTATGTTGAGAAAATGTTGAAAAGATTTAACTTCTTTGATGTTAAACCAGTAAGCACTTCATATGATCCTGCTGTACACTTGAAGAAAAATAGGGACAATAGTGTTTTGCAAGTTGAATATGCTAGAATAATTGGAACTGTAATGTATTTAATGAATTGCACAAGACCTGACATAGCTTACGCCGTAAATAGGCTAGCGAGATATACTCATAATCCAAGTAGTGAACATTGGATGGCTTTAGAAAGATTAATGAGATATATCAAAGGAACAATGGATCTTTGTCTAGTGTTTAGTGGTTTTTTGGCTGTTTTAGAAGGTTTCTGTGACGCTAATTGGGTGTCGTTAATTCGACAAATGGTTATGTATTCACTTTAGGTGGTGGAGCCATATCTTGGAAATCTTCTAAACAAACGTGTATAGCAAAATCAACTATGGAATCGGAATTCATTGCTTTAGAACTTGCTGCAACTGAAGCTAAATGGTTAAGGAATTTGTTGATTGATATTCCTTTGTGGTATAATCCTATGCCTTCTGTTTCCATACGATGTGATTCTCAGGTGGCGATCGCTCGAGGAAGAACAAGATCTACAATGGAAAGAGTCGGCATATCAGATTGAGACACAATATTGTGCTGGACTTAATTAGTTCAGGGGTGATTAACTTGGAGTATATAAGAACCGAGTTGAATCTGACAGATCCCTTAAGTAAAGGACTGAATAAGAAGTTAGTCCAACAAGCATCGTGGGGAATGTGACTGGTTCCATTGTTGTGAACTTTGTATGACGGCAACCCAACCCACTATTAGTAGAGATCCTACGAACGGGGTTCAATGGTAAAAACAAGTCATATAAAAGTTCTACAAGCACTATCGTTTTGTCTCTTCCTATGGTGCTGTTGAAGATAGTACTTACTGCAAATTGAAGAGGGTGAGATTTATTAGAATCTCTTAATGAAGTTCATAGCCATATTATATGGTGGTGTGCGCAGTACACACTTGATGAACTTCACCTATATAAGTGTGGAGGAGGTGTCACTTCCTATGAGAGTTTGGAACAACTCACTAGAGCACTTATAAAAACCTGGGACTGGGTGCATGGCCAATATCGCACCACACCGCGAACTTGCCTGAAGCTAGTCAATGATATGTCAGTTGTAAGTTTATATAAACAATCGCGAGGTAAGATTCAAGACGTATGTCATCTTATTTCCGTTTATATACTTCTTCTTGTACTAAGTGGCAATTCAAGACGTAAGTCATTGCCCATTATGTGTCATTGCCTTCGTTTAAAAATAGAGAGGTTAGTTGATTAACGTTCGAGAGTGTTTGTACATATGTTTGGATCATGTGGAGGATTGTTGGAAAAAGTATGTTAAAATACTTTTAGATGTGCTCCAAACTTATATAAAAACAAGTGTAATGTTGTTTGGGAGTTGGATTGTTGATTTGAACGCCTTTAACTTCAAGAATATCACTTGGATCGATCCAAGTATAAGTTGGATCAAACCAGGTGAAAGCAGGAACAATGTTAATGCGTTCTGGAAGACATCGATCATTCAATGTACAAGACATCGATCGATCGATGTGTACATCGATCGATCGATGTGGGACTGTGTGATGCTGGAACCTTTCTCTCCAACATAGATCGATCGATGTGACATCGATCGATACATAGATCGATCTATGTGAGACAGAATGGATTAAGAATGATTCTGTCCGACTTCGATCGATCACATCGATCGATCAAAGTGACATCGATCGATCGATGTGCCAACGGACAGAACCTTTCATGCTGAGTTGCATCTTTTGGTCCAAGAATCATCTCCCTTCAATTATGAACGTTTTGTTCAACGAACTTAGAAGATCTGAAAACTACTGAGACATGGTTTAAACATTGATTTCTTCTATCCTAAAGCCTATATATACAAGGCTTGTCTACTTTACAAGATATAGAAATTCTCTTGCCTTTTTCTTCTAGTGCAGAAAATTTCTCAGCATTTTTCTTCTTCCTCTCCTCTACTTTCATACTCTTCTACTTGCAAGTTCATTCCCTTTCTCCTAGAGCAAAGGATCAAGGGACGCTGTTAAATCCTGAGAAGCATTCGCTTGTAGTTCACCTTGCTCACCGGTGGAGGCGAAATTGCTTTTAAGGACAGTGATCTTGATCATGTCTCGACAATCATTTTGTGTTGTTTGTTTGCTATCCATCTCATTTTTTCTAACACAGTTTTGTCTCTTCTCCTCTTGGCTGCCGAGAGAATGAAGGGGAAAGTAGGAGTGTTTTTCTCCTTTTTATATGAGCTAAACCTTGTTTTATTGTTATTATTTTGCCGTGGACAAAAACAATGCCTATCTCTTCCTGCATTTTTCTCTTCTACATGTCCAACAAATATCACTATCCGCAAGACATAGCTTAGTTAGTATTCTGATTAGAAAGTTGTGTAAAAATGATGTAGGTTCAAACTAGGACACGTACAGTCTGGGAGCAGTATTGTTATATGTACTTACACTGTAATGTGTGTACAGGTGTGTGGAGAAGGGATTCTACTTGGAGATATCATGATAAGTGTCATAAAGGGACAATGTAGTGATGAGTGATGTTTCTGGTGTATTTTACGTATCTAGATATGCATACAGTACATACGTATGCTCTATATATAATATTGGTCTGTGTAGTAGTTTCGTCTATCGTTAATGCACTTCAACATATAATGCCGCATATACATATCTGTTTTTGTGTACGAGATTGTTCAAGCCACGGAAACCGCATATCGCACAAAGTGTAAGGTAAGACTGCGTACATCAGATCGCGAGCAGTCCGGTCCTTTCCTAAACCATGCATAAACGCGGAAGCCTAATGTACCGAAAACGGCGCTATTTACCGAAAAATCTATATGACATGCTCTATTAAAATCTAACTTAAGAAATTATCGAGTAGTTCCTGAACTTTTTTACATTTATCGAATGATACCCCCATGTCAGTATTAAATTTATCACTAGGCTAATAAATTTTAATTATTGCATAAACATAGGGTTATTATATTAATTTCTAGCAACTCCATTTAACTAATTCTATGCTTAAATTAAGGTATTACCCTTATTCAAATTTTGGGGCTTTATATATACATCTGTGTATGTATATACACACATGCATACATACGTGTATATATATGTATATACACACACACACACACACCCACACCCACCCACACACCCACACACACACCCCATTATCTGATTGATATTTTCTTTAGATGGAACACAAGGGGATGAGGGATCACCTTTTCTTCCTCCGCCCCTATGCTAAACCAGTTCGTAGCTATCTGCTGAAAGCTGCGGTTCGTAAGGAAGGCGTCTTTGGTTGGGACGCACTGAGCCTTATTGTTTAAGATTACGCTTGAATTGAACAAGTTAATAGATGCAAACTAGGTGTTGATAGTTCTTTATCCTCCAAAACAAAGGAGAAAAGGGAAATGAAGTAGAGATTGTAGGCCAGATTTTTTCACTGTAGGATGTAAACTCCGTCTTCTTAACGATATTATATCAACTTTAACACTAACATATGAAATTACTTAAATGTTTTATATGCACATCCAAAAATTAGCAGAATTTCCATGAAATAAGTTACAGAATATGGCCCTTCTGTACTCGTACTTGTTAACAGTTTCTGTTTGAAACGTTTGCTTAAGCTGCCATCAAGCAGGCTAGTCCAGCCACATTTGGATTAGTCCACTATAAGATGAAGCTTTATTTTCCGTCTACTCCTCATTGCTAGCCAGACAGACATCAATTTTATTGCCAGTGGAAGATGCGGAACTTTACACGATGGATTCCCAAGAATGACAAAATGATATATAAATAGAAACAAGGTCATGCATCATTCTGCGTCCACCTTTCCTGTCACCACTATTCACAGGTAGGTCCTAAAGCATTCATCAAGAATGTTAAGAAACCTCAAAATCTCTCGGGTTTGCATATCAGAAGAGAGAGAGAGAGAGATGTAGTCCGATTCCCATTAGAGTAGCACATTTAGCCCGATGCCACCAGCAGTCTTGTGAACCTATTATCAATGAAAACACATTCTCAGAAGCCCTGCAGCTATTGACAACACACTGTACAGGTAGAGACTGGATTGAAATATGCACTCTCTTTTTGCCCTTGAAGGTAAATTTTGTAAAGGTTGGCACTAGTTAAAGGTTAGCATCTTATAAGCCACCTATATTTTGAATTTTCTCTCTTGTCAAGCTTCGGTTGCCATTGACTGTAACATTTTGTGTATACTTGGCTATTTGGCCTATTTATAAAATTTTATTTACAAAAAAAAAAAAAAAAAGTACGCACAGAACATTCTGTAAGCAAAAAACTACTTGGGAGGAAATATATTCAAATTATCTCCTCATATGTAACCATATGTCATTGTCTACAGGCATTCTTATTGTTCAGCCATGAAATAACAACACAGAGTAGCCTCTTGAAAGGTTATTAACAATGACCAGGTTAATAGAAAGGAGGCAGTTTTATTATAGAAGAAGATATGTTACTAGAGAAACCAAAGAAAGTGAAGAGAAACAGGCAAGGAGATGAAGTCTTTGGTGAAAGATTTGGTTCTTTCTGGGAATGAACATGATGCGAATCGTGGATTCCATCATTTGGATTCTGGACCTATGACAAGAAGTCAAGCTGGGGAACTTGAGATTGACATTGCGAACTTCTTGTGTAAGCATGTGCAAGATGAGCCAACCTTGCGTTGGGTTCACTTTCTTGAAACTAAACACTTCTAGTTAGTCTTGCATGATTGTGTTTGCATGTGTGTTTTCTATTTTCTATTTTTCTATTTCTTATTTTCTATTTTCTATGTTTATTACTTTTGTTACTAATAATTTTCTGTAGTTGTTCTTGTTTTGGAAAGCTTATAGGTTGAGGAGAATCTTGCTAAAGAAGGTTGCCTAAAGAATGATGTCTTGAAAACACAAAAGAGGAAAGCTAAAATTCAGCACATTAGGGCCGGCCACACTATAGAGAAAGATGGAGAATTTGAGTACAATTCCAAGTCCAATCAAGATAAGATAGCAATCAACTTTTTGAAGATTGATACAAGATTATCCAACCACAAAAATTGATCTCCAAAATCTACAAAAAGAAGCAAGGAATCGGCTGGAGGCTTAAGAGATAGAATATTCCATTTTCAAGATTGATCTTTTAGGAAATTACAATTTATCTCCTTTTAAACTTTTGGTAGGTTTTTGGATAGAGTTTATCTTTTCTTTTGGATTGTTTTTGGCTGAGATTTTCAGCCTTTATTAGGCACCATGGCCGCCGACCTCTACAACAATTACAGCAATAATATTCAATTTGTTTTCTTCTCCCAAGTGAGTGAAACTTTGTTTTCTTGATTTTGCACTAAAAATCAAGGCTAATATCTCTCAATCTTGAGCAAATTGAGGGTGACCCCCAAGGATTAAAGTGACCGTCTAGGAGGGCCTTGAAGGTTTGCCTACAAAAGCACACTTGAATCTAAGGTGTTTGATTAAGCCAGCGATTTCTACACAACGGAAGCAAGGAGAAGTTTACTTCTTTGTGCCTAAACCCTTGTGGAAAGGTTGTTGGAGATGGAAGAGTGGATCCTTACCGTGTCAGCTTGCATCAAAACATCATCTTATGTGAGTTGAGTGGACAGTAATAACATGGGTAAAAGAGAATGAACAAAATACACGTTCTCCTGATAGTGATGAGCCCATTCAAACTGGGATCGACCAAGTTTACAAAGAACAGTAAGCTCCCATTATGGGTTAGGTCTGAAGAGGAAACCTGCAACATGGAAAGAGGTAAGAAGTGATAAGGTCCTCCAAAAGAGGCCAAATTGACAAACATTTCCAGTTAGACTGCCAAGTAAAGTGGCAGCTGTAGTTAGTTTAGCCAGAAGAGTTTGAGTTTGACAAGATTAGACTCATGGGAAGAGTCACTGCCTGACCATAGATCCTTAGGTTTGATATCACCAAGAGATGCTCCGTGTAGGGACAGATATATTTTGGGCTTGAGAACAAGATCCCCGCAGCCTATTCCAGATATCATCTGAAAGGGTTATTGGGGACTTGATGAATATCCGAGGTTAACAATTTTTAGAATCATATGGCCTACTGGAGGATGAAACGTTAACCATGAGAATTTGAGAATTGTACTGCATGGAGAAACTCTCTCATGAGACGAAGCATAAATTACAATGAAGTTACAGTGGATAGGACCTAATATGCGTTCATGCTCCAATCCGTGAAGTCGCATGTATTTATCCATTCAAGAGCTGCTCTCTGTCTTGACCATTGTGGTCCAGGACTACCCCTAAATTAGATCAGAATTGGACCCTGTTTTCATCGTACACTCAAACGTGTATTATTTTTCACATGCCTAGTAATTTAAACGTCTGAAAACAAGGGAAATTTTGAAAAAACCAAACCTTAGTCCCTGTGGAATGTAGTTCTCAGCTTCACAACACTCCTCTTGAACCTTAATACCAATATATAAATTTCATCAAGATTTCAGATGCAAATAAGCAACAATAACCATGCTATTGAGACTTCTCTATGTAAATATGGCTTCCTTAATCTGCCAACAAGCGGGGTTACATCAACCCCTTTTATGCAGAGTCCACAAAACACAGATATATAGACACATGTTCAAAACACATGATGGCCGAGTTGAAGCGAGTAAGCATTCTTGTACTATAATATTCAAAGAACTAACAGGCACACCACTACCACCACTCTCCCCACCCCACCCCCCTGGCCCCAGAACCCAGCCTTTCAGGCCCTGAAATATTTATCAACAAATTCAACAGACATCAAATGCTCTTGCAAGTTTGCAGCACAGAAGAAAGAGGTCTGGTTCAATTCTTTTTTAGTAGTATATACATCCCAATACCAGCATATGTACCTAGAAGTAAATACAACTATGGAATCTTTCAGAAGCTCCGCAGCTAAAGATGAAGTCACTGCACAGACTTTTTTCATATGTGCATCAAGTACATTCTGCAATCGAACTGCATTTGAGGAAAACTATTAAAATGTCAACTATACGTACAGGCCATATCTCGTACCTTATTCACATAGATCAGCCTTTCGGAAAGTTACTGAGAATGGCCAGAGGTTAACTAAAAACAGAACCAGAAAAAGAACACACACACAAAACCTTCTTCCCAGCAACAGAGAAAGAAGAAGAGAAACATACAAGGAATCAACTGTTGCTGCTGTCCACGAATGAAATGTCTAGTAGACAGAAATTTGATACACTCAAAACGTATCATATCTGCTGATAAGCTCAGGGCTCGCTTGATGAGTATAGAAAGGCAAACCTGCAGCTAGAATGCCTCTCCCTACAGAGTACCCAGATAACACTACACTTGCAACTCACCACCAAGAAAATGGAGAGTTTCAGGTCAGATAGTCCCTTAGAAAGCATGTACAGTCGGCGAAACACAAATTTATCCAGTCTATAGACAACTCTGCATAAGGGCCTCCGACTCAAAATAATGGCCACCTCTGGAAACACCAGCCATTGTCTCCTGTTTCTCTTGCTCCAAGTAATAAGCCTTGTCATTCATACTTTCCTTCTTATATGCATCAATCATAAGAGAATAGGTGACAGAATCTGGTTGACATTGTTTATCTTTCATCCGCTGGAAAACTCTTTCCATCTCCATTAAATCCTCTGCTTTTGAACAAGCATAAATGACGGCATTGTAGAATGAGGTATTCTCAGGTATTTCCATTTTACCAGCCAAATTAACAACGCCAATGACCTTATGGAAAAGTCCTGCATTTGCATATCCTTTGATGAGACAGCAGAATGTCTTAGTATCCGCCTTCATACTCTCAGCACGCATCTGCTCAAAGGTATACTCCATGTGCTTTTCATCACCGACATCAGCAAATACCTCAATGATGTTATTGTATGTTGATGTGGTCCAGGGAAATGAAAGCTTTCGCATGTACTCCATAACTGAGGACATTTTATCATACATCCTTTTCTTGCCATAAGCACCAATGAGAATGTTAAATGTGCGCGTTTCTGGCTCAATTCCAAAATCCCGGAATTTCTCATACCATCGCTCCATTGCGTGAATGTCACCCTGGTTCCCAAACAAGCTCAGAATAATATTCATGGTCCACACGTCTGGCCTACATGTATCACTCTGAAGCATACCCAAGAGCACTTTCTCCATTTGTTCATACTTCCCTGCCTTCCCGTAACCACTCAAGACAATATTTTGGGTAACTGTATTGGGAGTAATTAAGCGTTGGGCCATCTGTTCGTATAGGGATTCCACCAGGTCAAATCGGGAATCATCAATACAAGCTTTGATGAGAATACTGTACGTATAAACATCCGGCTGGCACAGTGGAAGGGTGGCCATCTGGCCAAGAATGGAAAATGCCTCATCCAAGAGACCGCTTCTGCAGTAGGCAGCAAGCAAGGCAGTATAAAGTTGTGGGGTTGGTTCCAATCCTTCTTCAAGCATAGAATCAAACAGCTGGTGGGCTCGCTGTGGTTGACCAGCTCTTCCAAGAAGGACTAGCAGCTTCAAGTAAGTAGAATCTTTGGGATAGTAAAATGGTTGTTCCTTTAACATCTCAAATACCTAAAGAGATAATTCAGGCGATGCTTTATCAAAAAATCTCTAGAGCGAGATAGTTGAGCAACAAAACAAACATCTACTCGGGGAATAATTCCATATATTGAATGGGATTTGCAAAAAATAGTAAAAAGAGAGTGCCCGGGAGTGAAAAAGGCTAGAAACCATGATTTTACCTGAAGGGCTTGAAGCCATTGTTTTTTAAGAATGCAATCAGATAGAGCTTCAGTGACAGTATTAACCCAGGCCCTGGCATTTTCTTTTCGATCCAATTTCTTCTTGATATTCTTTATGGGGGTCCTCTTTTTGTTTTGTTTGGAGAGGGAGAATTCAGAGAGACCCGGGTACTGGCCTTCTTTCCAGACCTTTTTCTTGGTAATGGTGGTGGAGGAAGCGGCGGAGCAGCGAATGGTGATGGGGTTTGAGAGTGGAGAGGAACGTGAAGTGGAAAAAGGTGGAGGAAGAAGCAGAGGATTGTGAAGAGAAGATGAAAAAGACAATGAAAAAGAGGATGTTGTCATTTGATTATTTTCGGTTCCTGCTTGCTCGCTACTAGCGGTTGGTTTGGCTGTGTCATGAAGATGACCGGCCGGAAAAACATATCTATTCCATTTCCTGCCTCAGCCTTTTTTTTATAAATCAAAAATTCAAAAATAGGTTTGAGGAAACTATTTTTTATGTTTTTCTTAAAGTTAAAAATTTATAGATAAACCAAATTAGAAAATATTACAAAATAGTTTAGCCGAAGTTGGGTATATCAAATATAACTTGTTCAAAATGCAATGGCATAATGTGATTTCTAACAATTACCGATACAAGTCTTCGATGTCAAAGATGGCATAAAGTAAAAGCAATATACATCCTGGTTGAGCAAACTAGAGGCTTCAAAAGCATAGAAAGAAGAAGAGGATCGTTGCTAAATTGTGGAAGAGGAATGTAATAAAGCAAAATAACTAGGGTGTCATGAACACCAAAAGCCCAAGATTTTATGTTTCTCTTTTTGTTTTGTATAGTTTTTAAAATACATGGTCAGAACATTATATTATATTATATATATATATATATATATTATTTAACCGAATACATTATTTAATTTTTAACAAATTTAACACACATATATAAAGTACTATGTAAAAAAAGTGTTTAGCTTACCATTTGAGAACACTTAATAGGCATTATTTTTGGATGAACTGGATCTTTATATTAAAATATAAATCATTGAAAGTACATCAGATAATAACATTTAAGAAAGAGAGCAAATAATAATAATAATAATAATAATAATAATAATAATAATAATAATAATAATAATTCCAGTTACTTCACCGTGAAATTCCATTCAAATTTTCTTATAGTTAGTCAGCAAAATAGTTCAATCAATTTTTGAACCGTTATGATGTGGGTTTTTAGGAAATTAGTTGTATACATTAAGAATTCTAAATACGATGTGGTTGTAGTCATTTCATATTTGTAGCGTTGCTATTTCAAGAACTGACCATTACATGTTGGAAGTAAGATTCTTATCAACCATAATCTAAAAAAGAAAAAGAAAAAAAAGGTCCACCACTATCCTCTGGTCAACACCTTTAAATTAAATATATCAGCATACCTAATCTTTTTTCTTTGTTTTAACTCCTTCGTGAATAGTGAATCTGCAACATCTTTTTATTCTCAAATCAAGAAACCCAACCTAAAAAAAAGAAATAAGACAAATTATTGAAGAACTGTCAAGCTAGAAGGGAGAATTTGTTAGGTCAAACAAGGAAGAAAACTGTTAAATCAATTTTATTGGTCATAACAAATCCGAGAAGTGTTTTGACAATGTAGTGTTTGTGGTGTTGTATGAGACACCACAAAAATATTTTCACAATTGATTTTTGAACGTAGTGCAATTATGGTTGACTTTTGAATATAGTGTAAATTAATATGTTAAAAAATCAATTATGAAGTATTTTTAGAACAGATTTTACATTATGTTAAAAAGTCAATTGCAACGATATTTTTAAGACTCACTCCTGTTGGTTACTTTGGAAATAAAGATGCCATCGAGGGATAGGATCCCCTCACCACAAAGGGGGTGCGGTGACGCGTGACCGCGCTCATCTAGCCTCACCACCTTCCATTACTGTCACGTGTCGCGCGGTCACTAAAGAGATAAAGAAAGTAGGGGTTAGCAGATCTCAACCCGCCATCGAGTGTATTACAATGCCATGAAGAGAGTAGACATGGAAAAATCACAAGGTGTTAAAAAACATCACATCAAATTTCCTTGAGATTTCAGAATGAAAACAAGTGGGCAAAGCCTGAACTTGGGACTGTTGTAATAAATGTCGACAGCAGCATTCTAAGCATTCTATAAAATAGTAGAGGTGGCATAAAGAATACTCATGAGAATTCCTCCTCTTGGAAGTTTGATTGCTGAATGTCAGTGTCTTAATATGTTTTTAATACGAAAGTTTTATATTTTCATTAATTCTAATTACACAAAACATGAAATTTATGTATTATCTAAAATTCAATTGTCTACAGACCCACAATGTTCTACCCAAATACGAGCTGAAACTTACAAGGACATGGCCTTCCAACTCCATCCCAATGCCCATCGGGAAATTCGGTATGCCTTCCCACTCCCTCCCGATGGCCAGGGGAATATTCCGTACAACAGCTTACATTCGGCGAGATTCCGGCAGGAATTGACATATGTTTATGGCTTAATCTTGACTTCACTAATTTTCCTAAAAGGTTGTTTTGTACCTACTTATCTTTTGACCAGTAGTGAATCTTTAAGCGTTAAGTTTTTCTCAAGCAACAACATACCTTGAATTTTAAGTTTTTCTCAAGTAACAACATACCTTGAATTTTATGCATTCTACTGCATACGAAATAAGGGGTGCCCCAGTTCTCGAACCCCTCATCCGTCGATCACAATATATCTAGGATATAACCAGCATTAAAAACATCACACAAATTCAGATTTTATCTAGATAATTGTAGAACAACAAAGGAAAAAAAATCAAAAAGTTCATTTACAATTGATGGCTAAACAAATAAAACAGCTTCAATTCTGAAAACTACCAGAGATAGAACCAAGAAAACAGGTTCAATAACCTCTTCTCTCTTTCTAGTTTATGCGTACATCTAAACATTATAATCATAATCATATGTAACAAAAGAATTATTCCTGGCAGCCCTCTACTACTTTTTCAAGTTACTAAATAAATAACCTCATAACAAGTAGTCACAGGAGCTTTTTCTTCCATATTTAATATGTTAAAATCAAATTACATAATTAAAACGGAAAAGAGAGATATTCCACCCTCAAAACCATACAACTTCTCTCATATAAATCATTAGAGAAACATAAGAAAAAAGGATTCTAATATCTACATGTTGGATTAATACAAGTGGGTATCAAACCTTTAATAATAATAATAATAATAATAATAATAATAATAATAATAATAATAATAATAATAATAATAATATATATATGTATGTATATATATATATATTACGAACAAATAAATTTCCATACAAATGCAGAGATCAACAGAGGTTGGATCTGCTCACCGGAGATGGTGACGAATCTACCGGGTGACACGTGGCATCGAAAGGTGATGAAGCTGAGTGAGAGATGGGCCGGAGAGGAGGCGTGAAACTGGCTGAGGTCGCGTCACCGGATCTCATTCCTCAACAACTATACTCTCCACGGACAAAGAATTATGTCCTGCAACTCTTAACTTGATCCATACTCCAAGGTTTCCCACCTGAAGGGACTACACATGTACTTCACCTGAGGAGATGATTTGAATAACAATGCCACGCACACGCACACTGCAGCGATGGCAACCATCGAAAGCATTGCTGGTCTGTAGATCGCCAGCGACCTTCTCCTCTTTCCGTACTCCATTTTTAGCTCGCATTGCCTGCACTGCGATTTGTTTTGACTCGCCCCGCTCTTCTCTGTGTCCAATCCAAGGACTTTACTGCTCATAGAGCCATCGAGATTCTGCTTTCCGCTGCTGCTCTCAAATACACCCCTAGGAATCTCAACCACGAGCTGCCCACCTGATCTCTTGTTTATTTTCCTTTGAACAAGATGAATGCAGGAGTAGCGCCCTCGCAAGCAAGCATAATCATATGGTGTCAAACCAGTACTATCACAAGCACTTTTCCAAGCTTCGAGTCCCACCTGGACAGGGCAGAGAGATTGTCATGAGACATTCTTTCTTTTAAAATGTAGATATATCTCCAAAGAAACCTGACATTTATGTATTGCAAATACATGACCCAAACAAAGCAATACTTCTGCCACAAATGTCCAATTTCTTTTTCTTTTTCCTTTTAAGTTATATTTTCATAGATAAGTCAGGAATGACATATTTACAAAAGATGTTGCTTTCAAGCTTAGGTATTGCAAAATATAGGTGGCTTACAACGTCTATATGATATCTAATACCAACCTTTACAAACAGTTGCCTTGGACTGGCAACATAAGCCAAGCATATAGTCCACTTTCATCCCAACCAAAATTGCAAAGCCAGAAAAAGAAAACCAACAGTATCCTAAGCCCCTAAGTTTTCAACACGCCTTAAAATCCTGAGGTTTTCAGTCAACAAATGAACATTGATTTTATTTATTTACTTTATTTTATTTTTGGTAAGTGAACATTGAAGTTTGAGATGATAAAAACAAAGAGGGAAAGAAAGAAACTAAAACCTGAGGACACAAACCACTCAGCAAGAATGCTGTACCACTAGATGATATCAATAACCATTACAGAAAGAGGAGGGGGGGGGGGGAGGAAGGGGGGGCATGGCAGGCAGGAGAACCTTGAGCATAGGTGAACACAGGGAGGCAGCAGATACATTTCAAACAAGAAAGCAATATTTGCAACACACTATAAAGTCATGAATCATATAGTGATATGACTACAGCATGAAAGGAAGGGCACCCTTGATGCAGCAGTAAAAATGACGTAGGCGACTTTCACAGGTACAAGATACAAAAACAGGTTTTTTAACAGAAATTTAGATAAGCTATTGCACATTTTGTCCTCAACTAACCCCCTATTTTGGCGCTTTAACCATTATTCCACTGATCCTGAATTGGCACTTTAACCAGGATCCCCTAATTTTATCTTATTTATAACTAAAGCAATGAAGATCATTATACCTGTCCAGGATCGTCAGTTAATGCATCCAACACCAGCTCAGAGCCATCAAGACCTGCCGCTATATGAATAGGAGTCAATCCGCCTGGTCCTTTCACATCAGGCCTAAATAGATAATGGTCCTTGTTTAGGTTTGACTCATCCAAACCTCCACCAGGACAATACCGCAAGAGAGCTTCAACCATGGACTTGGAATTTCTCCTCACTGCTCTGTGCAGAAGCCCAATATCTGCTAATGCATCTGGAATAGATGAGACATCTCCCCTCTCTACAACATCCTCAAAGAGAATGTTCAAAAGCCTCTTGACCACAGCACACCAGTCATGATCCAAAGAAAATAATATGAGCCACCTAAATCGTTCAAAAGCAAAAAGATCCATGGTTGGATCATCTTGACCCAGTCTGAACTTTGTTTGGCATCTATGGAGAAGCCAACCCATTTCATGTAGAAAGTCCAGGGCCTGGTTCCTGGTCTCTGATACTTGAAGCCCACCCTTTCTTCTATCTTCAGTAGTTTCGGTGAAGTCAATGACGCTCTCTAGGGTACATATTTCAGAACAAACTTCCTTTTCTGCGACTATGAAGGGAAAGAAACTGCTGCTGAGGCCTTCATCCTCAACCTATTAAAAATCACGTGTTCACAATTTAGATAAACGACTTCACTCAATTTAAGAAAACCTACAGTTAAATACCAATGAAGGTTGCGAATCTATAACTTCCAAAAAGTGGTCTTTTATGATTCGCAAGCCATAAGTGACAACCAACTATTGCAACTCACCAAGAAAAAGACTTCAATATTGCTGAAAATGCAGGGTTCAAGAAAATAATGTATAGTATGCTCAAAACTAACTAAAAAATAAAAAATGTGCAACATCGAAAGCAGGAATACCACAAGAGGCTAGAAGGCTGTTACTTAAAAAAGCACTTTGTCATAGATCAAAAAGTGTTCGATCTTAAAGTGGGGGATATTTAAACTCACCCCCCCCCCATGGTGACGTATATAGCATATGTGTTTTTGGTAGCTGCGATGCTGCGAGTCGGGAAGCTATATAAGGAGAACTGGCAAATGAATATTGGGATATATTGACGTCGCTAAGCTGCTGCTGCAATGGGAGATAACTGAAGTCGCTGAGATGCTGCTGCAACACTGCTAGACGAGATGTTTTACCGTGACCGCTATATTGTTGAAACCTATTGTACAAAAGTTATTGAATAATTTAGGGTCTAAGTACTTTGTCATATGTCAGTTGTCATGTGGTTATCTGTACCACTTTTTGCTAAAGGTTGGCACTAGTATAGTGTGCATATTGTAAGCCATCCTTTAACCTTTACCTGGGTTTACCTTGCGGTGCCTAGGTTTCGGTACATTTTGTAAATTTGCCATTTCGGCCTATATATGAAAATTTTAATTACAAAAAAAAAAGTGGGGGATATTTCAAAGTTCTTTTAAGTTAAAATTTTCATATATAAGTCAAATTAGACAAATTTACAAAAATGATTGCCAAGAAGGACAACAGCAAACATGCTTGCTCAAAATGCAACAGACACAAAATGTGTACTAATATATTCTAAATATAATCTAGTGTCAAACATAGTCTTCTTTTCATGATACAAAACAAAAACACAATGACTCCCTAGTTGAGTACACCGGGGAAACTTCAAAACAACAGACTGAAACTCTGCTAGTGGAGAAGAGTAGTGAAGACCCCAAAAGTTTGAGTAAGTAGTGATTAGTAAGATGAGAGAGATGTATTTACAAAACAAAAAACAAAGGAAAAATGAGAGAGATGAGAAGCCCAGAAAATCCAAAAGTGAGGTAGCCATCATGGCTAGCAAAATAGGACCAGAGGCAAAACGACAGAAGGTGCAACTGGCAATTTGGAAGGTAGTGCTCCAATTAGTTGTGGATCCTGAATAATTTCTTGTGGATGTCACTTCTTCATTTTGGTGCCTAGCAAGACAGAGGAGGTTTTATTCAATATGACGTTTTTAGGCCTTTCTATTTGATTGTATCGAAAGACTTGATGAATTGGGATTTCTTTATTGAGCCAAGTCAGTTCGGTCAAACAGAAGTTTGGATATGCTGCTAATTGTTCTTGGTTTGGATTTGATGTCAAGACTTATAGATTTGGATGTGATGCTAAGACTTTGGAAAAATAGGAGAAGTATCTAGCAGCAAGATCAGAATGTGAATACTTATGTCAGCCATTTGTGAAAGACAGACAGCTGCAAGTAAGCTATAAACCCATGGACTAAAGATCTTCATAAGGAGTCCCAGGTTGATTCCAATTTCCCAGTTTCTTTTTTTCTTTTGGATACCCTTCCAGGATGTTGCAAAAGACCTTAGGTTCTGCAAAATTTCCTATATTATATTTTGCCTATCCCTCTAAATTTCTTGATGAAATCTGCTATTTTTTTTCTCTCCAAATGTAGTATACAGTAACAAAGATAGCAAAGTAGACAATGTCTTTTTGAAATTTTAAGTTTCAATGGTTTGTGAGTAGCAAATTTTGTAAAATGTCCCAAGAGTAGATGAAGTCCTTGTAGTATAATTGTGTAAGACAGGCCACCACACAGATTTAGAATATGTGCAGGGGAAGAAAATGTGATCATGATCCTCACGAAACCTGCCACAAAGCATACAAGCATTAGTATCAATACTCCCAATGTAAGAGTTTATCTAGAGTAGGCATCATCTTCCAAAGTGTAAGTCAAAGGATGATTCCATATCTAGGAAGATGATACAACAACAACAACATTATCTCATTGCCTTAGAAGCTCTCGCCTATGGAGGGGTATGGGGGGATTGGATGTACGCAACCATACTCATGTGTTAGAAACACACAGATGTTTTTCGATGGCCCGTAATGAAAATTGCGTCAAGCTGTGTCGATCAACTGTTACTTCACAATATAAGAAGCGCAATCAATTTAGTGAATCATTTTGCTTTATTCCATCATATTCCAAAGTCAAAGAAGAGTGTGTCATTGACTCCATTGGAAATAGAAAAATATAGGAACATGATGCCTACTCCAAATAACCTTAGTACAGCTAACAGTTGGTCATACAGGAATTGTAGCAAAAAGGTACTTTTAACAGTTAAGTTTGTACTGGGCGACCATTTCCAGTGAGCCGACCCCTGGGACATTTGTATATTCCTGCAAGTATTGTTAAAATTGACAACTTGGGCATTTCAATCTCTAATGTAAGGCAGCCTCCACTGTCCCCTATCAGAACATCAATCATCTTAGCATCTAACATGATAGTTATTTTGCGTTTCAGCTCAAGAACATTATGATCCAAGACCCCACATAAGTGCAATGGATCAAACTAGAAGGAAGTCGAAGTCTTATTACCAATTGTACTATTCTCTGATCCACAATAATATCTTTCATATCTAAAAATCCAATTGTTTAGCATTCACTTTCCAAAGTGACTTGCCTTTTAAGATAATAGAATGAACTCATTTTACTCATAAGCTACATTTCCCTTCACATATATGCCTTATGTATTTCATTAAGTAACCATTATTAACATTCACCAAATCTGGAATACTCAAACCACAAGAATCTTTTGGCTTGCAAACATAAGTCCAATTGACCTTAGCCTTTTGGTCTCATCCCAAAGGAAAGTTCTAAGCAGTCTCTCTATTCCCTAATCACCCTTCTAGGAATGAAGAAGAAGACAGTCCAATGCCTGCACATGGCAATCAAAACAGAGTTAATAAGCTAGAGTTTACCACCATAAGAAAGTTTATAAACAGACCAAATAGAAATCCTGCTATATAACCTATCCAACAAGAAAGCACAATTAGAGTAACAGAGTTTTCCAGTAATCAGAGAAACACCAAGTTATTTTATTGGCAGATGGCCAATTTGCATGTCAAGGATTTCAGATATTTTAAATTCTTTGAGTTGGTGGTCTCTGAAACAAATACTTCACTCTTAAGCAAGTTTGGCCTTAAACCAGACATAACATCAAAAGCTTTCAAAGAATTTTTGATGATCTTTACGTAGGTTAAATCTGCACTAGCAAGGATAAGCAAAGGCTAAGGAAATAAATTTTATTTTTTCACACTTGGGATGGTATTTTAAAAGAAAATTATCGGTTCTATTTTTCAAGGGCTGGGTAAAACCCTCCATCATAAGGATGAACAGGGTGGGTGATAAAGTATCACCCTTCCTGAGACCCCTCTTTAAAATTCTCAACCAAAGAACAATTGACATTTATAGAAAATGCGGTAGTAGTGATACAAAGTTGAATCCAGATCCTGAATCTCTCAAGAAAGTTCATGATCTTCAGGATATCTAACAAGAAAGACAAGTTGACAGTGCCAAAAGCCTTCATGATATCCACTTTGAATGCACAACTGCTACACCCACCTTTTTTTTGTAATTCTTCACCGGCCCATGCATAAACAAAATGTTGTCATGCATTAATCTGCGTTTTATGAAAGCAGATTGGTTTTCATCCACTATGTACGGAAGAAACTCCTTCATTCTGTTGTCTATTATCTTTGTAATTACTTTATAGCTGTCAGCAGGTAATGCTCCTGAACTCGTTCATCTAAATTAGGGCATCTAGCTTAGGAATAATGGAGATGGACATTGAGTTCATGGGATAGTAAATAAGATTGTTCCTAAAGAAATAACATGTGGCATCCATCAATTCCTGACCTATTATATCCCAGTTTGCTTTGAAAAATTCAAAAGTGAACCCATCTAGACTAAGGACACTGTCATTTTGCATACAGAATAAAGCCCCGTTTATCTCTTTATGGGAGACCATGGCCTCTAAAGAAGTGCTATGTGCCTCATTCAAAACCTTGCAAGTCCAAGTTTGAAAAGGAGTTGGGTTGGGATTAGATTCTGTAAGAAAGCATTGGAAAAAATATCTATAGGCATAGTATTTCACACTTCCTTAATCATCAACCATAACTCCATTTTCATCCTTCAACCTCAGGATTATGTTTCTCGAAGTATGTGATTTAACAGTCATGTGGAAGAATTTTTTTTATTTATCTCATGTGGAAGAATTAATTGTTTCTATCCTCTTCTTTCCTCTATCTTACCCTAGCTCTCTCTTTGAAGAAAGTTCCTTCTTTGTCTGCTGCTTTTGCTTATTATGGTAATCTTCCATTGCTTCCTGTTAGGCCAATTCTAGAGATTGTCTAGCATGTGCAACTCTCCAAAATATTACCATAGCATTGTTTATTCATTTTTTTCGGATGGTCCTTTAGCCTTTTTAAAATTTTTCTAAAATCTTGGAGGTTTCTCAAGCTCTCGGGCTGACTAGTTGATGCTAAGAATCTCCTTGAAGTGTAGATTTTTCATCCAGTCTTTCATGAACTTGAAAGGCTCAGGTCAAGAATACTTATCTAGTTTTAGAGCAAGAATAAATGGAGAATGATCAGAGAAGATAGGAGCTTCATAATTCAAATGGAAGTTTGGATACTTTTCATTACAGAACATGTAGCTTTCGCCAGAATTTATGTGTAACTTAAAGCTGACGACCTCCCTCCTAAGACTATAAACTTAATTGATGAGTATAGTCATGAGTGCACTCAGGAAGTCATCTATAAATAAAAGTCAACTCAATTTCTGAACTGCAAAATTTTTGGACATTCTTGTGAAGCCAAACCACATCTGGAAAAGAATGTTACTCAAGTAAAACCCCTTGCAATTGCAACTGCAACCAATATAAGAACCAGAAAGATGATAAACAAAACTATGTCAGAAGAAAGCAGGTTAACATTGGACCTAACTTTGTCCTTGAGAAAGCTCAGCAGATTAATAAAGGCAAGGCAAAAATGGTGGAAATGAAACATGGAAAGACCAATACACGAAAAGATGATACCCACTTTAGAAAATCCTCCTCCTCTGATCATAATCAATGTTGAGAAATATGTTTGGATAATTTTCAAAGTCATGATTTTAAGTGGTGAATACTTAGAAATGTCACATATGGTGTTATAAGTGATTAAAGGATGAAAAAGTGAAGAAAAATTACGTGGATCTCTCAGGCAGAGACACATGGATCGATCAATGTACATCATCCCCTAACATGGATCGATCGATGTTGGACTGAGAAGAACCAAAAACTTACTGTGAGACGTCGATCTCTCACGTGGATCGATCGACGTACGTCAGCCCCTCACATGGATCGATCCACGTCTCACAGAATGTTAAGGGTTTTTAGAAATATTTTTCTAAAATATGTTAAAGTGGTTGTTTTCATTTGTATATGATTTATACATGCTCATTATGTGAATCTTATATGATTTTGATGATTTTAAATGTATTGTGACTAACGTGCCTTGGAAGTTTATACAACTTACCAAAAAGGGCAAAATTGGTATTTTGAGTTTTGTAGGAACATCACATGGTGAAAATATTTCAAGGATGGATTCTTATACTATTTATCATGACAAAGGTGATATCATGATTATTTCTGACCATCCGGGTCATTTCTGGAGTTTTCATATATCAGGGGCATTTTGGTCATTTCACCCCCGAGGGTATTTTTGGTATTTTCAC
Source organism: Eustoma russellianum (assembly GCA_036186865.1). Classification (NCBI taxonomy): domain Eukaryota; kingdom Viridiplantae; phylum Streptophyta; class Magnoliopsida; order Gentianales; family Gentianaceae; genus Eustoma; species Eustoma russellianum. The sequence continues at coordinate 10,471,137 of AP025065.1, read as the reverse complement.
TCAAGGAATCTCTTGAGCATATTATTATTTTCATCCTGGAGCTGATTTATTATTAACTTGAAGATAATATGGTGATTCTTTATCTTATTCTCTCACATGATGATATTATTGACTATAGCGGGATATGTGATGATTTGAGATGTCATATTCTATTTTTTCTTGAAGACCATCTTATATATGTTATAAGAGCACATTTATCATCATTATTCAGAGATTAAATGTGTCAAAGGTGTGGAAATGTTCATGACATATAAGAAGAAATATTGGGAATTTCGGTGTTACACGTTGACATAATCTTGTCAACTATTATCTATTGATTTCTTCTTCAAAAAATTTGAGTTGATGCACATATTTGTATACTCAAAAACGTGTATGAACAGGTGGAGGTGATACATTATTCATTTTATGAGTTGGAGACAAGTGGACCAACCAAAAAGGAGCTAGTTGGCAAAATTGCCAACTTGGAAATATTCAAATGTAGTCAAACGGCTACTTGGTTTTCTTGGCTATTTTCAGCAGATTTTTTGAGTCAAAATGAAGCTCTCACATGCCCTATTGTTGTGCTTGGAGTTGAGGATATTTTAGTGGTATTATCCTTTCTTATTTTATTAAGGAAAATCAAAAGATAATCTTTGAAAAATGCTTAGTAGCCAACGGCTATTAAAGGGATATTGAAGCTGAATTTTATTTGAAATGTTCAAAGCCTCACATGCCTATTCTCAAGCCAAGGAGTTGAGAGAATAGTGGAGTATTAGCCCTCTAATTATCTTCATTTTAGGCAAAGGATAATCAAGACAATTTTAGTTGATAAAATCGGCCACATGGAGTTGCCAAGGTGGACCAATCATTCTGTCTTGTTTTGCTAAGTGGACAAGGCCAACCAATGATGTGAAGACATTTGGACTTGATGATGAAGATGGTGACACATTGGAAGTCTTATCTCCAAGGCTCATCTCACACTATAAATAGAGGCAATGGTGAAGAAGATGAAACACACTTGAAGCTCACAAGCATTTGTTGAATTGTCTAGCTATCATCTTCTTCTTGTTGTTGTTCTTGTTTCATTCTTTGTAGCAAAGGTGTTCTTGTTGTTTTTGTTGTGCTACAAGTCTCTTGAGCTTCATTTGTAAGATTGATTAGCCATTCTTATAAGGCTATATCAATAGGTTGTAGATGAGTTGCAACTAAGTGTTGCTTAGAAGGTGATTATCCAAGTCTTGAACAGGGTTGGTGTATAACGCAGAGATCAAGCTTGGTTCTTGTTGTAAGGTGATTCATTTGATAGTGAAATCCAAAGATGTTCCTTGGGACTGGAGTAGGTCACATTGACCGAACCAGGATAAATCTTTGGTGTTCTTGTCTTGTTTCTTCATTTCTGCATTCTGCCCGTTTTTACTGCAGTTTTCACACAACTTCTCACAATTTGAAAAATAGCTAAACATTTTCAAAATTCGTGATTTTTGGTGGAGTTATACTTCAGACTGTTAGCTTTCATTTGCAACAAGAATCACTTGATTTGAGCAAGAGAAAGTTAGTCTTTCAGTCTTTGCAAGATAACTGCTCCAATCTGGCTGCAATCTGACAAGTTTTGAGAAAACTTAAATTCTATATTTATCAAAAATTGTTTAAGGTCATGGCCTTTTGGAAACTTCATCTACACATCCTATGGAGTGTTTTGATATACAGATCAACCTTTTTGGTTGAGTATTCAAAGAGAAACACGTTTTGCAAAATTAGCAACATTCTGTCCAATTCTGTCCAGATTAACCATCTAAATCTTTTTATTTGTTTGAAGGGTCAAACGATCTTATTTTTGTCTGATTTTTGGACAGAGTCTTGTTAACACATTGAAGTTATATTCTGGAAAGTTTCATAATTTTTGGAGTTGTGAACAATTAGTTTTGAATTTTTCAAAATCGTGTTCTGAATCTGAGGTGGTCTCAGATTCTGTTTTCAAAGGGGATTTTTACAAAGGGTTGTAGTGTAATTTCCGCTAACCACTATTCACCCCCTCCCCTCTAGTGGTGTTTATTGCAGGTGCACGGTCCAACAATCAAGAGGGTAATTCCTCTGACATTCAGTCTCTAAATACAAAAAGGAATGGTACTACAACCACTTCCTTCACTGCCTTGACTAGAGGGTGTGGATTTTAACAAAGATGAAGTCAAGTCTGGTCAGGACCAGGCACAAAAAACAAGGAAATGAAGGTATAAAAGAAAGTTTACCCTCTCCCTCTGATGTTGATCCAGAGGATGACATTACCTCTTAAGATAATGAGTTAGGCATGTCAGAAGATGATATACATAAAAACAGGTCTTGAGGCAAAGTGCACAGGAAATCTCGATGGTATTCCTCCTTCAACTCTAAAGATGACAATGCCATAACAGAAAATCTAGAAAAGAAGGTATACCCTACTACTACACAAGGTATACCTGGAAACTTAAAAGTCTATAGTGTCCCATGCTAATGCTGCTTCTTCAAAACCAGTTGAAGTGATTAGTGTAAACCACGTAGACCAACAGAAAATCTAGGAAAGTAAGTATACCCTACTACTAGTGACACAAGGTATTCTTGGAAAAATAAAGTCTACAGTTTCTCACGCTAATGCTTCTTCTTCAAACCAACTGAAGTGATTAGTGTAGACCATTTAGACCAAGAGAACTCAGAGAGTCAAAGAAAGGTAGATAGTGTCCTCTACAGCCAAACACTACAGTAGGAACAAAAGTAGAGAGAAACGAGGGGCTAAATCCAAAAGATGATTAAACAAGCTTACCGGAACATGGGGGGGGGGGGGTTAAACTACCCTTGAAACAGAGAGAACTTAAAAAATACGTCGAAGGAATAAGGTATTAGCATAATGGGTCTTGTAGAAGTTAAAGTTAGGCAACAAAACTTTGGAAAATTCAGCGATAGAGCTTTCAAAGATCGGGAGGTTACTCACAATACTCTCCCAAACTTAGTGGCAAGAATCTGCATTGGTTGGAACCAACATCTTTTTGAAGGACAGGTCCTCCAAAGTGAAGAACAAAGTATCACATGCAAATTCACTACAAAACTTCCTAACAAAGATGTATTCTTTCTCAGGATAGTGTATGGCTACAATGAGAGAAGCAGAAAAAGGGCCCTATGACAAGAATTGAAATTTCGAAGTTAATAAACATCTCTAGAGAAATTGGTTTAAGTAAAGAACAAGAAAAGGGGGATTGATTCCCAAGATACACATCCTTTTCTTTTTTCAATAAGTTAAATATTTCATGCTTAAGGAAGATTTAGAGGATTTAAATGCTTTTCAAAGATAAGATAATGTCGACAAACTCAAAGACAATGAATTAATCTCAGGATTTTATCACCTCTATAAATCCCCTGCCTATAACATTTGGTATGACACAGTTGAAAGTCAGTATCTGTATATGAGCAGTTTCAGTTAACGATTCGGAATCCTCCTCCATATCAGCGCAATATTCATTGACCAGATATTTCCCCTCAAATGCACATAGTAACCTGAACAACAGCAAAACACTCGGTTACACTGCATATAATCATAACTCGTTGGGAGAAAAGCATAAATAGGATCCACGATCATCTGCAAAGATACCTAGAGGTATCCTGAAACATGTTAAACCCTTTAACTGAAAATTTGACAGTGTCCGACGCACAAACCGCGATAGGCTTAGCATTCACTATCCTGCATCTCTGCAAGTTTGTACGAGACAAGGGTGTATCCAGAACGATATCACCTGAGGCCAAAAAAGAAAAAAGAATCAATGTTTCATGTCTAAACCTTCTATGTTCAATATATTTTGCTGATAAACAACTTTTTACAGAGATGAAATGGACAAAAATGAAGTATAAGTACAAACCATCAAATACAAATGCTACACGATGATGCACACGAGCATATATCCATCCTGTTCTCCAGAAGGAATCTGTTGATGAACCAAGAAGCTTCTCCAAGCTGGAACTCAGCCCATACAGAAGCTGTATAGAAACAAACACAATAAGAGAAATGGTTTTATAGATTCTTCATATGGCTAAAGGATCAGGAATTGAATAAGCTTAGCCTAATCAACTAACTCAGAGCCTCCTAAATGAAAGAAACCCAAGCAGACACCAACCAAAATGTCAAGTATAAGCAGGAGAAAAAAAAAAAAAAAGCAGCAAAAAACTTGTATCCTATGGTGAGACAAACATTTTACCTCTTCCCATTTGGCCATATCCATCCGCAAGTATATTGTTAGTATGATACAACCAGGCCTAATGTGGCTTTCAAAGTCAGTAGGACTGTGTGCCAGCCAATCAAGAATCTGCACATCATAGAGGTACTCAACATTCACTAACAGTATACAACAACAACAACATTACCCATTGCCTTAGAGGCTCCCGCCTATGGCAGGGTATGGAAGGTCTGATGCGCAAATTCACTAACAGTATGAATGATGAAAAGTGACCAAGGATAGCAAATGAGCTGATCATACCTGTTTTCTTAAAACAAACGGAAAATCACTAGGGTCCTTGCCAAAGAGTTTAAAAACGATCCGGTCCGTTTTGCTCTGAAAAATAAGAAAAAGATCTTGTCAATTATCTTAGTCCTCCAAATGCGCTAGCAAGTCTAATTTGATGATCACAATAAGTAAAGTGCTTCAAATAATATATTCAGTGTCTAAAAAGAATATTAAACACCTGGAAATTGAGTGCTTTTACAGAAGAGAGGGAAGGCCCTAACAAGGTGAAACAGGAAAACAATTGACCAAAATCACACCTGGGCTTCTCCACTGGAGCTAGATGGTGACTGGGTAGAAGCTGAGTTCACACTGGTATTAGGAGGACTGGACTTCAGAGGGTCTTGATATATCCATGAAGGGAAACCAGGACACGGTTCCTTGCTATTTATTCGGGCATGGGCATCTGAAATCTGTACAGCTTCTGAACAATCTTGAGAATCGTCATAAACATCATTCAAATCAAATTTATTCACCGTTGACTTCCCGCCATTGGAATAAAATCCACTAGCATCGGCACACCTATTTGCTTTACTCGGAAATACTAATGTGGAACATGAAGGAGAGATATTTCCAGGAGTTTCTTCCCGATTATTATTTTCCAACACTCTCTTCTGTGTTAATGCTGATGAAGATGCAGTTGAATTTTGAAAAACAGCATTGTCCTGCAAGGAGACATAGTCACAAGCTAAACCAAAGCAGAGCATATTCAGTACATTGAATGAATGGGAAAACAGAACCTCTGCTGGGATTCTATCAGTTGTTCCAGACTTTCGCAAATCCTGCGATCTTGATAATAATCCAGCCAAGTTTCTCTCGTTGACCACGCCAGAAACACTAGCAAGGCTTCTCAACAATTGGCGTAGCACATCCTGATCTTTAACATTATCAGAGCTATTATTAGCTGCAAAATGTAACGAGAATTCATCAAATTAACCACCATGGCGATTTGGTCCAAGTAAGCAGCGCAAAAAAGCCAATATTGTGCAGAATGCCAAAAATGTACAAGCAAGCCTTTTGGCATTTACATGTAGGCTTTTCATTGAACTGGACCATAATGACTGGAATTTCGGTAGTTCAATCATTAAACTTGCTACTAAAAGATACTTAGAGACACTAAAGGCTTGTACAGGACATATCTGGTTCTTGACCATATTAGGATTTTTTTTTTTTTTTTGAAGAGTTTTTCCTAGATAAACAGCCATGTCAGAAATATTTTCAGCCAAGCGAATTTGATAACATAGCCCCAGTTGTTTTATTGAATAAATTCCTGAAGACTTATTTATCTTCTGATGTTTTAATACCAAAAGGCGAAAGTCCTTAATTCTTTTTTTTTTTTTTTTGTAAGTAAGTCCTTAATTCTTCACTCTTTTGTAAGTTAAAATTTTAATATATAAGCCAAATTAGGCAAATTTTACAAAAGTGGTTGCCAATGGAAGGTTACAGCAAGCATGCTTGCTCAAAATACAACAGGCACAAAATGTGTACTAACATATTCTAACCCTAATCTAGTGTCAAGCATAGTCCCGTTTCCATTAATTCTTCATTGTACAATCCCCATAACCATATGACTTTGCTTGCAATAACCAAATAATTTATTCCCCTCATCATTTCCGGGTTTACACAAGCTCTAAAAGCTACGGTGGTATGGTCAACTCCACTAGATATAAGTTCTCCTCATCTATATTACCTTGCAAGGTCTAAACACCATCTCAAGAACAAATCGAAAGTACAAGCGAGTCACGCCTTTTCCTTCAGTCCCTCATCATTTCCAGGTTTACACAAGCTCTAGAAACCATTGTTGCATGCTCAACTCAACTAGATATAAGTTCTCCTCGTCTATAATGCATTACAAGGTCTAAGTACCATATTAAGAACAAATCGGAAGGATAAGGACGTCTTTGGATTTATGGCTGGAAGGTCAATGGTGTAGGCTATTCATCTCTTGAAAATATTAATAAAGATATATTAAGAGAAAAAGCAAGATTTGCATATGTTTTTCATTGACTTGAAAAAGGCATATGATTAAGTCCAAAGAGAAATGTTGTGGAGAGTGCTTGAAAAAAAACGTGTTAAAGTAACATATATAAAAAATTATTAAAGACGTATATAATAACACGATGACAAGCGTAATGACCTCAGAGGATTATGCATAGAATTCCATATAACAGTGAGTTTACACCAAAGGTCTGCATTAAGTTCATACTGTTTGTTTTAGTTATAGATGAGCTCACTTGACACATTCAAGGAAGAGTTCCGGGGAGTAATTTGCGGATGATATTGTGTTGTTGGATGTGACTAGTGAAGAAGCTAGTAACAGTAATGGTGGCGGGAGACACTAGAGGAAAATGACTTCAAATTGAGTCGAAAGAAAACAGAGTACATGAAAGTTAATTTTAGCAACAGAAGAATGACATTTGAACCTTGTGTGAAATTGGAAGACTAAAAGATTCACCTGTGAGAGTTTTACGTATTTATGATCTATACTACAAAAAGATAGATGAATTGACAGGGATGTGAATCATAGGGTACATGCTGGACGTTTAAAGTGAAGAAGTGCGTCAGGTCTTCTATGTGATAGAAAAATACATTTAAAGCTTAAAGGAAAGTTTCACAGAACGACAAACGACCCCGCATTGTTTTACGAGTTTGAATGTTGGACAGTCAATTATGACAAAAGTTGCAAGTGGCGGAAACGAGAATGTTAAGATTGATGTGTGGACATACAATGATAGAATAAGAAATGAACATATAAGGAGAAAAGTTGGGATTGATTCTATAGATGAAGGAATCAAGGCAAAGATAATATGTACATGTGCAAAAGCGTCTTGCAGATGCACCTGTTGTGCAGGGCGAGACAATGATTGGGTGCATGTTAAACATGAATACCAAAGAAGACATGAAAAGAGACAATAAAGATACGACTTACATATATGGTTAGTGATAGAGCACAGTGGAGACAATTGATTCATGTACCCAGTGTCATGTAGAAGGTATACGATTTAGGTGAGAATTTCATGAACTTAGGCCGAAATCATGGTTGAGATGATATGATATTTTTGAAAGAGACGTATTCTTTTTTTTGTAAGTTAAATTTCGATATATAAGCCGAAAGATTGGCACATTTAAAAAGACGTATGCTAAAGGTGCATATTATGCATTAGATATTAGGAGACACACAAAGAAGGTATGATTTAGACTACGATTAACCGATCTCACATAACGTGGAAAAGGCTCCAGTGTTGTTGTAAGCGAGTAACATCTTTAAAGACATGTAAGAATAACAATATCAAATCTAGCCCAGAAAAATATGCGTCTCAGACCAAATGCATCAAGGACGCCTCTTCAATGAAAGTCTTAAGCGCAACATGAAGAAGAAATCCATAGGATAACAGTCTATCTTAAAACTTCAAAGGAAAAAGGGAAAAAAAGAAATTCATAACCAGCTAATGGTGATGGTCTCAGAGACGCGAACTAAAGTCAGATTTTCAGCGACACACTTCATGAAGTAAGCCAAACGCATTAAGGCCTTAAAACAAACAAATAAAGCAAATTATAATACATCAATTATGAGATTTGTGAACTCCATGATTAGTCAATGAATAAACAACCGTTCGCAGCTAAATAAATGACACTTCCAGAGCAGCATTACAGAAACCGAGCCATTTGTACAATTGAAGATGTCATTGGTACAAGGAAGTTCATCAACCTTCAAAAGGCACTGAAAGGCAGGTAAAGGATGTAAGAAGTACCCGCACGTCCACAACTACACCAATTGAAGAACGGAAGACATATATCCAAAGTTACTAATTAGCTTAAGGCCTTGTTAGTTGCGCCTTGTCTTTCTAGGGAGTCAGTATTAATAGTCTGCGATGTATCTCTATGGTACCTGGCAGCTTAAATTAGGCTCGTTGTCATCTAGCAAGTTCCAAGAACTCCTCCCGTTCCATTTTAAAAGTCCAACCATTTTAGTTGTCCCCAAGATTATGTCTACTTTCAATTAAATGCTTGTAAATTCATGTATGCCCGAAAAGCATCTTTGAAAGCATTGAATGAAGATTTCTAAATTAATTACCAACAAATTATGCAACATAGGTAAAATTGGTGTTTGCTGTCAGTTTAGATGACTAGACATTGTTTTAATGCATGTCCCCTTGACAATTTGCAGTTCAGCATTGAATGAAGATTTCTAAATTAATTACCAACAAATTATGCAACAAAGGTAAAATTGGTGTTTGCTGTCAGGTTAGATGACTAGACATTTTTCTAATGCATGTCTCCTTGACAATTTGCAGTTCAAAGATAGACCATCAAAATCAGATAACGAAAAACAATCACTAAACATCTGGTGTCTTTTCACATGTACATCAAAAGAGAAAGAAAAAATAGAAAGATGTTTCAGTACGCATACTACCACAACAGAATCACAGGAATACGTGAAAACAGGTGTGCATGAACTTACGGTGTAAATTGGAGAGCATCCTTAACAAACTAATCAACAAATAGTTACTATTATGCTCATCACTTGTAGGGGCACCAGCAACTACATTTTCAGGATGAGTCTTTCGTCTGCGTTTATTATGGCCAGCTAATCGTCTGCGGCAACTCCGCTTCCCTTCATCAAACTCTTGAAGAACATGGAACCTAAACATGTAAAACAAAAAGGCCAATGAAGACTGCTACCATAATGATATCGAAAGGAAGTTTGAAACTTTAACAGAGAGTTTGAAAATTTAAAACAGCAACTGATATATCCTTTTCTAAATGTTATTGCAAAACTGATGCAAACTCCTGCTTGCGCCAACCCTCCACTCACACTATAGCACTTGTCACTTCTACTAATAATAGCAACTATCTTAAGCTTTCAAGTGCACAAGGAAAAGGAAAAGAAAAACAAAGAACCACCTTAAAGCAAAAACACAATTAAAAATATCAATCTTTTGCTCTGACAAACCTGCTACACTGTTGGCAGAATCGCTGCATGACATTGCCCACTAGAGCTCCGGTAGCCTTCGAATGCACATCACACACTTTGTGACGACGATGATAATCTTTTGCACTAGTCAAATCACCTCGACAGTCATCCACTTGACAGACTGCACGATTAGAGGAAGGGCCAACTGCTTTGGTCTTTTTCCCACTCTTAACCTCCCATCTCTCAACATCAGCTTCAGGAATTGGGTAGACTTGTCCACCGAGCTCCAAATTAAGTGATCTGTTCTCCTCAGTGAACTCTTCATCTCCAAGATCCATAGTTCTCCTTTTCCCCAGCTCCGTTTTCCCTCTATCACTCTCAGCCAACTCCATTTCATCAGCACCAGATGAGAAGCTGTTTGACAACCCAGTTTGAGTCGGGATTTCAGATCCCGTGGGAAAGAACTGTAAACTCCTACAACCTGATGTCCCAGAACTGAGCGGTGTAGCAGTGAACAGATCACCATCCCATCTCCAATCATTCAAATCCCACTCAAGTCTCCTTTTTCCCACAGCTTTCAAATCTGGCATTACTGGCCCATAAAAAGCATGAGGATTTCCTTCAATTTCCGTCTCCATGGTTCAAATTTCCAACAACCCAGATGCTCAAATCCGAGTAGCAGAAATAAGAAGGGGCAAAAGTAACTCAAAGATCAACTTTTTTTCGTGTACGACAAAAAAGGAAAGAACCCAGTCCGTGCTTTAACTCCAAGTACGTTAAATCATAATCAGTAGGATCTCAACAAACCAGAGAGAAAAAAAAAGCCAAAAATCAGCTCTTTCAAATCAGTTCAACTACATCTCACCACCAAGAAATTTCACTTTACAGTCTAGTTCACCAAGAAATCTTGAAACCCCAAAATCCAGAACCCATCCAGTGTCGTACTGCAGCTCGGAGAGAGCAAGAATTGAAGCCAATGTGTAAATCTACATTGGTAGAAAGAAACAGGAAAAAGATAACTACCCTTTCGTTAATTCAGATTTTGGGGAAAAAAGGTGAAGGATGAGAATAAAGGGAACCTGGCGAGAAAATAGGCGCGTGAGATTTGATCGGGAGACGTGTAAGCATAAGAGGAAGATCGCCGGCGATTTAGGGAGAGAAAAGATCAGGTGAGAGAGAAGACGGAAGATCGGCTAGAATGTAGACACTCAAAATAATAAAAAGAAAAAAGAAAAATGAAAAATGCAGGGGAAAATCAAAATGGAGAAAATCTAGGAGTGGGCAGGGCATGTGAAACTGGAAAAAGGTAGATTCCCCTTTCCTTTACTTTCCCTTATTTTTCCTTTTTTTTCCAGGCCATGAATTCGATTTCCATTTCGCTTATGAAATACATCATAACTTCGTCGGACAATTAAATACATATCCTCTTTTTGCACAGGAAGTTTATAAAAATCCACCAGAAGCGATGGGGCATATTGTAAAGTTGTCCTGATAGATAACCTCCTCTCAGGTCGGATCATTGATTACCACGCGTTTTTTTGACAATCGATTGAAGCATGATGCTTGAACAGTCAATCTATGCCTAGAATATGTCGAAGTCACCAATCTGTATAGGAATTAAGTATACAGGTGATGTGAAATAAGAACATGCTCGCTGTAGGATCTGCAAGGCGCCACTCGAAGGGGGTTGAATAGTGGGTGCAGAAAATATGGTTTTTAAAATTGTTTTAAACCAAAAACCCAATTTCTGAAAACAGTTTCTGTTTTCAGGACCAGTTTTAAAACGTTTTGAAAACTAGGTTGCAGATCTTCAAAAATTCTGAAATTTGGAGAGAACTTAGTCTCAGATGCTCTAAGTATCTCTTAAAAATTTCAGATTAAAATTCAACCTCTAATCCCTTGAAAAATCGTTGGTGGTCAGATTGCACAAATCTGCCAGAAACGGTAGTCTGATTTGAAAAATTAATTCATATTTGTCCGTAACTCCAAATGCTCTGAAACTTTAATGACTAACCCCTTATTAGTTGTATTTAATTGGGTTAAAACAGTTTTGAAAAATTCTTTTGGGAAGATAGTCAAATACGTTCAAAGTCTCAACCTTTGCAAGCCTGAAAATCAGACTGCACTAGTCTCAGAACTTTGGACGTTTGAATGACTTATACTTGTCCAAAAGGGTTGAAACTTACGCCAAATTAACCTTAAGACGTGTGGCTATGACTCTGGAAAGTTTCGTGATTTTTGAAATTCGTTTACTATTTATACCAACATGATTAAAAACAATAAACAGTGCTGAAAGTAAATAACACCAGGAATTTTATACTGGTTCGGTTAAAACAACCTACTCCGGTCTTCGAGGATACCTTCTTCGGTTAGCACTAATCACAAAACATAAAATAGCACCTTACCATAGGGTTGATGGAGTTACACACCAACTCCAACCCTTTACAAACCTTGTATGTGAATACAATGATCATGAACACCACCACCTTGCAAGTGCAAGATCGATCACACCTTGATCAATCTTTTACAACAATAAAGAGAGTATATGTGGTGGTCTATATGAAACCTATTCAAATGTATGAATATGAGTACAATAGGCTTTTAGAAAGAAGAAAGAAAGAAGTGTAGAGAGAAGAGGCTAGAAAACGTTTTTGATCCTTCAATTTGCAAGACTTGTTCTTGTCTTTTGTTTGCTCTCTTCTTTCCTTTTTATCACCATATGGCCGCCCACTATGATGCCTTTCTCCTCTTGAAAATTATCTTCTAAGTCTTTGGAAGAGTGTATTGCATCATTGTGACATGTCCTTCCTTACTTGGCACCTCCTTATTGGATGATCATTAAGCTCTTGCTTACTTGGCACTCATTGATTGGATAGAAGTTGTCATCATTTGATGACTAGATAAATCTGAAATTAAACCTCAAAAAGCGTGTGCCAATTAGCCATAAACTTATTACCATAAGTCATATAATCATCCCATATAATTAGCAAGACAACTTATCACAAACTTCCCATCAAAATTTCGGCCATTACACCTCTTTACATGCTGAAATTTCAGCATGTGTAACATTTGCATTTTATTCAAAATGTTGCCAAGTTTATATTTGATTTATTCTTTGAAAATAAAGAAGAAATCAATCACCAATTAGTACAAGACATTCTCACTAAATTTGGAATAATGATTAGTCACCAATAGGCCCTAGAATTCAGCCACATTCTTTTCTACACATGCTGAATTTTTCAGCATGTGTGATATTTGAAGATATCACATTATTAATTCCATAACATATTCAAAACACTTCCATACTATCTCTAAATTAATTCACATAATTCAAGATAGCAAAATACGCATCATTAGGTGATAAAATCGGCCAGCCATATACTACACATGCTGAATTTTCAGCATGTGTAACAAATGTGACATAGTTTGAAATGTTACCTTGTGTAGCTCCTTCCTTTATGTCACCAACATTGCATGCTTCATTATTGGCCAGTCAAGATGCCAACAAAGCTCCACATATGCTTCAACCTGGCTGGTTTAGGCGTGTGACAAAGATTGTGCATGTGCTGAATTTTATTTTTACAAACTTTGTAAAATAGTGCACATATAATTATACACATGTGATATATTCCAATCAGCCCTTAATTGATTTTTCTAAAACACTTTAGAATGTATGAAGCATGTAAAAAGTGTCTAGATACATGTTATATGCCATGCCAAAAATGTTCCATGTGTCGTGTATGTAGAAAACCGAATTTTCGACGTTTATCGATTACCCGATTTTTCTCTAATTAAATTCCAACTTTTTGCACATGTTATATATATTATGTTACACATAATATACATAAATTAAACTTTAATATTCAGCACTTAGGCTGATCTAAAGTGGCGCTTAAACATGTGAAAAAATTGAAATTAGAATCTCCATAATTTGGCCTTAATTGAGGGTGATTTGTGTGTGCCAACATGGAATGATTTTATGGCTGCACATACCATGTAAGCCACAAAATTTGTGGCCATTTTTGAAGTGTAGGGACTGGCCATCTATTTAAGGCAAGTATGTGATACGTTGGCAAAGTTTCGGTATTCACTCGATACGACAATTTTCGGTTTAGAACCTTTTAACGTGTCGTAATAAATTTGTCATCACCATGACTTATATCATATGATATAAGACCTGAATATACTCATAAATATGAGTTAAGTATAGTGGTGTGACGTTAACGTACGTACGTAAAATATATAACGTGTCGGTAGTACGTTGGAATATATTTGTATGTGCCTTTTTCAAAAAAATCTGAATATATATATATATATATATATGTTGAAAATGGCGTGTGATATGAGGGTGGAGAACTTCCTTTCTTCAACTTGTTGCCTTTGTGCCTTTTCCAAATATGGCTTCCTTTAATGAACTACTTAGTTTAATTAACTAAGTACTTCACTTAATGAACTAGTTTAGTTCATTAATAGTGGCACCTGAAAATAGTTCAAACACAACAAATGCTTGCCATTTGATGTAAGCTTTAAAGCTTCATGGCTCGTTAGTACGGCAACAATATATATGAACTAGATAAGGCAAGTTTCATACAAAAACGTGTCATGTCATGCATTTCTTTAATATATGTTATTTAAATGATGCATTTTAAAATCACTCAAACCCCCTTTTCTATACAATCTCCCCCTTTTGATGATTTACAAAATAACCTACATTCATGATTTAAATCTTATCACTCCCCCTTCAATCGTGCATAATTTGAAATTTTGAATTTCAAATTTCAAATTCGTTCTCCCTTGATTTATGCAATCTTATGCAATCAGTTTCTCTCCCCCCTTAAATCATGCATTCTCTCCCCCTTTATTTTAGAAAGTCAATCAAAAATGCATGTAAATATGGAAAGACAATCAAATCAAATCAGCAGAAATCATGGCTAATTTAGAACGAAGATTTTCGTACGTGGCTTGATTTAATGCCTTAGTAAAAATATCCGCTACTTGTGCCTCTGTGCGTACGTGATCTATGACAATATCACCATTACTTACGTGATCACGGAGAAAATGATAACGTACTTCTATATGCTTGGCGTTAAAGTGTAGTACGAGGTTCTCAGACAGGTTGATATCACTCATACTATCACAATATATACGAATTTTATTTACGGTAATTCCAAAGTCCGAAAGTTGTTGTTTTATCCATAGTAATTGTGTGCAACAAAGACTAAGTGCCATGTACTCAACTTCAGTGGTGGATAAAGCTACCTTGCTTGCTTTATGGAAAACCATGAAATAAGTAAGTTTCCTATAAATTGGCAAGTGCCACTCGTGCTTTTTCTATCTATTTTACATCCACCATAATCAGCGTCAGTGTAGGCATGCAAATTAAAATCACAATCTTTATCATACCAAATGCCTAAGATGGGTGTGTGCTTAATATATCGGAATATTCTTTTCACGGCATTAAAGTGAGACACCTTAGGGAGACTTTGAAAACGTGCACACATACATACACTGAACATGATATCAGGCCTACTAGCAGTAAGATATAACAAAGAACCAATCATAGATCTATATAAGGCATTATCGAAATCCTTACCATGTTCATCTTTATTTAATTTTGTAGTGACACTCATAGGGGTGGGTGATGGTTTTAAATTCTCAAAATTGAACTTTTTAATCATATCATTTATATATTTAGCTTGGCTTATGTGGATGCCTTTACTCGTTTGTTTAATCTGCAAGCCAAGCAAGTAGTTCAATTTGCTAACTATAGACATTTCAAATTCAGATTTCATGTAACTTTCAAAATCTTCAACAAGTTTATGAGAAGTAGAGCCGAAAATGATGTCATCAACGTAAATTTGAATAATAAGTAAATCTGGTTTATCTTGTTTTAAAAATAAAGTATTATCTATAGCACCTCTTTTAAAACCATTTTCTAAAAGAAAAGTAGCAAAACGATCATAACATGCTCTAAATGCTTGCTTTAGTCCGTATAGTGCCTTCTTTAGTTTGTACACGTGATCGGTGTGTTTCAAATCTTCAAAACCGGGTGGTTGTTTCACGTATACCTCTTCTTGTATAAATCCATTTAAGAATGCACTTTTCACGTTCATTTGATAGAGTTTAAAATCTTTCATGCAAGCAATGGCAAGTAAAAGTCGTATAGCTTCTAAACGTGCTACTGGTGCAAATGTTTCATCATAATCAATTCCTTCTTCTTGATTATAGCATTGTGCTACAAGTCTAGCTTTATCTCTAACAACTTTTCCTTCTCCATTCATTTTATTTCTAAACACCCACTTTGTGCCTATTATGGTCTTATCTTGTGGTCGTGGCACTAAATCCCATACGTCATTTCTAACAAATTGATTAAGTTCGTCATGCATAGCATCAATCCAAGAAGAATCACTCAAAGCATCATGCACATTTTTAGGTTCGATTTCAGAAATCATGGCATGAAATTGGTTTATTTCATCCGGATTTATTCTTCTACGTGGTCGCACACCGTGAGTGATATCGCCTATAATGAGATCATGTGGGTGATCTCTATGTCATCTTGGTTGATTATTTTCTACGTTCTCATGCATTTCTAAATGATCATGCATTTATAGTGTATCATGCATATCAAACGTGCCATCATCATCATTCAACACGGGTTTCAATTCAAAATCATCATCATATTCTTTATCTTTATCAATCTCACCAAATTCATTAAACTTCACATGAATAGATTCTAGAATTTTTCTAGTGAGAGGATCATAACACCTATATGCTTTTGAATTCACAGAATACCCAACAAAGATGCATTCAATTGATTTAGATTCAAATTTATCTAAATTGTTTGTTGCATTTAAAACAAAACATTTGCATCCAAACACATGAAAATAGTCAATTTTAGGCATGCGATCATTTAATATCTCATAAGGCGTCTTATTTATTTTCTTTCTAATGGACAAGCGATTTAGTATATAGCATGCACAGTTTACGGCTTCTGCGCACAAAAATCTAGGCAATTTATTCTCGCACAACATAGTTCTAGCAATTTCTTGTAATGTCCTATTCTTTCTTTCTACTACTCCATTTATTGTGGAGTTCTAGGTGGCGAAAATTCGTGTTTAATTCCTTTTCTTTCGCAAAATGAAATCATGTCCTTGTTTTTAAATTCACCGCCTCTATCGCTTCTTATCCTTTTCACATTGAAACCATATTGATTTTCAAGTTGTTTTATTAGTTTCGCAATTTCCATGGGACTATCATCTTTATGTGCAAGAAATAAAGTCCAAGTATAATGAGAAAAATCATGAACAATCACACAAGCATAATGACATCCACCAAGACTCATAGTGCGACTAGGACCAAACAAATCAATGTATAATAATTCTAAAACTCTAGTCGTGCTAATTTCATTTTTAGGTTTTAGTGACTCGCGTGTTTGTTTGCCTCTTATGCAAGATTCACACAACTGAAAGTTGTCTAAATCAAGTGTAGGCAATCCTCGTATTAGGTTCTTTCGTTGGATTTTTTCTAGTATAGAAATGCCAATATGTCCTAAACGTCTATGCCACAAATTTACGTTAGGTTCATTTGACATGAAACATCTAACCTTAGCGCCTAACATATTATCCATAGAAAGCATAAAGATGTTTCCTTCACGTTTTCCTTTTAAAACTGTTTCTCCTTTTTTATTTATTATATTACAATATAGGTGAGTAAAACACACATCAAAACCATTGGCAATGAATTGCGAAATGCTAAGAAGATTATATGATAAGTTGCTTACCAAAAAGACGTTTGAGATTTGAAGGGTGCTTGGGCTTCCAATGTTACCTTTCCCGATGATCTTGCCTTCATTGTTGTCTCCAAAGGTCACGGATCTGCCTTTTGTGACCTTCTTCAATTTAGTGAACAAGCTCGGGTCACCCGTCATATGCCTCGAGCGAGAGGAGGGGAGAGGGTGTCTTTGCGTCATCTTAGACGCCGTTTTTGGTTTTGGGGTGTCTACTTTCTTAGATACCACAAACTTGGTTGGTTTAATGGATATTTCATTTGTTTCAATGTATCCTAAACCTATTTTTATCACTATCATGCTTTTGTGATAAGATAATACGCTCTAGCATGTTAGATCCAGTATCAAACTGTTTCATCATTTTCTCTAAGTCTGTATTCCTTGATTTCAAACTTGAAATCTCGGATTTCATTTCATTATTTTGCATGGTCAATGATGAGATCTCTGTCTTTAATGCAGTAATGATACATGATGACTCTTCTACTGAATCGTTTAATTGAGCAACAAGATTCTCGTTAGAAGATTCTAGCAGTTTCTTGTCTTCAATTAATCGCTTCTTTTCTTTCGCGAGAGTCTTAGTGAATTTATGCAATTCTAAGTACTGACTAAAAAGATCATCATAAGAAGGCCCAGAGTCAGAATCAGAGTCAGATGATGCCTCGTTTGATGCTTTGGACACAAAGCATACTTGTGCAGTCTCCTCTTCTGTTTTAGTCTCGGAATCCGATGTATCACTCCAAGTGGAGGCTTTGAGAGCTTGTTTCCTTTGCTTAGGTTCTCAGACGAATCTATTCTTGTTCCGATCCGTGTCAGGGTATTTGTCTGTTTTCTTTTCTTTATTAGGGCAGTCATATGATTGATGTCCAAGTTTACCGCATTCATAACATTTAACATCCTTGTCGTTTGTCTTGTTCTTATTTCGTTTAGTCGAAGTAGCCTTAGTTTTGTTTCTAAATGACTTTCTCATGAATTTTCTTAAGCCTTTAGCCAAAAAAATTAAGTCATCGTTATCTGATTCAGAATCACTACCATCTACGTGATCGGAAGAAGTAGAGACGTATTCATTTGATTTAAATGCAATAGTCTTACCTTGTTTTGATGATGATTCCGATTTCCTTATGGTGAGTCTCATATACCTTAAGTGATCCAATTAGTTCTTCCATATTAATCGATTTAGTTTCTTTGCTTTTTTCTATGGCCGTTACTTTAGGGTCCCACTCGGATGGAAGGCTTCGCAAGACCTTTTGTACCTTTTCCTGCATAGTAGAGGCTTTGGTAAGAGACTCAAGAGAATTGTAAATGTTAGTCAAGCAAAGATCCATATCAACGATGGATTCATTTGGCAATAATTTAAATGACTCGAGTGGTGACATAAGCATGTTAATCTTGGACTCTTTAACTTGACTAGTGCCTTCGTGTTTCATTTCGAGAATTCTCCACATTTCTTGAGCACTAGAACAATTTGAAACATAGCTAGATTCACTTTTACTTAGTCCATTTAGAAGTAATTGCATAGCTCTAGCATTCATGCTCAGTCTCTTTTTATCATCACTAGTGTACTCTTGTCTAGGCTTAACGACCTTAGTGTGACTTCATCTACAGTGGATAATTTTGATGGAACAAAATGATCATCTTCTAGAATTGACCAAAGATCAATATAAATTGCCATAAGGAAAAGTTTCATTCTTAACTTCCATTGAATGAAAGACTCACCATCAAAGAGAGGAAGCCTTTGACTGGACATACCTTCTTGTTCGGTTTTGAAGTTTGTGGTTGCCATCTCACTTAGATCGTTAGATCCTTTTGGTGTGAGTGTTACTGCGCTCTAATACCACTTGTAGGATCTGCAAGGCACCACTAGAAGGGGAGGGGGTTGAATAGTGGATGCGGAAAATGTGGTTTTAAAATTGTTTTAAACCAAAAACCCAACTTCTGAAAATAGTTTCTGCTTTCAGGACCAGTTTTAAAACGTTTTGAAAACTAGGTTGCAGGTCTTCAAAAATTCTGAAATTTGGAGAGAACTTAGTCTCAGATGCTCTAAGTATCTCTTAAAAATTTCAGATTACAATTCAACCTTTAACCCCTTGCAAAATCGTTAGTGGTCAGATTGCGCAAATCTGCCAGAAACGGTAGTCTGATTTGAAAAATTAATTCCTATTTGTCCGTAACTCCAAATGCTCTGAAAATTTATTGACTAACCACTTATTAGTTGTATTTAATTGGGTTGAAACAGTTTTGAAAAAATCTTTTGGGAGGATAGTCAAATACGTTCAAAGTCTCAACCTTTGCAAGCCTGAAAATCAGACTACACTAGTCTCAGAACTTTGGACGTTTGAATGACTTATACTTGTCCAAAAGGGTTGACACTTGTGCCAAATTAACCTTAAGACGTGTGGCTATGACTCTGGAAAGTTTCATGATTTTTGAAATTTGTTTACTATTTTTACCAACGTAATTAAAAACAATAAACAGTGCTGAAACTGAAAGTAAATGCTGAAAGTAAATAACACCAGGAATTTTATACTGGTTCGGTTAAAACAACCTACTCCAGTCTTGGAGGATACCTTTCTCAGTTAGCGCTAATCACAAAATACAAAATAGCACCTTACCACAGGGTTGGTGGAGTTACACACCAACTCCAACCCTTTACAAACCTTGTATGTGAATACAATGATCACGAACACCACCACCTTGCAAGTGCAAGATTGATCACACCTTGATCAATCTTTTACAACAATAAAGAGAGTATATGTGGTGGTCTATATGAAGCCTATTCAAATGTATGAATATGAGTACAATAGGCTTTTAGAGAGAAGAAAGAAAGAAGTGTAGAGAGAAGAGGCTAGAAAACGTTTTTGATCCTTCAATTTGCAAGACTTGTGATTGTCTTTTGTTTGCTCTCTTCTTTCCTTTTTATCACCATATGGCCGCCCACTATGATGCCTTTATCCTCTTGAAAATTATCTTCTAAGTCTGTGGAAGAGTGTATTGCATCATTGTGACATGTCCTTGCTTACTTGGCACCTCCTCATTGGATGATCATTAAGCTCTTGCTTACTTGGCACTCATTGATTGGATGGAAGTTGCCATCATTTGATGACTAGATAAATCTGAAATTAAATCTCAAAAAGCGTGTTCCAATTAGCCATAAACTTATTACCATAAGTCACATAATCATCCCACATAATTAGCAAGACAACTTATCACAACTTCCCACCAAAATTTCGGCCATTACACCTCTTTACATGCTGAAATTTCAGCATGTGTAACATTTGCATTTTATTCAAAATGTTGTCAAGTTTATATTTGATTTATTCTTTGAAAATAAAAAAGAAATCAATCACCATTTAGTACAAGAAATTATCACTAAATTTGGAATAACGATTAGTCACCAATAGGCCCTAGAATTCGGCCACATTCTTTTCTACACATGCCGAATTTTTCAGCATGTGTGATATTTGAAGATATCACATTATTAATTCCATAACATATTCAAAATACTTCCATACTATCTCTCAATTAATTCACATAATTCAAGATAGCAAAATATGCCTCATTAGGTGATAAAATCGTCCAGCCATATACTACACATGCTTAATTTTCAGCATGTGTCACAAATGTGACATAGTTTGAAATGTTACCTTGTGTAGCTCCTTCCTTTATGTCACCAACATTGCATGCTTCATTCTTGGCCAATCAAGATGTCAACAAAGCTCCACATATGCTTCAACATGGCTGGTTTAGGTGTGTGACAAAGATTGTGCATGTGCTGAAATTTATTTTTAAACTTTGTAAAATAGTGCACATATAATTATACACATGTGATATATTCCAATCAGCCCTTAATTGATTTTTCTAGAACACTTTAGAATGTATGAAGCGTGTAAAAAGTTTCTAGATACATGTTATATGCCATGCCAAAAATGTTCTATGTGTCGTGTATGTAGAAAACCGAATTTTCGACGTTTATCGATTATCAGATTTTTCTCTAATTAAATTCTAACTTTTTGCACATGTTATATATATTATGTTACACATAATATACATAAATTAAACTTTAATATTCAGCACTTAGGCTGATCTAAAGTGGCGCCTAAACATGTGACAAAATTGAAATTGGAATCTCTACAATTTGGCCTTAATTGAGGGTGATTTGTGCGTGCCAACATGAAATGATTTTATGGCTGCACATACCATGTAAGCCACGAAATTTGTGGCCATTTTTGAAGTGTATGGGCTGGCCATCTATTTAAGGCAAGTACGTGACATATTGGCGAAGTTTCGGTATTCACCCGATACGACAATTTTCGGTTTAGAACATTTTAACGTGTCGTAATAAATTTGTCATCACCATGAATGATATCATATGATATAAGACCTGAATATACTTATAAATATGAGTTAAGTATAGTGGTGTGATGTTAACATACATACGTAAAATATATAACGTGTCAGTAGTACGTTGGAATATATGTGTATGTGCCTTTTTCAAAAAAATCTGAATATATATATATTTTGAAAATGGCGTGTGATATGAGGGTGGAGAACTTTCATTTCTTCAACTTGTTGCCTTTGTGCCTTTTTCAAATATGGCTTCCTTTAATGAACTACTTAGTTTAATTAACTAAGTACTTCACTTAATGAACTAGTTTAGTTCATTAATAGTGGCACCTGAAAATAGTTCAAACACAACAAATGCTTGCCATTTGATGTAAGCTTTAAAGTTTCATGGCTCGTTAGTACGACAACAATATATATGAACTAGATAAGGCAAGTTTCATGCAAAAACGTGTCATGTCATGCATTTCTTTAATATACGTTATTTAACTCATTCATTTTGAAATCACTCAAACCCCTTTTTCTCTACACTCGCCAGCTGCCTGAACACGATAAGGTGTCTCCAACCACGTCGTACAGCTGCTAAGGTTCTTGGCGAACCTCTTAGATACAAAAGAGTGGATTGCGCCACTATCAAACAATACATTCGCAAGTATGTTATTCACTAATATAGCACCTGATACAATTAATAATTCAAGTAGGGAATTCTAAACATGTATAAAGTAATAACAGTTAAATTGCGAAATTAAGTGTACCTGTCACTACCCGGCGCATGTAAGACTTCAGCATCGGTTATCACATGAACTCGGGCGTTGGTCCGTGGACACTCCCTCTGCTGCTGCACATTCCCCTACTTTTCATTCCTAGGCACTGTACAATCCTTCATTCTATGATCCATCTTTCCGCAATTAAAGCATGCAACAGTCTCTACATGGCATGCTCCGGTATGCAACCTTTGACAAGTAGGGCAACGAAGAATAGTTGGCTGCGTTCTAGCCTTGTACTGCTGTGGCTGCTGCGGACGTTGAAAGTGTGGCTGTGGGGCCCGCTGAAACTGTTGTGCCTTCTGTCGCGACTGAGGTCTGCCGTCGAATCCCCTGTACTTTGGTCCACTGTCTGGACCGATCGCCTCCAACCTCTCGTAGCCTCTTGCCCTTCATATGTGCATCTCTCCTCAGAATATCGCGCTCCATACGATAGCATGCATCCAATAGCTCACCGAAATCCTTTGGATTTGCATTCACGATCCAATTGCGGATACGGGAATGTAAATCCCTCTCAAACTTGATCATCTTCAGCTACTCTTCCCCTATGATGGCTGGGACATATCTCCCCAGAGCGATAAACTGGTTGGCGTAATCTGCCACTGTCGTGCCAGGTGCCTGAACCAAGGACTCAAACACCCCTATCTTCTGCAAAGTGACTGATGGTGGGATGTAGAACTTACGGAACTCCATCAGAAATCGCTCCTAAGTAACTGGTGCTGGTAGATTCTATAAACTCATACTCTACCACTAAACATCCTCGCCAATCAGAAAAGGTCAGATAACCCGAGCTTTCATCTTGCCAGGTATCTGGATCATATTGAAGTCATTTTGTACCTCCTTTAACCATCTCTCGGCTACATCCGGATCAGATCCGCCCTCGAAATTATGCACTCTGGCCCTCTTCAGCTCCCCATAAAAGAAACAAGTGCCCTGCTGTAGCGCCCCGCACCCCGGCCTAGCCGGATTACAGTGCGCCCACCTTACTTCACTACGGAGAGTATCAGGCGTCAATCTATAACATGTCTTAATCCATAATAAAGTATATGAACCTTCATGCTTACACATCAACAAGTAAGCGAAACCGAGGCAGAATGAAAACTTTCAAAATAAAAGCGTCTAAACATCCATCATAAGTCTTACAAACATGTTCACCAAATGCGGAAATCCGAAATTCAATGTTTCCAACACAAGTTCATAAAAAATTCATCAATCATGACCATCATGGCAAAAACCCTTAAGTCGCCCTTCTTTCGCTCTTCTACGGATAGGGAACCCTAGGCTGGTCCTCGATCCACTCGAACCTATTTTCTGCAGGTTCTGGGAGGAAAAATAAGGGGTGAGTGACAACGTCACCAGCAAGTAAACCATAAATAATCATGAATTAAATGGAAAGTACATACAAGAACCAAACACCAAAAATTCTGGTTTAGTAACATACTTGAACTTCCATCCAATATCCGTAAGTAACCAGCTCAAAACTTATTAAAAATCATAACTTAGGAGATATCAAGTCATAACATCTTAGCCTAAGTAACAGTGTAGCAATTAATCGACTAACCATTAAATGCAACATGCATGAGTATGCACATGTGATGCAGCGTGATAAACATGAGGATAAATTCTTCTTTTCTTTCTTTCTTTGAAAACATCATCCTCAATAAAACAAGAGAGTGTTCAGATCTATTCTATCCGGATCTGAGGCGGTCATATTCTTCCCTTCGAATCTATTATTTCCAGATCCGAAAATGGTCACATCATCAATCATAGTTATCAGGTCTATTCTCTCCGGACTTGTACGGTCATAATCGTCATAATCAGGTCTATTCTCTTCGGGCCTGTATGGTCATAATCATCATAATCAAGTCTATTCTCTCCGGGCCTGAACGGTCATAATCATCAGATCAATTAACCCCGGATCTGGATGGGTTAAGCTGGCCAGAAATAAATGATACCAATAGAAAGCGTTCTTTTCAAAAACCGAATCTTTTCTTTAAAAACGCTTTTTCATCATTATTTGTCATAAAATCAGTTTCATGAATCATGTAAGTGACGATGATGCAATGTATGACATGTACCATGCAATTCGTGACATAATGCATCACATACATACAAGTACGATCTTATTCTTTAGGATGGAAAAATTTCAAGAATTATCGTTCCGTTTGCACGACATCAAAACCTAATATTTTAGGCCCATTATCATGATTTCATGACATACATATGCATAAGGGTGTCTTTTCTACTTACCATAAAATTTTCGTAACGTTTCGAGACATGTAAGACCCTTAAACTATTAAATCACCAAACAGGGTACTGCTGAATTCAGCAGTACAGCACCCCTCTTATTACCTTTCTTTCAAGCCCAATAAGTCTTACTTAATTTGGTCCAAACCTGGAAAATACTGCAAAACATGCCAAGAATTAATATTCATAAGCCAAAACCGTTCGAACAAGTCTAAACCACAAGAATGAAGTCTCCTAACTAGTCCCGTAATTCGGCCCAGTTTTCCAGTTTAGTAGTGCTCACTTAATTTCAGTAGTTACCCCTTAAATAATAATTTCAAGATGAATAATTTACATGGATATGCTCATCTATGTCCTAAGTAATTGTCATAAGATTTCCGGGTGATATAATAACTTTTAAGGGGTCACTTACTCACTTTTCCAAAAACGAGTACATGCTGATTCTGGAGTGACCAGTTTTGCTACGAATTTTATTGTGACCAAACCGTAAGTCCTTTTTCGAAAATTCTAACTCACAGACTTAGTAAACACATAGGGCTAGCATCCTACCAAAACTCAGCCCATTTTTATATTTCTAAGGTCCATTTTCTGGTCAATCAATATGTCACTTAAATTCTGTCCATTCCAGTAATTCTAGCTTGACCAGTTTTACTAAAAATTCCATTAAGGACAAACCATAACTTCTTTTACCAAAATTCCAACTCTCATATTTACTATACACATAGGGCTAGTGTCATGCCAAAAATTAGCTTAATTGAATACTTCTAAGATCCCTTTTCAGGTCATAAAAGACATCACATTATTCTGCCTTGTTCCACTAATTTCCATTTTTGTTACTTTTCTTGATAAATTGTACGGACAAAGATTATTCTTCAAGGATGGCTTACTAACCTTCACATACACTTTCTAACATAACATACAAGTTCTAATATACTTTGGAAGCCATATAAAATTCCTCTCAAAACAGTTTTGGAAATTACATAATGCACACTTCGATAATGCACATTTTGTACATAACCAAGTCTATTCTTGGCATATCTAATTGGTATGCTCTAACCTCCCCCAAAATCAGCCCGCATGTAAGGGCTCATACTTTATTTTTCACCGTGAACATAAAACATCCAAATCAATAGAACACATAAACATACATCTTCTACGTACCCTTTTCCCCACAATACATATTCTTTCTCAAAAATCTTTGTTTATCATACTAGCTTGTACATCCGTCCCCCCGTTTCATGGTAACAAAGAGAAATTTTCCACCTATATCTTAGACATACACTCATTCACATTCTAAAGAGACAAAGAAATCATCTTTGAAGGAACCTCATACATGCAAGTCACTTTTCCTAAAGAATCCAAAATTTTCATGCTTCAAGCTTAACATTTTCCATCTAAGATTAAATCTTAGTAATATCTAGACATTCAAGCATATACTTTCACACACAAGTCTAAAATATTTATAGTGTACTTACCTCTTCAAGCTTAAACCTTACCTTAGCTTGGAACTTGGATGAAATGAAGTGAAGTCTTCCTCCTCTTCAATATATAAACACCATGGTTTTGGAGGAGGAAAAGAACAATTGTTAGTCATTATCTTAAGTGAAAGATAAAACTAAATAGAGGCTAGATTGGCTTACCAAGATGAAGCTTGAATGGTGTTCAAACCTCTTAAGAAACTAGTACCACTTAAGAGCTTGAAAGCTTGCACCTAGTGACCATGGGGGTCACGGTTTTTGAGCAAGAATGAGATTTTGTTCTACCTTGGCTCAAATTAGCCGTGTACCTTAAGGGAAAAAAAAGAGGAAAGTCTCTTGCTCCTTGTGAATTCTTGAGGGTTGAGAGTAAGAGTGTTCTAGAGTTTCTTGGAGAGAAATCTTCTTCAATAGGCTAAGTGGTTTAGCCGTTGGGAAGCAAGAGGGAAGAAGGAGGTTACCTTGGCATGGTTAGGCTAATTAGAGTTAATTAACTTGAATTACTTTAGCCAACCAAGGTTACTTTATTGCTAACTTGGGTTACTTTATTCAACTAGGGTTACTTTAATGCTAACTTGGGTTACTTTAGTCTTGTGGTTAACATAAAGTAACCATAGTAAGATTTGAAGTGCTTCTTGGTTAGTCCATGGAGGGGAATCCGGCGGGTAGGGCATTTAGTAGCCATTACCATGCTTAAGTCACTTTCCAAGTGTGTTTAATGAAAGCTATTTGGGTAGTTGCCCCCTTTTATTAATTATTTTCCCTTTTTCTTGATTTAAAATAAAATTAGGGAAATCTTGAATCCTCTTGGACTCATGGGGCCAAAAATTAGTGAAGGTTGGGGGAAATTTGCCCCACTACTTAAAGCTCCTTAATAGCTATTTGGGCTTGTTTTAAGAAGGCCCTTAAGATTAGCCTTCTTATAATTTGAAAAACCTTCTAAGGCCCTTTTTATGCCTTGTGGCCGAAATTCCTTAGGCCCTTAGGTGAATTGGCCATGGTCCATAACTCATGCTTGAATGATTATAATATTTGCTTTATCAAAATAAAATAAAAGAAGCACTAATAAAACTTAGTAAAATGCACTTGAAGGATGCAACTTCATTAATTCACTTATACAAGTCTTCAAGTACAATATGACTTTTCGTTGGGTACACATCCTCCCCCCTCTTATTACAAGTTTCGTCCTTGAAACTTAAAAGCGCTACTCGAAAAGGTGAGGGTACAAGTTCTTCATGTCTTCTTCCATCTCTCAAGTAGCTTCATCAATCGAATGGTGTTTCCATTGCACCTTAACCATAGGTATGGATCGTTTCCTTAATGTCTTTTTCTTACGATCAACAATCCTTTCCGGCTCTTCTACGTAGGTCGCGTCAGCCTCAACTTTCAGGGGTTGCTCCTCGATAATATGGCTAGGCTCGTGCACATACTGACGAAGTTGTGATACGTGAAATACATCGTGCAATTGAGATAGCGACGGCGGTAGTGCTAGCAGGTAAGCGACTTCTCCAATTCTTTCAAGAATCTCATATGGTCCAATAAACCTGGGACTTAACTTTCCTTTGATACCAAACCTCTTAACTCCTTTTGATGGCGACACTTTCAAGAACACCTTTTCTCCTGCTTGAAATTCCAATGGCCGCCGCTTCTCATCTGCCCAAATCTTACTTCTATCTTGGGCCGCTTGTAACCTTTGCTTTATGATCATTATTTTCTCTCGAGTCTGTTCTACTAGATCATGTCCTGTGAAAACCTTATCTCCGATTTCGTCCCAGTAAAGTGGAGAACAACACTTTCTTCCGTAAAGCGCTTCATACGGAGCCATCCCAATAGATCGATGATAACTGTTGTTATAAGAAAACTCCACCAATTTGAGATTCTTGTCCCAACTCCCTCCAAAATCAAGTGTACAAGTTTGCAACATGTCTTCCAGCGTTTGGATGGTCCTCTCCGATCGACCATCCGTCTGAGGGTGAAATACAGAGCTCATTCGTATCTCGATGCCCATCACTTTTTGAAAAGCTGTCCAAAATCGTGATGTAAAGCGAGGGTCGCGGTCACATACAATGCTTATGGGTACTCCATTAAGGCTCACAATTTGATCAACATACATCGTAGCCAACTTCTCCATAGGATCCTTGATCGTCATAGCCATGAAGTGAGCGGATTTTGTTAGACGATCAACAACCACCCAAATGGCATCATGTCCATTCTTTATCCTTGGTAAGTCAATCACGAAATCCATAGTAATATGATCCCACTTCCACTCGGGGACTTCAAGAGGTTGTAGTAACCCAGCGGGTCTCTGATGTTCTGCTTTCACCTTCTGGCAAACAAGGCACTTCTTTACGAACTCCGCAATTTGCCTCTTCATGCCATGCCACCAGAATCTTTGCTTTAAGTCTTGGTACATTTTGTTGGCTCCAGGATGGATAGACAAACGTGTATTATGAGCTTCACGAAGAATTTCGTTCCTTACATCATCGTCATTGGGTACGCACAGTCTTCCTCGAAACCACAAGCTATCATCATCCTTGATCTTAAAATCCTCATATGGTTTCGTTCGCAACCTGTCCTTTGTTTTCTTCAAAGTTTCATCCCCTTCCTGACCCTCCTTAATCTTGTCAATCAGTGAAGGAATCAATAATTGCGAGCATGCCCTCAATGGAATCAACCTCCTCAAGATTAAATTCTTCCATATCACACTGCAGAGGTGGTTGACGTAGGTGGCTTGTCTTTCGACTCAAGGCGTCAGCAACTTTATTGGCTTTTCCAGGATGATATTGAGTAGAGAGGTCGTAGTCCTTCATCAGCTCTAGCCATCTACACTGACGCATATTTAATTCCTTCTGGGTGAAGAGGTACTTAAGGCTCTTGTGATCTGTGATGGTTTCACAATTTCACCGTACAAATAATGTCTCCATATTTTTAGGGCAAAGACTACGGCTGCTAATTCAAGATCGTGTACCGGATAATTTTGTTCAAATGGTTTTAGCTGTCTAGATGCATACGCAATCACTCGATCTTTCTGCATTAGTACACATCCAAGTCCATTCTTAGAGGCATCACTATACACCATAAAACTTTCACCAGGAGTAGGTTGTGCCAACACTGGAGCGGAAGTCAACTTTTCTTTTAGTTCAGTAAAACTCCTTTCGCAGTCTGTGGTCCATTCGAACTTTGTCTTTTTCTGGGTCAAACGGGTGAGAGGCATCGCAATCCGAGAAAACCCTTCAACAAACTTGCGATAATAGCCAGCGAGACCAAGGAAATTCCGTACTTCTGTAACATTTGTTGGCCTTGGCCATTCCTTACTTGCCTCGATCTTTTTGGGATCCACCGCTATCCCATCCTCAGATATAACGTGTCCTAGAAATGCTACACTGCATAACCAAAATTCACACTTACTGAATTTGGCATACAGTTTATCAAGGACATTCCTTAAATGGGCCACATGGGCTCTTCATCTAGTGAGTAGATCAAGATGTCATCGATAAAAACCACAACAAACTTGTCCAGTTGTTCTTGAAATATTCGATTCATTAGATCCATAAACGCCGCCAGGGCGTTGGTCAGTCCGAATGGCATTACAAGAAATTCATAATGTCCATAACGTGTTCTGAATGCAGTTTTTGGGACATCCTCAGCTTTGATCTTCAATTGGCAGTATCCTGAGCAAAGATCAATCTTACTGAAAATTCGTGCCCCCCTGCATCATGATATTGTTAGGTAGTGTTCATAATAGACTTATCATTGAAATAAAAACTTTAAATCGCTTACCCGAAGCTGATCGAATAGGTCGTCAATCTTAGGCAATGGGTATTTGTTCTTTATTGTGATCTTGTTGAGTTCTCTATAGTCAATGCATAAGCGCGTGCTCCCATCCTTTTTTTACAAACAGTACGGGGGCACCCCAAGGCAAAACACTTGGGCGGATAAGTTTCTTCTCTAACAATTCACGTAACTGTTCCTTCAACTCTTTTAATTCCGCAGGTGCCATTCGATAGGGAGCCTTCAATATTGGCTCAGCTCCCGGAATTAGATTAATTTCGAAGGATATTTCTCGATCTGGAGGAAGACCAGGTAATTCCTCTGGAAAAACATCTGGATATTCTCGGACCACCGAGACTTGAGAAAGATCGAAGGGTGCTTGATCGACATTTATTGCATAAACGAGAAACCCTTCGTGTCCTTTCTTTAACGCCTTACTAGCGCGGATCGCATTTACATAAACATTCTTGGGACACTTCCTTAATTTTGAACCTCCCTGAAAGTTTACTTCCTTACGTGTGGGGTCCTTAGTAGTAACCCGCTTTTTACGGCAATCGATGTGGGTGAAATTCTTGGAGAGCCAATCCATCCCAAGTATCACATCGAAGTCTGTCATGGGTATTAGAATTAAGTCGGCGTCAAACCGGTAATCATCGAACTCAAGTTCTCAATTTCTGAAAATGTGATGAGACACAAGCACCTGATCCCCAGCTGCTTGAACTCTATAAGGCGTGTCACTATGGGTTGGGGTGTGATCAATATTCTTTGCGAATTTCTTTGAGATAAATGAGTGGCTAGCGCTACTATCAAATAGTACATTGGCAGGCACTGAGCATACTAAAATAGCTCCTGGATATGCGAGATTTACTAAGCAACAGCAGGGCAATAGTATTGACAAAAATCTAAGTATTGTATAAACTTTAAAATGTACCTGCCACCACATCATTGGCCTCTTCAGCAACTGCGTCCATCATAGCATGGACTTTCGCATTTGTACGTTGACGCTAGTTCTTGGATTGTTGCTGCTGTGGGGCCCCTTTCTCCGGGCAATCTTTGACCATGTGTCCTACTTTTTCACACTCAAAGCATGTGGTTCCCTTATCCGGACAGTCTTTGAGGATGTGGCCCACCTTGCCACATGTGAAGCACTTTCCTGCTTGAAGGTAGCACTTCCCAACATGACGCTTATTGCAGTGAGAGCAATTTGGAATAGATGACTGGTGGCCCTGATTCTTTAAATGATTCTTTAGAGAGCGGCGTTGAAACCGATTCTTTCCTTGTCGTCTTGGGCCTCTTGAGTTCTGCTTTGCGGCTTTGCGAGACCCTCCATTCCCTGATGTTTCCCTTCCTCCCTTTTGCCCTATCTCATCCCAGCGAATAATACCCCTCTCTATTCGGTAGCAAGCATCCAACAGTGCGCCAAAGTTGGTTGGGTTTGCATTGACCAACCAGGTCCTGATCCTAGGGTTTAACCCTCTCTCAAACTTCAACATTTTCGTTTCCTCGTCGTTCATAGTGGATGGCTGAAATCTGCCCAATGCTATGAACTTATTGGCATACTCCGCCACCGTCATTCCTTGCTCTTGTACTAAGGATTCGAACTCATGCCTCTTTTGCAGTTTAACGGAAGGTGGTATGTAAAATTTATTGAATTCTTGAAGGAATCTTTCCCAAGAAATTGGCCTTGGCAGGGATTGCATATTGGCCTTCCACCACTGGTTCGCTTCCCCCAGTAGAAACGGCCTGACAACTTGAGTCTTTACTTCTTCAGGTGCTCGGATCAACTCAAAACAATTTTCCACTTTGTCCAGCCACTTTTCAGCGGCATCTGAGTCTTATTTTCCTTTGAAGGGTGGAACATTAGCTCTTTTCAATTTTTCAAAATAGTACTGAGCATCCCTGACTAGCTCGTGAGGCTGAGGAGCATTCTGCTGCAACATTACTTGACTGATTCGGGTTATGGTCTGACAGAAATTCTGGAAAGCATTAATATCCAGAATCATTTGTGGTAACGGCCCCTGGGGTTGGGGAATATTCTGAGCCAGAGGCAGATTTTGATCTTGTGGTAGTAGTGGTGGTGGAGGAACCTGAGCAAGTGGAGGAGGAATAGGCTCTTGGACCTCTGGTCTGGCTCCGGCAGGTCTGCCTCGTGGCCGTGCCATCTGCACTATGAAGTGTTGGGGTTTTATTCAAGGTTGGAATGTCATAATATGTGATAGAATTTAATCCATAATCCAATAGAAGTTTAAATGGATAACTCAAGAAGATACAAAATTTCATAGACAAAGATTTTCGTTATTAAGTCATGACTTTAATTTCCAGTCTAAGTCATGCTAGTCTAAGGTCAACTCTCATCTAAGATCATGACTTAGATCTAAGATCAAACTTAGATTGCTAAAATCATAACTTAATTCTATATTATGCCCGGATCTAGAGCCTCAGCTCTGATACCACCTCTAGCGTCCCGCACCTCGGCCTAACCGGATTACAGTGAGCCCGCCGTACTTCACTACGAAGAGTACCAGGTGTCAATCCCTAACATGTCATAATCCATAACAAAGTATATGGACCTTCATGCTTACACATCAACAAGTAAGCAAAACCGAAGCAGAATGGAAACTTTCAAAATAAAAGCGTCTATACATCCATCATAAGTCTTACAAACATGTTCACAAAATGCGGAAATCCGAAAGTCAATGTTTCCAACACAAGTTCATAAAAAGTTCATCAATCATGACCATCATGGCAAAAACTCTTAAGTCGCCCTTCTTTCGCTCTTCTACGGATAGGGAACCCTAGGCTGGTCCTCGATCCACTCGAACCTATTTTCTGCGGGTTCTGGGAGGAAAAATAAGGGGTGAGTGACAACGTCACCAGCAAGTAAACCATAAATAATCATGAATTAAATGGAAAGTACATACAAGAACCAAACACCAAAAATTCTGGTTTAGTAACATACTTGAACTTCCATCCAATATCCGTAAGTAACCAGCTCATAACTTATTAAAAATCATAACTTAGGAGATATCAAGTCATAACATCTTAGCCTAAGTAACAGTGTAGCAATTAATCGACTAACCATTAAATGCAACATGCATGAGTATGCACATGTGATGCAGCGTGATAAACATGAGGATAAATTCTACTTTTCTTTCTTCCTTTGAAAACATCATCCTCAATAAAACAAGAGAGTGTTCAGATCTATTCTATCCGGATCTGAGGCGGTCATATTCTTCCCTTCGAATCTATTATTTTCGGATCCGAAAATGGTCACATCATCAATCATAGTTATCAGGTCTATTCTCTCCGGACCTGTGCGGTCATAATCGTCATAATCAGATCTATTCTCTCTGGGCCTGTACGGTCATAATCATTATAATCAGGTCTATTCTCTCTGGGCCTGAACAATCATAATTATCAGATCAATTAACCTCGGATCTGGATGGGTTAAGCTGGCCAGAAATAAATGGTACCAATGTAAAGCGTTCTTTTCAAAAACTAAATCATTTCTTTAAAAAAGTTTTTTCATCATTCTTTGTCATAAAATCAGTGTCATGAATCATGTAAGTGACGATGATACAATGTATGACATGTACCATGCAATTCGTGACATAATGCATCACATACATACAAGTACGATCTTATTCTTTAGGCTAAAAAAATTTCCAGAATTATTGTTCCATTTGCACGGCCTCAAAACCTCATATTTTAGGCCCATTATCATGATTTCATGACATACATATGCATAAGGGTGTCTTTTCTACTTGCCATAAAATTTTCATAACGTTTCGAGACATGTAAGACCCTTAAACTATTAAATTACCAAACAGGGTACTGCTGAATTCAGCAGTGCAGCACCCCTCTTTTTACCTTTCTTTCAAGCCCAATAAGTCTTACTTAATTTGGGCCAAACCTAGAAAATACTGCAAACATGCCAAGAATTAATATTCATAAGCCAAAGCCGTTCGAACAAGTCTAAACCACAAGAACAAAGTCTCCCAACTAGTCCCGTAATTCGGCCCAGTTTTCCAGTTTAGTAGTGCTCACTTAATTTCAGTAGTTACCCCTTAAATAATAATTTCAAGATGGCTAATTTACATGGATATGCTCATCTATGTCCTAAGTAATTGTCATAAGATTTCCGGGTGATATAATAACTTTTAAGGGGTCACTTACTCACTTTTCCAAAAACGGGCACATGCTAATTCTGGAGTGACCAGTTTTTCTTCAAATTTTATTGTGATCAAACCGTAAGTCCTTTTTCGAAAATTCCAACTCACAGACTTAGTAAACACATAGGGCTAGCATCCTACCAAAAATCATCCCATTTGCATATTTCTATGGTCTATTTTCGGGTCAATCAATACGTCACTTAAATTCTGTCCATTCCAGTATTTCCAGCTTGACCAGTTTTACTAAAAATTCCATTAAGGACAAGCCATAACTTCTTTTACCAAAATTCCAACTCTCATATTTACTATACACATAGGGCTAGTGTCATGCCAAAAATTTGCTTAATTGAATACTTCTAAGATCCCTTTTCAGGTCATATAAGACGTCACATTATTCTGCCCTCTTCCAGTAATTTCCATTTTTGTCACTTTTCTTGATAAATTGTACGGACAAAGATTATTCTTCAAGGATGGCTTACTAACCTTCACATACACTTTTTAACATAACATACAAGTCTAATATACTTTAGAAGCCATATAAAATTCCTCTCAAAACAGTTTTGGAAGTTACATAACGCACACTTCGATAATGCACATTTTGTACATAACCAAGTCTATTCTTGGCATATCTAATTGGTATGCTCTAACCTCCCCCAAAATCATCCCGCGTGTAAGGGTTCATACTTTATTTTTCACCATGAACATAAAACATCCAAATCAATAGAACACATAAACATACATCTTCTATGTACCCTTTTCCTCACAATCCATATTCTTTCTCAAAAATCTTTGTTTATCATACTACCTTGTTCATCTGTCCCCCCTTTCATGGAAACAAAGAGAAATTTTCAACCTTTATCTTAGACAGACACTCATTCACATTCTAAGGAGACAAAGAAATCATCTTTGAAGGAACCTCATACATGCAAGTCACTTTTCCTAAAGAATCTGAAATTTTCATGCTTCAAGCTTAACATTTTCCATCTAAGATTAAATCTTAGTAATATCTAGACATTCAAGCATATACTTTCACACACAAGTCAAGAATATTTATAGTGTACTTGACTCTTCAAGCTTAAATCTTTCCTTAGCTTGGAACTTGGATGAAATGAAGTGAAGTCTTCCTCCTCTTCAATATATAAACCCCATGGTTTTGGAGGAGGAAAAGAACAATTGTTAGTCATTATCTTAAGTGAAAGATAAAACTAAATAGAGGCTAGATTGGCTTACCAATATGAAGCTTGAATGGTGTTCAAACCTCTTAAGAAACTAGTACCACTTAAGAGCTTGAAAGCTTGCACCTAGTGACCATGGGGGTCACGGTTTTTGAGCAAGAAAAAGGTAGAAATGTGAGCTTCACTCTATGAATTATGTAACTTAACTAAGAAGCTAGACATTCTACTTACCTAGAAGATTCTTGAGGCTTGGAGATTTTGTTCTACCTTGGCTCAAGTTAGCCGTGTACCTTAAGGGAAAAAAAAGAGGGAAGTCTCTTGCTCCTTGTGACTTCTTGAGGGTTGAGAGTAAGAGTGTCCTAGAGTTTCTTGGAGAGAAATCTTCTTCACTAGGCTAAGTGGTTTAGCCGTTGCGAAGCAAGAGGGAAGAAGGAGGTTACCTTGGCATGGTTAGGCTAATTAGAGTTAATTAACTTGAATTACTTTAGCCAACCAAGGTTACTTTAATGCTAACTTGGGTTACCTTATTCCACTAGGGTTACTTTAATGCTAACTTGGGTTACTTTAGTCTCGTGGTTAACATAAAGTAACCATAGTAAGATTTGAAGTGCTTCTTAGTTATTCCATGGAGGGGAATCCGGCGTGTAGGACATTTAGTAGCCATTACCATGCTTAAATCACTTTCCAAGTGTGTTTAATGAAAAACTATTTGGGTAGTTGCCCCCTTTTTTATTAATTATTTTCCTCTTTTTCTTGATTTAAAATGAAATTAGGGAAATCTTGAATCCTCTTGGACTCATGGGGCCAAAAATTAGTGAGGGTTGGGGGAAATTTGCCCCACTACTTAAAACTCCTTAATAGCTATTTGGGCTTGTTTTAAGAAGGCCCTTAAGATTAGCCTTCTTATAATTTGAAAAACCTTCTAAGGCCCTTTTTATGCCGTGTGGCCGAAATTCCTTAGGCCCTTAGGTGAATTGGACATGGTCCATAACTCATGCTTGAATGATTATGATATTTGCTTTATAAAAATAAAATAAAAGAAGCACTAATAAAACTTGTAAAATGCGCTTGAAGGATGCAACTTCATTAATTCACTTATACAAGTCTTGAAGTACAATATGACTTTTTTTTGGGTACAACACCTGCTCCGGTGAGGGTGGCGGAGGTGGAGGTGCGGCATGATTCTAGTGATCGTTATTCCCAATGGCCTGTCCAATCTAAACTAATGCGTGAAGTACAGCGTAATGGAAATCCCCCTGATACAATTGCTGCTCAGGTGGGGTATAGGATCATCAAATGGTGGTACCAGCTCCGCTGGCAGAGGTACCTATGGCGGTTGAGGAGGAAGGGGTAGCTGTGCCGGTCTATCGGCACGCGGTCTGCCTCTCTGTCCTGATGACATCCTACTGGAGACATTTTCAGATCCATACAATAATCAATAATTACTTATGAAAATATTTTTCAAGTTATTTTTCCATACTCTTCAGACAATGTTTCTAATTATTATGGTTTTCTTCATATCCGTCTATTACTTAAATAAAGTAATGATATTTTATTAGTTAACCTTGAACCATTCTAGTTAGCTTAGTCTAAGGCTAAACTCTTGGTCTAATATCATCACTTAGGTTCTAAAATCATCACTTAAATTCAAAGTGGTGGTGTTGTTGTACTTTACTGTTTTTGTTGTGGATCTAGAGCCTTGTGCTCTGATACCACCTGTAGCGTCCCATCTGGAACTAGGATTCGGCACAGTGCACCCGACATACTCTACTACGAGAAGTACAAGACGTCGATGCTATACATGTGCATGTCGACATGAATCGTAAATTGAGATAGAGGAATCAAAATAAAGATAAACATACGACATGTATAATAATACAAATCATCATAAGTGCATACAAATCATAATGTACAATGTCTCAAAATAATTTAAGTATATCATGATCAAAATATCCAACATAGCCAATACATAACTCCGGCCTACATCTCAGCTCAAGGGTACTCTAGTCGGGGTCCTTCCT
Source organism: Eustoma russellianum (assembly GCA_036186865.1). Lineage (NCBI taxonomy): Eukaryota > Viridiplantae > Streptophyta > Magnoliopsida > Gentianales > Gentianaceae > Eustoma > Eustoma russellianum. The sequence goes on along the minus strand of AP025065.1, from coordinate 10,433,974 downwards.
CAATGAACAAGGCATTAGGATCCCTGTTATTTGTAATGTGATAAGCAAGTATGAGTGGTGAAACACTAATCGCCCAGCAAATAATCCGTCTAGATACGTCATAGGGATCATGCATGGGAGACGAGGTAATAAAATAATGATACGTAAATAAAGAACATAATATTTCACGTCTCCAATGTCAATAAATAAAGTGTGTAACATAAACGTAAATAATTACATGTAACACATATATTATCATCAATGTAACCTTCTATGCCATAAGTCTCTAGAAAACGCCATTCCTATACGTGTCCATACCTAAGTATCAATCAAAGTCCAAGATAGTTATCATACTTAATTTCATCATCTAGATGCATCAAGTCCCTACACATATCATGTAATTGCGACATTCTTACAATGCGATGTCATAAAATGATGCCATGAAAATTCCAAAACGATGAACAATAAATCATGATATCTGTATACATTTTCCATAAACATGTCCAAAAACAATTATGGCTATAGAACTTTTTACCTTGCATGCGAAATATATCGTCATAGTAACGGAATATCCCCCATATAGTCACATGTACAACATATGAATACATCATAGTGTACATAAACTAACACTGACTCGACATGCCTGAAATACCCTCAGCCGATAAGAAACGATATGATACGCCCATGATATCAACCCCCTTGGGTTCCAATATCGTGATGGCCTCCAATCATCGATAACGATGCGATATGCCCATAATACCAACCACATCAGACATGGTATTATGTAGCCTCCATATAATCAAATCCATACGATAAAATGTCATAAGATATCCGACTGTACAATATGATTCGATATGCAAGGGTGAACTTTTAAAAACATTTCATGATATGTCCATGGATGCATTTGACTACTTGACTATTTCATAATATTTATACACTAACCCTTTCTCATTTCTTCAATTTCTACAACCCAACATACTTACACATAATCAATGCCTTAAACCATAAAAGTACACCCATTTCTTCTATTTATGGCCCTCGGCCAACACCCACTAAAATAACCCACTCTTTCCTCTATTTTATCCATCTATAATTCCTCAAGATACACATACTACACTTAGTGAAAATAGCCAAAACCCCTAATTTTATACTCATTTACATATGGCTTCATATTTTATACTAATATACATTAACTAATCATATTTTATGTCATACTTTATTTTATACATATTTATATCCATAACATGTCCAAAATCATTTATTTCACACTTATTATATTTATAGTCCGAATATATATATACACACACACGCGCAATCATGACCATTTGGCCGATTACATATCTATAAATACATATTTATCTTTTTCATTTTTATATATATCTTATTTCTTTATTCTATATTTGCCTTATTGCTTCCATCTTCATATATGTATATCCGTATATAAATATACATATATTGGCCGAATATATTTGTTGAGAAATATGTTTGGATAATTTTCAAGGTCATGATTTTAAGTGGTGAATGCATAAAAATGTCATACATGGTGTTATAAATGATTAAAAGTTGAAAAAGTTGAGAAAAATGACATCGATCTCTCAGGTTGTTGCACTTCGATTGATCAATGTACTTCGATCCCTCACATCGATCGATCCATGTAAGGCAGAGAAAATTCAAGACCTTACTGTGGGACATCGATCTCTAAACCTGAGATACATTGATCGATCGATGTATACATCAAACTCTCACTTCGATCGATCGATCTAGGTCAGAGACAAACTTTGAAACTCACTGTGAGACATCGATCTCTGAAGCTGAGGCACTTCGATCGATCAATGTCTATGGTTTTTAGAAATATTTTTCTAAAATGTGATAAAGTTGTTGTTTTCATTTGTACATCATTTATATATGTTCATTATGTTGATATTATGTGTTTTTGATGGTTATAAATGCATTGTGACTAATGTGCCTTTTCTACAATTTACCAAAAAGGGCAAAATTGGTATTTTGAGTTTTTCAAGAACATGAAATGGTGAAAATGCTTCAAGGACACATTCATAATATATTTATCATCACAAAGGTGTCATTATATCTATTTCTTACCATCCGGATCATTTCTGGAGTTTTATCCCACTAGGGGCATTTTGGTCATTTTACTCCTGAGGGCATTCTTGGTATTTTCACTCAAGGAATCTCTTGAGTACATTATTATCTTCATTCTGGAATTGATTGGTAATTATATTGAAGATTATTTGGTGGTTCTCTATCTTATTTCTCTATTTGATGATATTATCGACAGTAGCGGGATATGTGACGAATTGTGATGTCACATTCTATTGTTTCTTGAGGAATCTCTTCTATATGTTGTTGGAGGATATTAATCATCATTTTTCAGAGAATTTAAAGGTGTTAAAGGTGTGAAAATGATCACAACATACAAGAAGTAAAAGTGGAAATTCTGTTGTTATATGTTGACATAATCTTGTCAACTATTATTTGTTGATTTCTCCTTCAAAAATCTGAATTGATATGCATATATATGGGTTGAAAAACGTGTATATACAGGTGTAAATGATTGTGTACTCATTTTATGACTTTATGCCAAATGGACCAATCAAAAACAAGCTAGTTGTCAAAAGTTGCCAACTAGGACAATTCAAATTGTAGCCAACGGCTACAAGCTGTTTTGGAGCAGATTTTTTTTGATTCAAATGCAGCTCCCACATGCCTATTCTCATGGCAAAAAGTTGAGGGGATAGTGGAGTAGTTATGCCCTTTTATCCTACTACATTATCTTCAACATTTTCAAGACAAAATGTAGTCTAAATTTCAGCCAAGGTGATTTCCAAGGTGGACCAATTGTGTTGCTTCATTTGGTCAAATGTACAAGATGTTTATGTGGCCAATCAATGATGTGAAGACACTTAAGCATTGATGATGAAGATGGTGACACATAAGAGTTCTTATCTTCAAGAGCCATTTCACACTATAAATAGGAGGCAAAGGTGAAGAAGAAGAATACACTTGAAAAAAATAGTTGAATTGCCTTACTATCTTCTTCTCTCCATTCTTGTTTCATTCTTTATAGCCAAGGTGTTCTTATGATATTTGTTATATAGCTACAAGCCTCTTGTGTCTCATTTGTAAGATTAATTAGCCAAATCTATAAGGCTACATCAATAGGTGATAGAGGTATTGCAACTAAGAGTTGCATAGAGGTGTACATCCAAGTCTTGAATAGGGTTGGTGTTTAACCCAAGGATCAAGCTTGGTTCTTGTTGTAATTTGGTTAATACCATAGTGAAATCCAAGGAAAGGTGTTCCTTAGGATTGGAGTAGGTCATATTGACCGAACCAGGATAAATCCTTGGGGTTCTTGTATTCTTTACATTTTTTAGTTTTCTACCTGTTTTTCACTGCAGATTTCACACAATTTCTCACGTTTTGAAAAATAGATAAACACTTTCAAAATTTGTGAGTTTTGGTGGAGTTATACTTCAGACTGTTAGCTTTCATTTTCAACAAGAATCACTTGATTTGAGCAAGGGAAAGTTAGCCTTTTAGTCGTTGTAAAATAACTGCTCCAATCTGGCTGCAATCTGACTAGTTTTGAGAAAACTTGAATTCTGTTTTAACCAAGAATTGTGTAAGGTCAGGGTCTTATGAAAGCATAAACTAGACATCCTAAGGAGTGTTTTGACATAAAGATCAACCTTTTTGGTTGAGCATTCAAAGAGAAACACGTTTTCAATTTCAGCAACATTCTGTCCAATTCTGTCTAGATTGACCATCTGAATCTTTTTGTTTGTTTGAAGAGTCAAACAATCTTATTTGTATCTGAATTTTGGATAGAGTCTTGTCAAGTCATTGAAGTTAAGTTCTGGAAATTTTCATAATTTTTGAAGTTGTGTATAAGGATTTTTGAATTTTTCAAATGCGGGTTCTGAATCTGAGGTAGTCTCAGATTATGTTTTCAAAGGGGATTTTAATCAAGGGTAGTAGTGTGATTTCCAGTAACCACTATTCACCCTCCCTCTAGTGGTGTTTATTGCAGGTGCACGGTCCAACAATATTTACTTCCATACTTAGCTATATTTTCTATTTATAACTCATTTATTTATTCCATCTTTTAATCTTATGGCTATTTCTTTTCATACCAAGCATATTTATACTTATTGCATGTCATAAAACTTATTCTTTCTCCTCTTTTTACCTCATGGCCGAAAGTTGCATATGTATGTATGCATCACATAAATCTTTTGCTTTTTGGGAGAGGATCTCTTGACCCCCCTTCAAAGGGGGTATTAAATGACCCCCCGCCACGTGGCACATAAGGGGGGTGGTGAGGATGGGTGGGGGTCACCCGCACCCAGCCTCACCACCTCCCCTGTGTGCCACGTGGCGGGCGGTCCCAAAGGAGGTGAGGAGTTGGGGGGTTAGAGGATCTCAATCCTTGCCTTTTCACCTCTTTTACTTATAACCATATTTGAATATTTATACTAACCATAAACATATTAATTTCAATCGGTATTAACTCTCACAAAACCATCATCAAATCCATAAACAAGTCAAAGGATGGAAATCATGAAAATAAAGCAAGTAGACTATAAAAAGGCCATATGGCCGAATGTATACATATGTATATATGTAATGATGATCATCAAAAACAACATGTAAGATCAATTATGTTAGACATGCTTATAATACATACATAAACATACTAAAACAAGATCACAAAAACATATGTAACCAACATACCATAGAAAATACATAGTGATCATCATGGATAAATACATCCAAGTCATCTTCTTAGTACACTTTTTCTAACATAGCATACATCCTCATTTTCCTTGTTTATCTTTCCTATATACGACATAAGAGAGTTCATTTTATTTCACTTGTATCACATGTTTTTTAGCAAGAAAAATATTTTATTAGTAAGCCTCACTTATGGCAGAGGAATACTATGGTACAAAGTCTCATCAGCAAATGTAAAATACCATTGCAAAAAGGTAAGTATTGCTAAGCGCCAGTCGTATATGGTATGCCGCAATAAAACCTTACCAAGTAAAACCACCCTTGTGGAAAAACCTTGGTGAAGGAAAAAAACGTACATATTTATATGATGGGTGAAAGAACATAATACATGTATATCGTAGAGAAAAAAGTGTAGCAGCAGGATCGCAAGTAGTCTAGCAGTGTTGCCAATCAGCAGCCGATTGAGATGAAGCAGCAAGTGGTGAAAACATGGCAGTAAAACAATAGAAAGGACCATCCCCAGTGCGCTAGAGATAACGTGGTGCAACGGGAATGCAAGGCTGTGTAGAGCAGGCACTCAGCATTGTGAACTCGACCGCCATATAAACCACCAGTAGACTATGAAATAAACACAGAGCGGGAGAGTTAACAACAATAAAGTGAATAAATGGAGATAAGATCCAAAAAGGAACAGGCAAATACCCATGTTGCCTGCGTCCGATGACACATGCAACAACCATCGGGAGAAAGCCATAGTCTGTTGTACTAGAGAAAGAGAATAAGTATGCACAAAGAAGCAGTGTGAAATTACCCGGGTTGCCCGTGTCAAGCAATGACACAGGCAACTATACAAGCACTGCAACCATAGATGACTAAGAACGTCAAGGACTTAAATATAAGGTAGTGCCATTAGTATATAGAGTAGCTTTAATGAGAGTGGGAAAATTGTCATATCTCCAAAACACACTGAAACCAGAATGAAGCTGCCCATAACGAGCTAACATATGCGCAACCGTATTCGCCTGACATAGGATGTGTGTAATCGTGCCACTGTCCACTGTAAGAAACTAGTCAAGCGAGCATCAGGGTGAGTGTGAACATAATCCACAACTTCAAGTGACTCAACCTCCAAATATATATGGTGAAATTACTGCATGAAATAGATCATCACCAATGTAGCCGCCTGGAGCTCAGCCTGAAACAGAGTGGAAACTGAAAGATAGAAGACGACAGCTCCACAGAACAGGCCTGCGGAATCGTGAAGTACTCCACCACCCACTGCCAAAATCGAGCCAAGCGCTGGATCCACATTTAATTTGAAACAGCCAGTTGGTGGTGCTAGTCATCGTACCACCTGTGGCCTTCTACTCTAGAGTCTAGGCGAAAGACCATGCGATAATAAATGAAGATCAAGTTGCGCATGCTTGGTGATGGCCTGTGCAGCACACCAAAGATATATCTGGATACGAACCATTTCATATACACCAAATACATCAAAGTCATCTTCTTGGTACACGTTTCTTAACACGTCATATATCGTCATTCTTCTTCTTTATCCTTTATGCATATATATCACATAAGAGTGTTCATTTCATTTCATTTATGCATATAAGTTTCTTTTCTCCAACATGACAGTGTGTATGTATAGGGTGTTTAACACTTCATACATCACTTAAGAACATAGCTTTTACATATTCTTGATACTAAAACCTTGAACATACATCATGAATGATCCAACTTTTTATGAACATGTGTACATAGATCTTTGAAAATCATGAAATATCTAGGAAGAATACTTGCCTTATCACTTAACCTTTAACTAAAAGTGAAGATTTCTTCACTTGGCTTGAAGAAAATCCTTCTTCCTTATACCTTAGATGGCCACAGTTTTATAGGACCTGTATAGCACCACTAGAAGGGGGTTTGAATAGTGATTGCGGAAAAATTGTTTTTTATAACTTTTTAGACCAAATAACTCACTTCTAAAAACAGTTTCTATTTTCAGATCCTAATTTGAATTAACTAGTTGACCAGGTTGTCGACCTCCAAAAATTGTGAAATTTGATGACAATGTTCTCTCAGATGTTGTTAATATGTCACAAAAATTTCAGATTTAAACTCTAAGTGTAACCATTTGAAAACCCATTTTTGCACAGATTGTGTCATTCTGCCAAAAACTGTGCTTCAAAATGAAAAATTTATTCCTATTAATTGACAACTCTAAATGACCTAAAACTTTTATGGTATGACCCTTAAGATGTTTAATTTAATGGGTTAAAACATTTTTTTTCAAAATTCTCTTGGTAAGTATGTCAACTACGTTGATGTTCTCAACCTTTGCAGATCTGATAATCAGATTGCACTAGTCTCAGCACTATGAACGTTTGACTGACTTATACTTATCCAAATTGGATGAAAATTGTTCCAAGTTAAATCTAAGACGTGTGGATATGTTTCTGCCAAATTTTGTGATTTTTGAAAAACGTTTTCTATTTTTACTGTGAGTATGAAAACGATGCAGAAAACGGAAAGTAAAAATGCTAAAAGTAAATAACACCAAGATTTTTATACTGGTTCGGTTAAATCAACCTACTTCAGTCTTCGAAGGCACTTTCCTCGGTATTCACTAATCAAAAATAACACTTACATAAGGGTGACTAGATTTAAACACCAACTCCACCCTTTTACAATCAAATAAATAAAAACAACAACACGAACACCACCACCGAACAAATGAAGGTTTGATCACACCTTGATCAATCTTGTACAAGAGATGAATACATGTGGGTGGTATAAACCAAGCCTATATAGTATATGGAATATAAAAATGATTGGCTTGAGGCTAAGAGCAAGAGAAAAGAATAAGAGAAGAAGAGAATAGTCTGGCTTGATCTTGAAAGAATATGAACTTTGGCTTGACTTTGCTTGAATCATCTTGCCCCATTTTTATAGTTGATGTGGCCGCCTCTAGGGCTGAGCTCTTCCTTGAAAATTGTCTTGAATACCCTTGAAAGATACCTTGTGTAACATTGTGACACAACCTTGCTTACTTGGCGAAATATGATTGGACGAATGACTTGTCTTCGCCTAGTTGCCACTTCATGATTGACCATCGTTTATCCACCTTGGCACTCCATAAAATGAGATGAAAATTCAACCAAAAATCTGAAACATATGCTCAAATATACACAAGTTAAGTTTCAATCAATAAAGATGTGATTACCCCACAATTTTGGAAGAAAATTGGAAGACAATCAAGGCAAAAATCGGCCAGCATAAATCGGCCATCAATAAAACATGTTTTGAACCTTCAACACTTATTTGATTTTGAAATCCTTCCATGCGTGTCTTGCCTTCTTCAACGTCACCAATCACATGTGGCTTATCCTCCATCAATCAAAGTGCCAAACAAGCTCCACCTAGGCTCCAAGAGAGGTGAAATGGCGTGACAATACACCTGCACCATGTGCTGAATTCTCTTTTGGTAAACTTTGTCAAATAATGATGTATAATCTTCGAATTCTCGGATGGGCTCTGGCGATCACGTCCTTCAGCGACTATAGCCGCCGCTATTGCCGCTGGTCCTTGACACATTCTCGCCATCCTCTCGCCATTCTTGGTTTTTCGCTTGCCGCTGGTTCTTTGCTTGCGGATCTTTTTTACAGCACCATTCAGTTTTGATCGCCTGTGATCATGATGTCGACTCCAGCGTCGACATCTTTTGCGGTTGTTTTATATGGCGACTCTAATGCCACTCACATTGCCATCTCTCCGAAAATAGTTTCCAAGTATAAAGGCCTTCCGATGATCTCTTTCACTAACAGTGAAATTGACGCTCTCATGGTTCTGTTCTGGTTCTCATTGGTGGGCACGTTCTGGTATGGCCATCCCCCTTTGAAAGTTATTCATGACGTTTTTGAAAAGATTGGATTCATTAATGAATTGCGCATTACTTTGATTGATCAATCGCATGTCCTTTTGAATTTTTGGCATGAGCCAGACTATATTAGATGCTTTTATCGTCGATCATGGAATATTTCTAGGTGTCATATGCGTGTAATGAAATGGACAGTTGATTTTGATCCTTCTGCAGATGTTTCTATTGTCCCTGTGAGGATTGCTTTACCTGGGTTGCCAATTTATTTCCATCATAAAACAACACTTTTTAAAATTGTCGACCGATTGGCACTCCTATCAAACTGCACATCGCTACATCCGATGGGTTGAGGCAGTCGGTGGCTTGTGTAGGATCTGTAAGGCACCACTCAAAGGGGGAGGGTTGAATAGTGGGTGCGGAAAATGTGGGTTTTAAAATTGTTTTAGACCAAAAGCTCAACTTCTGAAAACAGTTTTTGTTTTCAGGATCAGTGTTAAAACGTTTTGAAACTTAGGTTACAGGTCTTCAAAAATTCTGAAATTTGGACAGATCTTGGTCTCAGATGTTCTGAGTATCTCCTAAAAATTTCAGATTAAAATTCAACCTTTAACCCCTTTAAAAATCGTTGGTGGTTAGATTGCGCAAATCTGCCAGAAACGGTAGTCTGATTTAAAAAATTAATTTCAATTAAACCGTGAATCCAAATGCTTTGAAAATTTAATGACTAACCCCTTATTAGGTTTATTTAATTGGGTTGAAATAGTGTTGAAAAATCCTTTTGGGAAATTAGTCAAATACGTTCAAAGTCTCAATCTTTGCAAGCCTGAAAATCAGACTGCACTAGTGTCAGATCTTTTGATGTTTGGAGGACTTATACTTGTCCAAAAGGGTTGAAACTTGCACCAAATGAACCTTAAGACATGTGGCTATGTTTCCTGAAAGTTTCGGGATTTTTGAATTTTGTTTACTATTTTTAAGAACGTGATAAAAATGATGCACTGTGCTGGAAACTGAAAGTAAGTGCTGAAAAGTAAGGAACACAAGGAATTTTATACTGGTTCAGTTAAATCAACCTACTCCAGTCTTCGAGGACACCTTCCTCGGTTATCACTAATCACGAAACACAAATAACACCTTACCACACAGGGTTGATGGAGTTACATATCAACTCTAACCTTTTACAAACCTTGTAAGTGATTACAACGATCACGAACACCACCACCTAGCGGATGCAAGATTAATCACACCTTGATCAATCTTTTACAACAATATAGAATATATGGTGGTATAGATGAAGCCTATTCAAGATGTATGAATATGAATACAGTAGGATTTGAGAGAGAAGAAAGAAAGAAGTATAGAAGGAGAAGGAGATGAAAGCGTTTTTGAGCACTTGAATTTGCAAGACTTGTCTTGTGTTTTTGTTTACTCTCTTCTTTCCTTTTTATCCACAATGGCCACCCCCTATGTCTTGATCTTACTCTTGAAAATTATCTTTTAAGTCCTTGGAAGAATATCTTGCATCATTGTGACATCTACTTGCTTACTTGGCAATTCCTCATTGGATGATCATCTTGGCCTTGCTTACTTGGCAATCATTGATTGGATGAGATTTGTCATCATCTGATGACTAGATAAATATGAAAATAAATTTTAAAAACATGTGCCAATTAGTCATAAAATGTTGCCAATTATCTCACAATCAATTCCACATAATTTGCAAGACAAATTATCTCCATTTTCCTTCCAAGAATTCGGCCAACTCACCCAGACACATGCTGAAATTTTCAGCATGTGCTCTATCAAGACTTATTCAAATTGTTGCCATGTAGGTAGTAGATTTATCCCTTAAAAATAAAGAAGAAATCAATCATCATTTAGTGCATAAAAATCTCTACTAATTTGGGAATCAAATTGGTCACTGTAGAGGACATAAAATCGGCCATATGCATTACACACATGCTGAAATTTTCAGCATGTGTGATATTTAAAAATATCACTTCATTATTTCCATAACATCTTTAGAACATTGCCATTTTATCATTCATTTAATCCATTTGATTCAAAGAAGTAAATATGGCACAATTAATAGTAAAAATTCGGCACTCCAATGCACACATGCTGAAATTTTCAGCATGTGTAACAAATGTGACAGTTTGAAATGTTACCTTGTGTAGCTCCTTCCTTTATGTCACCAACATTGTATGCTTCATTCTTGGCCAATCAAGATGCCAAAAAAGATCCACATATGCTCCAACAATGCTGTAGTAGGCGTGTGACAAGCTTGTACATGTGCTCAATTTTATTTTTCCAAACTTTGTAAAATAATGCACAATAATTATACACATATTGTATATTCCAATCAGCCCTTAATTGATTTTTCTAGAACACTTTAGAATTTATAAAGTATGTAAAAAGTGTCTAGATACATGTTATATGTCATGCCAAAAATGTTCCATGTGTGGTGTTTGTAGAAAACCGAATTTTCGACGATTGTCGATTACCCGATTTTTCTCCGATTAAATTCCAACTTTTTGCACATGTTATATATATTATGTTACACATAATATACATAAATTAAACTTTAATATTCAGCACTCATGGCCGATTAAAGTGGTTCTTGGACCTTCTTTGGCTCACATTCCAGCCGGGTTTTTTGAGAGGAAGGGGAAGTACTTGAAGTAATTTATTGGATAGAGAATACTTAAGAGGTTTTAGATAGGCCTCTTGTTAAAAGAGAAGAGATTAACTCTTCTTGGGTAGGGTAACCGGCGGCTCTCTTCATGGAAGAGGGAAAGACACCTTTAAATGAATAATCCCCTTACACCCAACTACCTTGTTCTTTTAGGGTTTTCTTAATGATCTTGAATTCCATGACTCACCTCATAAGGCCTTATGGCCGAAATATACATATATACCCCATATATATATTTTTCATAATTCTTACCCACATGTGTATAGCTATATATCCGTGTGTATATATATATATATATATATATATATATATATATATGCCAATATTATATACACATATATTATACACAAATCTATCTATTTTACATATCTTGTTGTTACATCTTAGAGCATAACCATGAATGATCCACTTTGATATAAACATACACGATTACTTACATACATAGATTTGTGTATTTTACATATACGGTTCTTTAGGTAACTTTTCATTGTACTGTAATCCATTAATCCATTTATTACATTGTAGCTTCCACTTTATACTATACATGTACACATATACATACATATCTATGTATAAGTCCATATATGTCCAGTGCTCTTATACAAGTGTGTCATGTAACCTATTCTCCGCCAAGTTGAATTTTCTAGACCTTAAGAATTGCTATAATTAATTGATAAAGTTCCTCTTGTCTTACTTCAAAATGGTACCCGGCGGCCATAATGGGGATGTATGGAGGAAGTTCTTCATTTATTAAAGGCTTAATTGTGCCCATCTTTTGGAGTTTGTAGGAGGAACCCTATCCCATTAGTTACTCCTTAAAACCCCATGGCCGAAAACATATGTGGGTGTATGTAATTCAATTGCATCTTATCCATGCTCCCATTTTCCCTTCTTAATATTTTTTTTGATAAAAGGCGAAATTTTATTAAAGATGTAAAACCTCACTTATGGTGGAGGCAACCATTGTACAAAATGTATATGAAACGAAAACAGAAAGTGCAAAGACGTGATAATATGTATTCTCCAATCATATATGATATGCCGCATTAAAACCTTGCCAAGTAAAACCACCCTTGTGGATAAAACCTTGGCGAAGGAAAAAGCGTACATATTTATATCATTGGAGCATAAGCATAGAATTACATTCACGGTACAACACGATAGTAAGTATGCTTCCATTGGTGGGGCAATGATGCAACTGAGGAGCAGGTAGCGGTGTGCTAAATATCCAATGAGAAATGAATGCTTGTGTCGACGCCAGCGTTGTTGTTGTAGGATCCATCCCAATCTCTCGAGCCAAATCATTGATATTGATGTTCCTCGGCACAAATCAGCAACAAATGAATGAGCAGCCATTAAGAGATCGAAGAAATGAAGAATAAACATGAAAATATTCCAGTAACATACCAAGGTTGCCCGAAGTCCATGGACTGCAGGCAACAGATCATCTTGAACGCCTTTAATGTAAAGCATAATATGCAATACGTGATATGAAGAATGAATTTGGATGCATCCAGCGTTGCTTGCATGATAAAGATGCAGGCAACTACAAAAGCGTTCAAGCCATGTGTTTTATGTTCTGAGCACATGTATAACGCCATCGATATAATAGAAACCACGGGCTGTGGGCGGCAATTGTTCTGCAATCGTGAAAAGCCAAGTAAGAGGGTTCAGGCGGGCATATTGACTTAAATAGTGGGAAACCATATTAATCTCTCAAGGAATGTAAGAAATTGAGCTGTCTGTAAGAGTCACGAAGTCATGGAGACGAGCATATTCCGGTAAGATGCGAAGCTGACTGCTGGATAGTTGAATCAGCTGTTTACAATCTGTTTCAATGATCAAATGACGGTGGAGAAAGCCGAAGAACAATAAACTATAAAGAATAGCTTGCAGCTCTGGGGGGAAGCTCCCATTTTAGGGGTATAATGAGCTTTGGACGCAGTCTTGGAGAAAAGCCAGCTTCAATGAGGGACGAAACATATTGTGCCAAAGATGTGCCAGAAAGTGATGTAGCCCAATCATAGCATGTCTGACGTGCAAGATGGAATATTTTTGTTACTGTTAAATCTCCCTCCCCATATGAATGATTGGTATAAACCCTCCAAACAGCCCAACATAACATAATGGGGCCAATAACACGAAAGTTGCCCTTGAGTGAGTTAGCAGAAGAAGATAACCACCATTGTAGTAAGTATTGGCGAAGATTCGTCACCTGGGGCAAAGGACCGTCTAGCAAGCAAGATAGGTTCAACCAAGCATGTTTTACTTCTGAGCAAAGGAGAAATACATGAGTGATAGTTGCAGAGTCTTTCCAACATATAAGGCAGATTGTTGGACAAATGACAGAAAAATACCGCAAGTTATCTTCAATTGGTAATGCCGAGTGTAACAACCTCCATATAAACATGCTGATGGTCTTTGGGATGCCCCGCCACCAAATGAATTTATGCGAAAACAAATGAGCACGGTGTGGCCGGACATCGTCATATGCTAAACGTAAAAGAAAATTACTAGATGAACTAGAACGCCACAATGGGCTTGGAAAATCATATGATAGCTGTAGACATAATGAGTGAACAGAGCATATTCTTTTCCATCCCGGGGAATCATATATTTGAGGTAGATAATCTGATCGTAATCCGTAGCGGGAACGCATGTACCTTGACCATAAGGATGTGTTAGTATGATAAGACCACCAGAGTTTGCAGTCATAAGCCCGTTGAATGTGTAGTAAATTTCGCACTCCCCATCCTCCGTCTATTTCTGGATAACATAAATCGTCAAAATAAGTCCAATGATGTTTATCACCCCACAAGAAGGAAGCAATTTTCCTGTTTAGGGTAGAAATAACGCTTTTGGGTAGTCAGGAAGCTGCTAGAACGTGAAGTGGCATAGATGTTAACACCGTTTGTAACAGCATTAGGCGACTTCCCGGCGAGAGTATGTGACTAGCCCAACCAGTAAGTTTCACATCAAAATGCTGCAGGAGAGAGATGCAGTACGAAGCCCTATTGATCCCGCGATAAATATAAGACCCCAAATATTTGATGGGCAATGAAAAAGGCTGCATGGTCAACACTTGGACAATATTTTGCTGTTGGTGCGATGTTATATAAGAACTCATGACAACTTGACTTTTCGCATAATTGACTAATTGTCCATATGCCCGCTGATAGTCATGCAGAAAAGATTGAAATTTTATTAAATTCTGCGTTGAGGCATTTAAGAAAATCAACATATCATCCGCATATGCCAGATGAGATACAGGCGGAACTCTACCCAGCGCAAAGCCATGAAGATGATTAGACGAAAATAGCCTGTTGATGCCGCAGCTGAAACCTTCTGAGCAAAGGATAAAAAGGAGAGGGGAGAGTGGATCACCTAAGGTGGGTGAGAAAAAACCGTAGGAGGCCCTATTGACAGCTACAGAAAGCTTCGAAAGACTCATATTGTTCATTATGATACGGATGAACCAAGGAGCAAATCCAAATTTTAGTAATATTGATTCCAAATATGACCAATTGACGCGATCAAAGGCTTTGGCCATGTCTAGCTTGATCATTACATTCCCACCGTGTATTTTTCTATCAAGTAAATGTATCATCTCATTCGCCATGAGTACATGCTCACTAACATCATGCCCTTTCAAGAAACCAATTTGCTCCAATGATATTATTTTTGGCAGTAAAGTGTTCAAACGTGAAGCTATAATTCTTGTGGTTACTTTGCTTATGAAATTTGAAAGGCAAATTGGACGGAAGTCCGCATAAATAACTGGGTTCGATTTCTTTGGGATCAAAGTAATAAGGGATGCTAGCATTTCCTGCGGTGGAGTGACTCCTAGGAAAAATTCTTGAACAGCGAGAGTAACATCAAGGTGAAGTATATCCCAGCATGTTCTATAAAAATGACCGTTATAACCGTCTGGGCCGGCGGCAGTGGTAGGGCTTAAGCTCCACACGGCAGATCGAACTTCACTTGCATCCGGGATGGCCATAAGCATTTCATTTTCTGTCTGCGTCACTAGTGAAGGGATATGACAAAGAAATTCATCGACTCCACTGACAGGCTCCTGGGCAAAAAGAGTTTTATAGAAGGAGACGGCTGCATCTCCTAATGCTGCATCATCGTGTAAAATTTCTCCTGATGAATTTTTGAGATCTCGAATAGGTTGTCGTCGATGTCTTTCTTTAACGATAGCATGAAAGTATGCCGTATTGGCTTCCCCTTCAGATATCCATTTAACTCTTGACTTTTGAGACCAATATGAAGTTTGTGCTTTTGTTGCTTGCAGGAGTTGTGCTTGTGCCAGAGAGAGGGCAGTCCTATTTGAAGGGGTTGGATCCATATCAAATTGATTTTCTAAACGCTGATAATTGGTTTCTGCCAGAGCAACATTATTGAAAATATCGCCATATACATTTTTGTTCCAATTGCGAAGGTCCTTTTTAAGCCTGCTTAATTTGGAGTATAGACCACGCATACCTCCAGACATAGGATATTGTTCCCAGTTTTCTTTCACAAAATCTAAGAAGTCTGAATGTAAGGCCCACGAAGTAACGGTGCATGATCCAATGTATAACGAAAAGGAATATTAGGTCTTGCATGGGATATTGTGCATTTAAGAAGTAACGGTGCATGATTCGATGTAGCCCTTGACAAGTGATGAACAACCATATCAGAGAATAAATTGGAGAAGGCAACTGTGCACAAATATCTATCAAGCCGCCTCATAGTTCTGCCTTGACCAGTCCCACGTGCCTAAGTATAAGGGGAGCCCCGAAAAGGTATATCTTGTTATCCACAAACATCAACACACTGTTTAAAATCATGCAAGGTACGAAGTGGAGGAGTGGAACTACCATGATGTTCTTCTAAAGAGAGAAAGGTGTTGAAGTCACCACCTATTATCCATGAGGCTGTTATGCTTCGACAAACTTCTTCAAGAGATTCCCACAGCTGCCGCCTGTCGGATATAGTATGTCTTCCATATACCACTGACCATGCAAATGACTGTTGCGTAGGATGATATACAAAAGAGAGGATATTTGTTTGAACTCCATGCTGTACCTCAAGTAATTGTAACAAGGATGAATTCCAAAAGACCCAGATATTGCCATGACATGTTTCTATAGCATTAGAGAAACCCAGTTTCAAACGGAAAGAGACAAGTTTAGATGTACGCTGTTTAGGTTCAATAATTACCAAGATATCCAACTTTGACTGACGTAACAAATTTAACAAACGGTCTAAAGAGGTACGAAGACCTCCTACATTCCATGTAAGCATTCATGATGATGTTTGTGGAGGAGTGGAACCCATACGTGAAGCACTTCGAGTTACAACAGTAGAGGGCGGTCATGGTGGCAACTCGTTTTTAAGACGCCTTCGTCGTCTTGGTGCCACCGGGATAAATCCATCAGTGTCTGGAGGCTTTCCCGCAAAATAATGCTGCAATATTTCCTCATCACTGGAGGTTTGTGGTCTGGAGGATAACCGCTTGGTAATAGAGTCAGCAGCCGCCAGAATCTGTTGTTGAAATTGAGATCTTGAGTCTGCGTCAATATGAACTACTGTGTTTGCCAGTTGATCTGCATCTGAGTCTGATACTTGACAAAAATCTGGGTCATCTGATTGCTCCCGTACCTGATCTTCTGGAGGGCCTGACTCATCATGTAAATGAGGGTGTGGAACTTCGTCCATGCTGCTTGCGGTGATAGATGTTATCTCTTCTGGGCGTTGCAACTGAGCTTCAGTGTTTGGTTTAGGCTGTGGTTCGTGGATAGCTGCTTGGATATTGTCATTATTAATATTGTCCAAAGAGGTGTCGTGCTCTTCTGTGTCCGTCGGCGGAACTAGTTCAATTATTGGATCTGAAGAAACTAGCGGATCCTGCACCACGATGTGTGGAGGATTCAAAATTACATTGGATGGATTCAAGGTGGAAACTTTTTTGGCCTTTCTTTGGAGTCCAACGCCCAGGAAGTTTTTGCGGTTTGTCTGGCTTATCTTGAGGAGGGCTTCCACATTCAGAAGTGGAGTGACCTAGCCGGCGGCATTCACTACAAAAGGAGGGAAGATCTTCATAAATTATTTGTTGCTGGATAATTTTTTGTTTCCCCTGCAAAAACAGCTTCTTGGGGAGCTCTTTCGATATATCCGCTTCAACACAAACATGCACAACAGATGGGCGAAGGCCATCAGCTGTGGCGACATCGAGTTTGATGGGGTGTCCAATTATGCGTGCAATTTCAAAAAGTGCCTCCTTTTGATGGTAATGAATCGGTAAACATGGAAAAGCAACCCAGATGGGGACAATTGGAGCATCTACAGCAGGATCAAAATCAATTGTCCATTTTGTAACGCGCATTGTGCAACCTGCGATTGTCCATGAACGGCGATAGAAGCATCAGATATAATCAGGCTCATGAAGAAAGTTTAGCAGTATGTGAGATTAATCCAAAAGTGTGATCTTTACGTCGGATTTGAATCCTATACGATCTAAAACATCGCAGATAATCTTCAAAGGTGGCCGACCATACCAAAACGTGCCGACGAGTGTAAACCGGTATAGGGCGGCCAAAGCGTCAATTTCATCATCTGTAAAGGCAATCAGAGGATGGCCTTTGTGCTTTGTTATTGTCTTTGGAGTGATGTGTGCACGGGAGGAAGAAGGTGCAGCGACTACCGCTGCAAAAGAGCGAACGGTGACGGGAGGCTCCGAAGGTCCAGGAGATGACGACGCCATTTCTTCTATAATGTGTGTGTATATATATTCCCTTCTTAATATATATATATATATATATATATATATATATATATATATATACGTGTTTGTGTATCATTATTGGCTGTCCCTTGAGTATATTTTCCATGGACCATAATCCGCTAAACCACTTATCATATTATAGCCCATCACGTAACGTATATATGTATGTATGTATGCCCATACCATATGTATATAAATGTGTCACATAGACTTACTTCCCATTAAATTTGAAGTTGCTTAACCCCATAAGAGGCTATGTTTTAAATTACAAGGTCTCCCTTGGCTTGCTCCAAAACTAAGCCGGCGTCGGGGAGGGGTCTTTTCCCTCCCAAGTGTAATTATTCAATGATTAGTGCGTCTCTTTCTAACCCTTAAGTCATTTATCATTGTGATTAAGAAAACACCATGAACTATCTTGGGTAATTGTTTTAGTAAGCAATTAAGAGAGGTAGCTACCTTTTTCTAGTAATAAAAAGGCCTCTTAATGGCTCCTTCTTCCCGGCGGCTAGAATGGGGAAGAGGGGTGTTTTCCCTCTTTTCATCCTTTTGGATCTTTAATTAGTAGGATAATTTAAGGCTTGGAATAACTCTCCAAGGTTCTTAACGATAGTTAGTTACTTGTATTAGAATGGGCTTCTTCTAATTGTTCTCAATCCTCTGAGCAGAATATTTAGTAATCTTCAGAAAACTTCCAACATTTCACTTGCTTCATATTTTACGCTTTGGGTAGTATGCTAATTTCCTTTAATCTTAAATAATCGTAGGTAAAGCCGAAGATACCCTCCTTTCGAGATATAGTTCTATTGCCTCGCTTCACCCCAACACTAGATACTATACTAATTTAGGCGGGGTGCAACATTTGTTCCCATGTCAAATTGTTTCACCATTTTCTCTAAATCCGCATTCCTTGATTTCAAGTTTGAAATCTCGGATTTCAGTTCAGTGTTCTCGGATGTCAATAATGAAATTTCAGACTTTAATGAATTTATGATGCAGGACGACTCTTCTTTTGAATCGTTTAATTGAGACACAAGATTTTTGTTAGAAGATTCTAACAATTTCTTGTCTTTAATTAATCACTTCTTTTCTTTTACAAGAGTCTTTGAGAACTTATGCAACTCTAAACATTGACTAAGTAAATCATCATAAGAACATTCAGAATCAAAATCAGAGTCGGAAGATACCTCATTTGATGCCTTAGATGTAAAGCATACTTGTGCCTTTTGTTCTTTCGTATCGTCAGTCTCAGAGTCGGATGTGTCACTCCAAGTGGAGGCTTTGAAGGCTCTTCTCTTTTGTTTAGGTTCTGAGACAAGTCTAGTTTTGGTCCGATCCTTGTTAAGGTATTTGTTCGTTTGTTTGTCCTTGTTTGGACAATCATATGACAAGTATCCAGGTTATCCATATTCATAACACTTTGTTTCCTTATTTTTATTTCTATGATCCTTAGATGAAGTAGACTTATGTTTATTTTTAATCCATTTTCTCTAGATTTTTCTTAATCTTTTAGCCATCGTGATTTAATCCTCATCATCGGAATCTGTGTCACTATCATCTACGACGTATTCATTTGATTTAAATGCTATAGCCTTATCATTTTTAGAAATAGACTCGGAATTTCTTAAAGTGAGTTTGTTTTCATATACCTTAAAAGATCCGATTAGTTCCTCCATTTTTATTGATTTGGTCAATCGTAAATCCATCTCAACAATAGACTCATTTGGCAATAACTTAAAGGACTCAAGTGTGGACATAAACATATTAATCTTGGAGTCCTTTACTTGGTTAGTACATAAAAATCTCTACTAATTTGGGAATCAAATTGGTCACTATAGAGGCCATAAAATCGGCCATATGCATCACACATGCTGAAATTTTCAGCATGTGTGATATTTAAAAATATCACTTCATTATTTCCATAACATCTTTAGAACATTGCCATTTTATCTTTCATTTAATCCATTTGATTCAAAGAAGTAAATATGGCACAATTAATAGTAAAAATTCGGCCACTCTAATGCACACATGCTGAAATTTTCAGCATGTGTAACAAATGTGACATAGTTTGAAATGTTACCTTGTGTAGCTCCTTTCTTTATGTCACCAACATTGTATGCTCTATTCTTGGCTAATAAAGATGCCAACAAAGCTCCACATATGCTCCAACAAGGATTTAGTAGGCGTGTGACAAGCTTGTACACGTGCTGAATTTTATTTTTGCAAACTTTGTAGAATAGTGCACAATAATTATACACATATTGTATATTCCAATCAGCCCTTAATTGATTTTTCTAGAACACTTTAGAATATATAAAGTATTTAAAAAGTGTCTAGATACATGTTATATGTCATGTCAAAAATGTTCCATGTGTCGTGTTCCTAGAAAACTGAATTTTCGACGTTTGTCGATTACCCGATTTTTCTCCGATTAAATTCCAAATTTTTACACATGTTATATATATTATGTTACACATAATATACATAAATTAAACTGTAATATTCAGCACTCATGGCTGATTAAATTGGCGCCTACATGTGACAAAAATGTTGAATTTGAAATTTCCACAATTTGGCCTTAATTAGGGGTGATTTGTGTGTGCCAACATGGAATGATTTTATGGATTAATATAGCATGTAAGCCACGAAATTTGTGGCCATTTTTGAAGTGTAGGGGCTGGTCATCTATATATGGCAATTACGTGACACGTTGGCGAAGTTTCGGTATTTGTCCGATACGACAATTTTTGGTTTAGAACCTTTTAACGTGTCGTAATAATTTTGTCATCACCATGACTTATATCATATTATATAAGACCTGAATATACTCACAAATATGAGATAAATATAGTGGTGTGATGTTAACGTACGTTCATAAAATATATAACGTACCGGTAGTACGTCGGAATATATGTGCATAGTGCCTTTTTAAAAAAATCTGAATATATATAAAAGTATATATAAAAATGTGTAGACATAGGTGGGAGAGAACTTTCCATTCTTCAATTTGCTTCCTTTGTGCCTTTTTCAAATATAGCTTCATTTAATGAACTACTTAGTTCATTTAACTAAGTACTTCGCTTAATCATTAATGGTGGCACCTGAAAATAGTTCAAACACAACAAATGTTTTCCATTTGATGTAAGATTTAAAGCTTAATGGCTCGTTATTACGGAAACAATATATATAAACTATATAAAGCAGGTTTCATGCAAAAAGGTGTCAAGTCATTAAACGTGTCATGCATTTCTTTAGTACACGTTATTTAAATCATGCATTTTGTAATCACTCAAACCCCTTTTTCTCAATAGCTCGTGTGTGTGTTGAAGTGGATGTCTCACAGGAACTACCTAAGAAGATTTATTTCAGGCGAAGCAACGAATCCTCTTGAAACAAGTGGTTTATGAAGATTTGCCCATGTTCTGTGCCACCTGCTGCCGACTTGGCCATGCTACGGGCTCTTGTCAGTCAGCTCCGCCTTCAATCGTCCCACCTCCTCTGCCTGCAACCAGGTGGACTCCGAAGAAGCAGCCCCCTCCTGGTCATCCATGCCCCTCTACTGAGTCGATTATTCTGCTATCCCGCCAAACAGACGATGCTCCACGAGTTGATCCGTTGCACGAGGAGGTGGATCTTCCACCCCCTACTCATGTGCATGATATTTCACGGTTGGGTTCAGATGCTAATTATCCTCCTGTACAAGAATCTGATGATGTGGGAGACATTGGTCACTCGTCAGATACAAAGATACATGTTGAAGATCTTCCATCCAATTTACCATCGGTTTCAGATGCTATCATTGGTAAAATGCAATCGCTCCCAGAGTCACCTTCTGAGGAGATTCTATTTTCACGGCTTCAAGAGCCAACGACAGATGAGGGGTTTATTACTGTTGTTCCACGTCGGCAACGTAGAACACGTAAAGAGCTACCGCCATTGCCACCTTCTACTATTCTTACTCGTAGTGCTGCATGTTCGTCTCATGGGAGTGACATCGCCCTGAATCAATGAATATCATGACTTGGAATGTTAGGGCCTCATCCCCTCTTTCACCCGCTTGCATAATTTAGTTCGTATGCACAGTCTTAATTTGCTTGACATTATTGAGCCAAAGCATCCGTCTAGTCGCATCACACGTTATGGTATGGACTTGGGCTTTACAATCTTTTTTCTCGCTGTCAGGTAAAATTTGGGTTTAGTGGTGTGATTCAATCTTTCGCCTTATGCATACAAGAGATGATGATCAGGACATTCATTTACAATTTCATTATGTTCCATTAAATCTTCCATTCTCTTTTTTGGTGGTTTATGCGCAACATATCTCATCACATCATCGACCTTTATGGCAAGCTTTATATGACTATTCTCAGCAGATAACCATCCCATGGTTGGTGTGTGGGGATTTTAATACTTTTCGAACGATATAGGATCACCGTGGCCGATCTCAGCCATCATTATTAGCATTGCAAGACCTTAATGATTGTATAGAATACTGAGCTTTGATGGATCCACCCTTTCATGGATCGCGATACACCTGGACGGATGGCCGTGGACTAGGCCGAGTCCATCACCGCCTAGACTGGCTTTTCACAAATTCTTCTTTTCAAGATGCTTTTGATGATATATGTCTTACACACTTACCGCGGGTTTCTTCGGATCATACGCCACTTTTGCTTATTTGTTGTATGTCGGGAAATTCAAGCTGACAGACATTTCGGTTTTTGGATGCCTGGTTGTCTCATCCAGATTTTCTTTCTTATGTTGAAGAAGCTTGGTTGTCATATCTAACCACAGGCGGAATGTATGGTTTCTATAATAATTTGTTACGGTTAAAGCATGACATTCAGCGATGGAAACAGAACATTTTTGGTAATATTTTTAATCGAGCGGAGTAGGCTAAGGCAGAAGTCCGACGGCCGGTGGCTACGTGGGACAATGACCCATCAGATTCAAATCGAAGTTTATATCATCAAGCAAAAGATGAATATATTCAGTCATCTAAATATGAACTACAATTTTGGAAGCAGAAAGCCCGTGTTCGATGGCTTCGGGACGATGTGTATAATATACGTTATTTTTACTCGGTTGTCAAGGGCCGCCGTGCTCAACTTTGTATTCAAAAAATCTACACCTCATCGGATGTTTTATGCGACATGCAAGCAGCAATTCAGAATGAGGCAGTCTCACTTTATACGGCCTTATTTGCAGCACATTCCTCAGTTAGTCACTCCGGAGGAAAACACTTTCCTTACTCGTCTACCGCAAGCACCTGAGGTAAGGGAGGCAGTGTGGCACCTAGATCCGCAAAGTGCAGCAGGCCCTGATGGGTTTCATGGTCATTTTTTCCGTTCATGTTGGCATATCATACATAAAGATGTTGTCTTAGCGATGCAGGAATTTTTCCTCGGCATTCCGCAGCCTTCGGTGATGGCTAATGCTCTAATTACATTAACATCGAAGGTATTGGCTCCTCGTACTTTCAGTGATTTTAGGCCGATATGCTTGACTAATTTTTTGAGTAAGCTATGTACTCGTATTATTGCGACACGCCTAAGTTTTTTCTCCCCAAATTGATCTCGCCGGAGCAAACTGTGTTTTTAAAAGGACATGATATCTCTACACAAGTTTTGCTTGCTCGTGAGATGATACATATGCTCGACAAAGGTGGGAGTCAGCTATGTCTAAAGCTAGATATGATGAAGGCTTTAGATCAGGTAAGTTGAGAATATTTGGAATTATTGTTGATTAAGTTTGGATTCTCGGCATTCTTTGTGCGAATTATTATGAATCATTTAAGCATCACGCGATTCTCGGTTCTTATTAATGGTGTCCCTTGGGGTGTTTTTCGCCCTCATAGAGGGGTGAAACAAGGCGATCCTTTATCACCTTTGTTATTTATATTGTCATCGGAGGGATTCAGTAGAGGGTTAAAGGCTCCAGTGGCAACTGGTGTATTGCCATCTTTTCGGCTAGGTCGTATGCCATTCCATGTTATGCATCTTGCATATGCTGATGATTTGTTGATTTTTCTTCGTGGCATTGTTCATACCTTATGTGGATTCAAATCCTTTTTGACTAGTTATGAGGGCGCCTCATGCCAAAAAGTAAATTATGGTAAAAGCAGCACTATTCCTTCTACCAACACATCATTGCAGCGCAGGCGACACTACAAGGGCATTCTTTGTATGTGGTCAGCATGTTTGCCATTCCGTTACCTGGGATCTTTCTTACATAAAGGTATTAGCCGTGCACGATATTGTACATCTCTTCTGGAGCACATTGATACACGGTTGAATGATTGGCATAATAAAATGTTGTCTTCAGCAGGTTGAATGGTCTTATTGCGGTATATTATTTCTTCCCTCCCATTGCATATTATTGCTGCAGGCAGATTGCCACAATTGTTTATTAAAATCATTGAAAGCAAGATGGCTAATTTTTATTAGGGGCCACGGCAACACTGTGTCGCGTGGTCCACTATTCGGACCCCTTGCTCCGAAGGTGGATTGGTTCTTCGGGATCTTCGCAGTCTACAAGAGGCATATTTTTGTCGTATTTGGTGGTACTATCATCAAAATAATGCACTCTGGAGTACTTACCATCATGCAAAATATGGACACCGCAGGGACTATCATCCGCGTATTACGAACTCACCCGTTTGGAAGATTATTTGTCGTTGTCACACTTTTTGAACTTCTAATAGTCCATTGTATGGCACGCAACTGAGCTGGAAAACAACGACATCGGGTGAATTTACTTTGCGCTCAGCATATGACCTTTGCCGCATGTCACGTCCCACCCTTATCTCAGCACAATTTATTTGGCATAAGCATCACTAACCAACTGTCCGGAATTTTCTTTGGCATGTGTATCACAAGGCGTTACCTTTTGAAGATTACATTGGTAAGTCCACTGTATCTATGCCCACGCAATGCCTTTTTTTGCAAGGAGGCTTCAGCAGAGGTGGATCATATCTTCTTGCACTGTGAATGTATTCGGCCTATCTGGCTTTTTTTCTCAGTTGTGTTGCATGGTAATTTTCACAACTCCACACGTTTATGGCCTTAAATATTATCTTAGTGGTTTCGTGTCTCATCAAACACGCTACTAGGGGTTCTGCGGATTGTGATTCCAGGCATCATTGTTTTTAATATATGGCGTGCATACACATCCTTAGTATATGGTGATACCATCTGATGTACTACAGCGTCGCTCATCGCAGTAATACGTTCGAACATTTATTTGTGGGGCAAAACACTTGATGGTACAAAACTTGCTTCAGGATTCAGATCAGTATAGCACTTGAATTTATTGCCTCCGCTTTGTATAAAACGACCCCTGGTCGTTTGGTGGTTAGTTCCACTTTCTGGTCAGATGAAGCTTAATCTTGATGCCGCAGTTGGGAGGACTTTTGCCACAAGCGAGGTTATCCTACGAGGCCATTTTGGCATATGTGTTGAGGCTCTTTCTTTCAGCTTACCATCATGCACTCCATTCCTCGCAGAAATGCAATCAGCTTTATTTGGTTTGCGATACTTTCTGCCTCTACATCGTCATATCATTCTGGAGACTGATTGTCAGCAATTGGTTCATTTACTTTATCCACACAACACTGCCGCCGAGAGTTATTATCTTCGAGTGCTCCGTTCTTTGCAGATGCAAGCACAATTTGACATTTAGCATGTTTATCGGGAAGCAAATATGGCGGCCCATTACTTAGCATAACATGGGTTACTGACTCCTATGACGGGTTACTATATGCAGCATACGCTTCCACCCTAGATTCGCAGTTGCCTCAGACTTGATATTACTACAGGGTATCTTCGACATGCATGGTCAGCATCTTCCTACGGTTCCTCCCATTGTCTTCCATATGGATTGGCTATACTATAGACATTCTGCCTGCATTCTGCGGGATGCGGCAGGTTCGGTACGCTCTTCTGCTATTGGATTATCACGTTTTTTCTCACTTTTGGTCTACATTAGTTTCTAATGGATATATGCTTGTTTTTACATGGATTATCACGGACGTCAATGGTGATTCTCGCAACGAATGGCAATGTTTGACTGCATTGGGGCTGCCCTTCCTTTGTGTACTAGATGTTTCAAATGTGGTAAATATGTACTCTTTTTCCTTCGTGCAAGATTTTATCCACAAGGGTGGTTTTGTTTTCCAAAGTTTTAATGAGGCATATCATACCACGTTTGAACATTCCCCCTCCCCCTATCGTATACTATGGAGCCACACCTTTCGGCCTTTAAGTAGTTACGTACGACTCTGTTTTGACTTTATTTATATCAAGGGTATTCCTTAGCCATAATTAAGGGTTTTTTCCAATAACAAAATTTGGTCATTTAAGTAGTTACGTAGTCACCCGATACCACAGTTTTTGGTTTATGGCCTCGTGACATGTAGTTATAATATTGATAGCAATATGACTTGTAAAGTATGATATGAGACCTATACATACTCATAAATATGACGTGTATATGGTGGTGTGATGTCGACTTACGTTTATGATGTGTATGACGTGTCGGTGGAACGTTGGAAGTATATAGTTTGTCATTATAAAATATATGGATATAATATATATATATATATATATATATATATGTATGTATGCGCGTGTGTGTGTGTGGGGTTGTGTGTGTGAGAAGAGATGACTTTCCATTTCAAGTTTGTTGCCAAATAGCTCTCTCCAAATATGTCTTCGTTTAATGAACTAGTTAGTTCATCTCCTTAAGCACTTCACTTAATGAACTAGAGTTCATTAATCGTGACGTCTGAAAATAGTATAAAGACAACAAATGTTTGCCATATGATGTAAGCTTTAACGCTTCATGGCACGTTAGTACAACAACAATATATATAAGCATGTAAAGCATATTTATCACATAAGCATGTCAAGTAACAAGTTATTCATGCATTTTGTAAACACGTAACATTTAAATCATGCATTTTTAAATCACTCAAACCCCGGTTTCTCAACAATCTCCTCCTATTGATGATTTGTAAAATAGCCTTTATCCATAATTTAAACGTGATCGCTCCTCCTACAATCATCAATTGAAAATTTTTAAATTCATAATATCGCACTATCGTGCTCCCCCTTAACTTTATCTCTCTCTACCCCTTAAATCATGCTTTTCTCCCCCTTTTTTTTGTAAATCTCATCAAAAGCATTAGTAAGAATGGAAAGAAAGAGCAACTTATAACATATCAATGGAAATCATGCCTAATTTAGAACATAAATTCTCATACGCGGCTTGATTAAGTGCTTTTGTGAATATGTCCGCCACTTGTGATTCAGTGCGAACATGCTGTATAATAATATGACCATTGTTTACATGATCACAAAGAAAATGATATCGTACGTCTATATGTTTTGCCTTAGAATGTAAAACGGGGTTCTTAGACAAGTTAATAGCACTCATACTATCACAGTATATAGGGATGCGATTTACAACTATACCAAAGTCTGATAGTTGTGGTTTTAGCCATAATAATTGTGTGCAACAAAGACTAAGTGCAATCTATTCCGCTTCAGTCGTAGATAATGCTACACTAGCTTGCTTTTTCGAAAAACCATGATATTAGTGAGTTACCAATAAATTGACATGTACCACTTATGCTTTTTCTATCTATTTTACATCCATCATAGTTCGCATCATTATAAGCATGTAAGTTAAATTCACAGTTTTTGTCATACCAAAGTCCTAATACGGGAGTGTGCTTAATGTATCGAAATATTCTTTTTACAGCATTATAGTGTGAGACTTTAGGATTACTTTGAAAACAAGCACACATAAAAACATTAAACATGATATTAGGTCTAGTTGCAGTATGATAAAGCAAAGAACCAATCATAGACCTATACAAACCAATATCAAAGTCTTTTCCATTTTCATTTTTATCAAGTTTAGTGGCTACACTCATAGGGGTGGGAGATGGTTTCAAGTTTTCAAATTTAAACTTCTTAATCATGCCATTTACGTATTTAACTTGACTTATATGTATGCCTTTAATAGTGTGCTTAATTTGCAAGCCAAGAAAATAATTTAACTCACCTACCATAGACATTTGAAACTCGGATTTCATGCAAGTTTCAAATTCTTCTACTAACTTATGACATGTAGATCCAAATACAATATCATCAACATAAATTTGAATAACAAGCAAATCCTATTTTTCTGGTTTGAAGAATAGAGTACTATTTATGGTTCCTCCTTTAAATCCATTTTCTAAAAGAAAAGTAGCAAAACGATCGTACCAAGCCTTATGTGCTTGTTTTAGACCATATAGTGCCTTCTTTTAAGTTATACACATGATTAGGATATTTTATATCCTCAAAGGCGGGTGGTTGTTTTACATAGACTTCTTCTTGTATAAAACCATTTAAGAATGCACGTTTTACGTCCATTTGATAAAGTTTAAAATTCTTTATGCAAGAAATAGAAACTAATAATCATATAGCTTCTAAGCGTGCTACGGTTGTAAATGTTTCTTTGTAATATATTCCCTCTTCTTGATTATAGCCTTGTGCTACAAGCCTATCTTTGTTTCTAACGACTCTACATTCTTCATTCATTTTGTTTCTAAACACCCACTTTGTACCTATTATTGTTTTTCTTGTGGTCGGGGTACTAAATCCCACACATCGTTTCGTGTGAATTGATTTATTTATGCATAACGTCAATCCAAGAAGAATCATTCAAAGCATCAAGCACATTCTTGGGTTCTATTTCAGATATCATAGCATGGAATTGATTTATTTAATCTTTATTTATTCTTCTACGTGGTCATACACCTTGCGATATGTCGCCTATGATGAGGACGTGTGGATGATCCCTATGCCATCTTGGTTGATTATTTTTTAAGTTTTCATGCATTTCTAAGTGATCATGCATTTCTAGTGTGCCTTGTTCATCATGTACCATGTTTTCTTCTATATAATCAATTATGAGTTTTAGTTCAAAATCATCATCATAATCTTTAGTTGTTTCAAGTTCACCAAATTCATTGAATTTCATATAAATGGATTCTAAGATTTGCCTAGTAATAGGATCATAACATCTATATGCCTTAGAATTCACAGAATATACAACAAAGATGCATTCAATGGATTTAGACTTAATTTTATCTAGATTACCTTTCGTGTTTAATATAAAACATTTACAACCAAATACACGAAAATAATCAATCTTAGGCATGCCATCATTTAAAATTTCATAAGGGGTTTTGTTTATTTTATTTCTAATCGATAAGTGATTAACTATATAACATGCACCGTTTATGGCTTCTGGCCACAAAAATCTAGGAAGTTTATTTTCAACAACATGGTTCTTGTAATTTCTTGTAGTGCCATGTTCTTTCTTTCCACTACACCGTTTAATTGTGGTGTTCTGGGTGGTGAAAATTCATGATTAATACCTTTTTCTTCGCAAAATGCAATCATATCCTTATTCTTAAATTCGCTGTCTCTATTGCTCCTAATCTTTTTCACATTTAAACCATATTTATTTTCAAGTTGTTTTATTAATTTAGCAATCTCAACGGCACTATCATCTTTATTTGCAAGAAATAAAGTCCATCTATAGCGAGAAAAATCATCAACAACGACACATGCATAATGTCGCCCACCAAGACTTCTATTATGACTAGGACCAAACAAATCAATATGTAATAATTCTAAGACTCTAGATGTACTAATCTCATTCTTATGCTTAAGTGATTCACGTGTTTGTTTGCCTCT
This sequence comes from Eustoma russellianum, assembly GCA_036186865.1. Taxonomy (NCBI): domain Eukaryota; kingdom Viridiplantae; phylum Streptophyta; class Magnoliopsida; order Gentianales; family Gentianaceae; genus Eustoma; species Eustoma russellianum. Next base: position 10,404,146 of record AP025065.1, on the reverse strand, counting down.
AATACAAGATTCACACAACTTAAAGTTGTCTAAATCAAGTTTAGGCAATCCTCGTACTAGATTCTTTCGTTGAAGTTTGTCAAGAGTTGAGATGCCAATATGTCCTAAAAGTTTATGCCATAAATTCACATTAGGTTCATTTGACATAAAGCATTTTAATTTAGTGTTTAACATGTCATCCATGGATAGTGTAAAAATGTTTCGTTCTCTTTTTCCTTTTAATACTGTTTCTCCGTTTTTATTTACAATATTGCAATATGGATGAGAGAAGCACACATCAAAACCATGATTAAGAAATTGTGAAATGCTAAGCAAGTTTTAGGATAGATTACTTACTAGGAACACGTTGGAGATTTGAAGAGTACTCGGGTTTCCGATTGTTCCTTTTTCAGTGATCCTTCTTTCGTTACAGTCTCCAAAGGTTACCGATCCACCTTTTGTAACCTTCTTCAACTTTGAAAACAAGCTCGGGTCATCCGTCATGTGTCTCGAGCAACCACTGTCAAGGAACCACTTGATTGATGTATCTTTCGATTTATGTGTTCCATGCAATGTGTAACAACAATTTAGGTACCTTTTATTTTGTGTCCTTAAGGGTTAGTCGTTCAGCCCTTTGCAAGAGTACTTTTTCGTATCCAAACTCGAGTGACCTTTTTTGGTCTTATAAAAGGTGAGAAAGTGATAAAGAAGCAATATAATAAATGTTAGGGTCATTTCTATATGGCCTATGGCCGAAATCATCATGGTGTGCATACCATGGTTTTCGTTTTTGATATGCATTTCTGTTAGTGTGCATGGAGCGTGATCTAGATGCAGTGGTATTATATGAATGTTGTATATGCATCAAAGGTTTCTTCTTATCTATATGTTGCATGGTTATATTTTGTATGTGATGAAAAGAAGGAGTGCGATGAGGTATGATGGGTGGTGCATTAGACATATTCTTATGCTGTATAGTTGTCTTAAATGCATGCGGTTTCTTAGATGAGGATAAAATAAAGTTGGTAGACTTATTTTGTGCTTTATTATCTTCGATGTACCCTAATCTCGTTTTATCATTTTCATGCTTTTGAGAGGAGATATGACGATCTAGCATGCAAGTATTCGTATCGAACTGTTTTACTATCTTTTCTAAATCCGCGTTTCTTGATTTCAAATTTGAAATCTCGGCTTTCATCTCATTATTTTCGGATGTTAATGATGAAATATTAGATTTTAATGCATTAATCGTACAAGACGACTCTTCTTTTGAATCGTTTAATTGAGATACAAGATTCGTGTTAAAAGATTCTAACAACTTCTTGTGTTCAATTAACCGTTTCTTTTCTTTTGTAAGAGCCTTTGTGAATTTATGCAATTCAAGATATTGACTAAATAAATCATCATAAAAAAGTTCGGAATCAGAGTCGGAGTCAGAACATACCTAGTTTGATGCCTTGGATGCAAAGCATACTTGTGTCGTTTCTTCTTTGGTTTCATCAGTCTTAGAATCAGATGAGTCACTCCAAGTGGAGGCCTTGAGAGCTCTTCTTGTATTCCTTTACTTAGGTTCTGAGACAGGTCTATTTTTGGTCTAATCCTTGTCACGGTTTTTGTTTATAGGTTTGTCTTTATTCGGGCAATCATATGATAAGTGTCCAAGGTTGCTACATTCATAGCATTTTATATCTTTATCTTTGTTTTTATTTTTTGTTTCTCTTAGTTGTAATAGCCTTAGGTTTATTCTTTAATGACTTTCTCATAAACTTTCTTAATCATTTCGCTAATAATATTAGATCTTCGTTATCCGATTCAGTGTCACTATCATCTATATGATCAGAAGAAGTAGAGACGTATTCATTTGATTTAAATGCTATGGTCTTACCTTGTTTTGATGTTGATTCTGATTTCCATAGGGTGAGATTGTTTTCGTATACCTTCAGCGATCCGATTAGTTCCTCTATTTTTATTGATTTAGTTTTCTTACTTTCTTTGATTGCGGTGACTTTTGGATCCCATTCGGATGGGAGGCTTCTTAACACTTTTTGCACCTTCTCCTATGAAGAAAATACCTTTCCAAGAGACTCAAGAAAATTGTAAATGTTAGTCAATCTTAGATCCATATCAACAATAGATTCATTCGGTAATAATTTGAAAGATTCAAGAGCTCACATAAGCATGTTTAGGATTCTTTAACTTGACTAGTACCTTCATGTTTCATTTCAAGACATCTCCAGATTTCTTGGGCACTAGAACAATTGGACACATAACTTGATTCATTTTTACTTAAACCATTTAGAAGAAGTTGCATAGTCTTGGCATTCAAACTTAATCTCTTTTTATCTTCTACGGTATACCCTTGCTTAGGCTTTAATACTTCTAATGTAACGCCATCAACAATAGTTATCTTAGACGGAACAAAAGGATCGTCTTCAATATGGACCATAAGTCTATATCAATAGCCATATGAAAAAGTTTCATACGAAGTTTCCATTGCATAAAAGACTCACCGTTGAAAATAGGAGGCATTTGGATCGACATACCTTCTTGCTTGGTCTTGTGACTAGTGGATGCCATCTTACAAAGATCATTGAATCTTCTTGTAGTGAGTGTACCTAAGCTCTGATACCACTTGTAGGAACTGTAGAACTACTAGAAGGGGGATGTTGAATAGTGAGTGCGGAAAAAATCGGTTTTTACAACTTTTTAGACCAAATAACTCGCTTCTGAAAACAGTTTCTGTTTTCAGACCTTGATTTCTAGTTGACCAGGTTGTAGACCTCCAAAAATTGTGAGATTTCATGACAATGTGCGCTCAGATGATGTTAATGTGTGACAAAAATTTCATATTAAAACTCTAAGTGCAACCCCTTGAAAAATCGTTTTGGCACAGATTGTGTCAATCTGCCAAAAACTGTGCTTCAAAATGAAAAATTTATTCCTATTAATTGACAACTCTAAATGATCTGAAAATTTTATGGTATGACCCTTAAGATGTGTACTTTAGTGGGTTAAAACAGTTTTTCAAAATTCTCTTGGTAAATATGTCAACCACGTTGATGTTTGCAACCTTTGCAGATCTGAGAATCAGATTGCACTAGTCTCACATCTATGAATGTTTGACTGATTTATACTTATCCAAATTGGATGAAACTTGTTCCAAATGAAATCAAATACGTGTGGCTATGTTTCTGCCAAATTTTGTGATTTTTGAAAAACATTTTCTATTTCTACCGTGAGTATAAAAATGACATAGGAAAATGAAAGTAAAAAATGCTAAAAGTAAATAACACCAAGATTTTTATACTAGTTCGGTAAAATCAACCTACTCAGTCTTCGAAGATTTCTTCCTTGGTATTCACTAATCACAAATAACACCTTGACACAATGGTGACTGGATTTAAACACCAACTCCATCCTTTTACAATCAAACAAATAAAAACAACAACACGAACACCACTACCGAACAAATGAAGGTTTGATCACACCTTGATCAACCTTGTACAAGAGATAAACGTATGCGGGTGGTATAAACCAAGCATATATAGTATATGGAATATGAAAACGATAGGCTTGAGGCTAAGAGCAAGAGAAAAGAATAAAAGAAGAGAATAGTCTTGCTTGATCTTGAAAGAATATGAACTTTGGCATGACTTTGCTTGAATCATCTTGCCCCCTTTTTACAGTTGATGTGGCCACCTCTAGGGCTGAGCTCTTCCTTGAAATTGTCTTGAATACCCTTGAAAAATGCCTTGTATAACATTGTGACACAACATTGCTTACTTGGCGAAATATGATTGGACGAACGACTTGTCTTCGCCTAGTTGTCACTTCATGATTGACCATTGTTTATCCACCTTGGCACTCCCCAAAATGAGATGGAAAATCAACCAAAAATCTGAAACACATGCTCAAATAGGCGCAAGTTAAGTTTCAATCAATCAAGATATGATTGCCTCACAATTTTGGAAGACAATTGGAAGACAATCAAGGCAAAAATCGGCCAGCAATAAAACATGTGCTGAAACTTCAGCACTTGTTTGATTTTGAAATGTTCCATGTGTGTCTTGCCTTATTCAATGTCACCAATCATGTATGGCTTATCCTCCACAAATAAAAGTGCCAAACAAGCTCTACCTAGGCTCCAAACGAGGTTAAATGGCATGACAATACACCTGCACCATGTGTTGAATTCTCTTTTGGTAAAATTTGCCAAATAATGATGCATAATCTTCACACACATGGTAAATCGCAATCAAACCTTAATTGATTTTTGTAGAATACTCTAATATGTCTTGGATGTGTAAAAAGTGTCTAGATACACTTTACATCAAGACAAAAACGTTACATATATGCATAAGTGTAGAAAACAGAATTTTCGTCTTTCGTCGATTACACGATTTTTCTCCGATTAATCTCAAAATTCTTAGACATGTAATATATGTTATGCCATACATAACACATGAAATAAAATGTATTTTCATCTCCAATGGCTGACGGAAAAAAATGGCCGTGTTCTTGAAAAAGTTTGAGTTTGAATTTTCCATAATCAAGCCAAATTGTGGGTGATTGATGTGTGTAAACATATTAGGGATGATTTTGACATGTGGTGCACGAAATCATATTGAGTTCATATAGGCTGGTCATCTTTGTATGGTAAGTACGTGACATGTCAATGTATGTTTGGTAGTCACCCGATACAACAATTTTCGATTTATGGCCTCGTGACATGTCTTTATAATTTTAATAGCAATATAACTTGTAATGTATGATATGAGACCTGTATATACTCATAAATATGACGTGTACATGGTGGTATGATGGGGACGTACGTTTATGATGTGCATGACGTGTCGGTTGAACGTCGGAATATAAGTATATAGTTTGTCATTATAAAATATATGGATATAATATACATATATATGGCGTGTATGTGAGAAGAGAGGACTTTCCATTTCAAGTTTGTTGCCAAATAGCTCTCTCCAAATATGTCTTCATTTAATGAACTAGTTAGTTCATCTCCTTAAGCACTTCACTTAATGAACTAGTTTAGTTCATTAATCATGGCAAATGAAAATAGTATAAAGACAACAAATGTTTGCCATATGATATAAGCTTTAACGCTTCATGGAACGTTAGCACAACTACAATATATACAAGCATGTAAAGCATATTTATCACATAAGCATGTCAAGTAACAATTTATTCATGTATTTTGCAAACACGTAACATTTAAATCATGCATTTTCAAATCACTCAAAACCCGATTTCTTAACAATATCCTCCTTTTGATGATTTTTAAAATAACCTTTATCCATATTGTAAATGTGATCGTTCCTCCTACAATTATGCATAAATTGAAAATTTTGAAATTCATAATATTGCGCTATCGTGCTCCCTTAACTTTATCTCGCTCTCTCTCTCCCTTAAATCATGCTTTTCTCTCCCCCCCTTTTTTGTAAATCTCATCAAAAACATTAGTAAGAATGGAAAGAAAGAGCAGCTTATAACATATCAATGGAAATCATACCTAATTTAGAACGTAAATTCTCATACGTGGCTTGATTAAGTTCTTAGGTGAATATGTCGGCCACTTGTGATTCAGTGCGAACATGCTCTATAATAATATCACCATTGTTTACATGATCACGAAGAAAACGATATCGTACGTCTATATGCTTTGCCTTAGTATGTAAAACAGGGTTCTTAGAAAAGTTAATAGCACTCATACTATCACTGTATATAAGGATGTGATTTACAACTATACCAAAGTCTGATAGTTGTTGTTTTAGCCATAACAGTTGTGTGCAACAAAGACTAAGTGCCCTGTATTTCGCTTCAGTCTTAGATAATGTTACACTAGCTTGCTTTTTCGAAAACCATGATATTAGTGAGTTACCAATAAATTGACATGTACCACTTATATTTTTTCTATCTATTTTACATCCACCATAGTCCGTATCATTATAAGCATGTAAGTTAAATTCACAGTTTTTATCATACCAAAGTCCTAATGTGGGAGTGTGCTTAATATATTGAAATATTTTTTTTACAGCATTATAGTGTGAGACTTTAGGATTACTTTGAAAACGAGCACACATACAAACGTTAAACATGATATCAGGTCTACTTGCAGTAATATAAAGCAAAGAACCAATCACAGACCTATACAAACCATTATCAAAGTCTTTTCCATTTTCATCTTTATCAAGTTTAGTGGCTACACTCATAGGGGTAGGAGATGATTTCAAGTTTTCAAAGTTAAACTTCAATCATGTCATTTACGTATTTAACTTGACTTATATGTATGCCTTTACTAGTTTGTTTAATTTGCAAGCCAAGAAAATAATTTAACTCAACTACCATAGACATTTCAAACTTGGATTTCATGCAAGTTTCAAATTCTTCTACTAACTTATGACATGTAGATCCAAACACGATATCATTGACATAAATTTGAATAATAAGCAAATCCGATTTTTCTTGTTTAAAGAATAGAATGCTATCTATGGTTCCTCTTTTAAATCCATTTTCTGAAAGAAAAGTAGCAAAACGATAGTACCAAGCCTTAGGTGCTTGTTTTAGACCATATAGTGCCTTCTTTTAAGTTATACACATGATTAGGATATTTTATATCCTCAAAGCGGGTGGTTGTTTTACATAGACTTCTTCTTGTATAAAACCATTTAAGAATGCACGTTTTACATCCATTTGATAAAGTTTAAAATTCTTTATGCAAACAATAGCAAATAATAATCGTATAGCTTCTAAGCGCACTACGGTTGTAAATGTTTCTTCGTAATCTGTTCCATCTTCTTGATTATAGCCTTGTGCTACAAGCCTTGGTTTGTTTCTAACGACTTTACAATCTTCATTCATTTTGTTTTTAAACACCGACTTTGTGCCTATTATTGTTTTTCTTGTGGTCGGGGTACTAAATCTCACACATCGTTTTGTGTGAATTCATTTATTTATGCATAACGTCAATCCAAGAAGAATCATTCAAAGCATCAAGCACATTCTTTCAGATATCATAGCATGGAATTGATTTATTTCATCTTTATTTATTCTTCTATGTGGTCGTACACCTTGTGATATGTCGCCTATGATGAGGTCATGTGAATGATCCCTATGCCATCTTGGTTGATTATTTTCTAATTTTTCATGCATTTCTAGTGTGTCGTGTTCATCATGTACTATGTTTTCTTCTATATCATCAATTACGGGTTTTAGTTCAAAATCATCATCATAATGTTTAGTTGTTTCAAGTTCACCAAATTCATTGAATTTCACATGAATGGATTCTAAGATTTGCCTAGTAATAGAATCACAACATCTATATGCCTTTAGAATTCACAGAATATCGAACAAAGATGCATTCAATGGATTTAGACTCAAATTTATCTAGATTATCTTTTGTGTTTAATACAAAGCATTTACAACCAAATACACGAAAATAATCAATCTTAGGCATGTGATCATTTAAAATTTCATAAGGGGTTTTGTTTATTTTATTTCTAATCGATAAGCGATTAACGATATAACATGCACCGGTTACGACTTCCGCCCACAAAAATCTAGGAAATTTATTTTCACATAGTATGGTTCTTTGCAATTTCTTGTATTGCTCTATTCTTTCTTTCTACTACTCCGTTTAATGGTGGTGTTCTAGGTGGCAAAAGCTCGTGTTTAATACCTTTTCTTCGCAAAATACAATCATCACTTAAATTCTAAGTGTTTACTTTATTGTTTCTGCCGTGGATCTAGAGTCGTAGGCTTTTATACCACCTATAGCGCCCCGCTCGAAACTAGGTTTTCGACACAGTGCACCCGTCGTACTTTAGTATGAGAAGTATAAGACGTCGATACTATACATGTGTATGTCGACATGAATCACAAATCGAGATAGTGGAAGCAAAATAAAGATAAACATACGACATGCATAATGATACAAATCGTCATGACTACGTACAAATCATAATGTACAATGCCTCAAAATAATCTAAATACATCATGATCAAAACCCAAATATCCGGTACATAACTCTGGCCTACATCTCAGCTCATAGATACTCTAGCCGAGGTCCTTCCTCCATGAACAAGGCGTCAGAGTCCCTTTTCTCTGCAATGTGATAATGCAAGTAATGAGCGATAACACTAATCGTCCAGCAAGTAATTCGTCTAGATACGTCATGTGAATCATGCATGGGAGACGGGGTAATAAAATAACGGTACGTAAATAGGGAATATAACATTTCGTGTCTCCAACTTTAAGAAATAAAGTGCATAACGGACAACAACAACAACAACAACAACAACAATAATACCCAGTATATCCCAACAGTAGCAAAAGCTATCGCTAGGGTTTGGGGAGGGTCAGAGTTAGGCAAACAATACCTCCATCCCAAGGGATAGAGAGTTTGCTTCCATTGAGACCCTCGGCTCTATATGTACTTGCATATATAGCACAATAATAGGAATATGTACTAGTGAAAGGATTTTATTAAACATAAACAAAAATCTTCCCATATTCAAATAGTCATAACAGTGGATATGCACAAATATTTGAAAGACAAATACTGAAATAAAAAAGTGCAAAGTCAACCTACAATGTAAATACTATCTAATCCTCTAAGTATGCTCTAAGGTGTCCCCATATCCTGCCTACCCCTCCTTAACCTTAATCTTCTGCATCCATGAACTCCTATCCTGGACCATGTCCTCAGAGAAATGCAACTCTAGTAAGCCATGCCTAATATGCTCATCCCACGTCAGTTTGGGCTTGCCTTTACTCCTCTTCCCTTCTACAATGAGACTTTCAATTGCTCTGACAGACGCTGTTGTTTGTTTCCTCTTGACATGCATAAGCCATCTCAGTTTTTCCTCTCTTATCTTATCTGCTACACTAGTCACCCCTAAACTTTCTCTGTATACCTCATTTCTAATCCTGTCTATCCTTGTATGCCTACAAATCCACCTCAACATTCTCATCTCTGCCACTTCCATCTTCTGTGACTGCGTCCTCTTGATGGCCTAGCATTTTGCGTCCGCACTGCCACCCTAAAAAATTTTTCCTTTAATTTAGTTGGAAAATTCTGTCACACAACACCCTTGAGGCTGCCCTCCACCTACACCAACCTGCCTGAACTCGGTGTGCTACGTCACTTTCTATGTTCCCATCTTTCTGTACATATGATCCTAGGTACTTGAACTTACTTACCTTTGGAACCACTTGCCCCTCGATGGTGAGTTTGCTATTCTCATTGTCGGCTGCGCCGCTGAAGTCGCAGTGTAGATACTCAGTCTTAGAACGACTAATCCTTAGGCTTTTTCTCTCTAAAGCACATCTCCACTCTTCTAGTCTCATACTCAGGTTATGTCTATTTTCCGCGATTAATATAATATCGTCAGCAAAAAAACATACACCATCGGATTGTCTCTTGGATCGACTTTGACAACTCGTCTAGGACAATTGCAAAAATTAACGGGCTCGAAGCAGACCCTTGATGGAGGCCTACCTCCACCGGAAAAAAGTTCGTATTCCCTATAGGCATATAAACGATTGTTTTTGTTCTAGCATACATATCCCTAATTTTGTATGCATACTTCATATGAACCCCTCTTGTATCCAGACTATCCCATATTAGTTTACGTGACACACTACCATACGTTTTTTCAAGATCGATGAAAACCATATGTAGATCGCGCTTCTTCTCTCTATACTTCTCTATCAATCTCCTTAAAATATGTATTGCCTCTATTGTTGACCGTCATGGCATAAAACCAAATTGGTTTACCGTAACTTGAGTTTCTCCCCTAATTCTAGTGTCGATTACTCTCTCTCATAACTTCATAATATGACTTAGCAATTTAATCCCTCTGTAATTCTCACAATACTGTGCGTCTCCTTTTTTCTTATATAGAGGGATCACTACACTCCTTCTTCACTCATCTGGCATTTTTCATGTTTTGAAAATAAGGCTGAACAGAACAGTTAGCCATTAAACCCCCTCCTCTCCCAAACACTTCCACGCCTCACTAGGTATGTTATCCATGTCAAGTGCCTTAGCTCTTCCCATCTTATTAAGTGATCTCTTCACCTCTCCTTGTCTGGTGCTACAACAATCGCAGATGTTCTGTTGTCGTTTTTGGGTAGTGATGCTTTCTTTTTCTTTGTGGTTGACCCTTCCGCTGTTGAAAAGGTGTGAAAGTATATTTTCCATTGCCCCTTGATGTTTTGTTCTTTGACTAAAACATGTCCCTCTTCTCTCTTTATAAACATCACGACTCCTAGGTCTTGCCTTTTTCGATCTCTAGCTTTTGTAATCTTGAACATATCACGCTCTCCTTTTTTTTCTAATCTTTCATACACCCTTTTATACGATGCATTCTTCGCCTCCGTCACCGCCTTCTTCGCCTCCTTCCTGGCGATTTTGTAGTTCTCCCTCACTCTCTCTTTCTCCTACCCGTCTGTGCAGCTTAACACCTCTCTAAAATTCTTTTGCTTATTCCTTATTTTTTGCTGCACATTGTCGTTCCACCACCACGACTCCTTATGTACGGTTGTCTTTCATGTTGTTACCCCAAGAGTTTCCATCGTTTCGTGAGTAATGGTAGTCGTCATAGCCTCCTATATCTGGTTTGTGTCCTCAACTGGTGGCTCTGATGTCGGTTAGATGACCTTGTCTCTAAGTATGTTAATTTTTTCGTCCTTCAAGCTTCCCCATCGAATCCTAGGTGGTAATTTTCTAACCCTCATGCTCAGCTTTTGGCTCAAAGTTATAACTACGACTAGTAAAGTGCATAACAGAAATGTAAGTAAATACATGTAACATATATATCATCATCAAAGTAACCATTCTATGCTATAAGTCTCTAAGAACGCCATTTCTATACATGCCCATATTTAAAGTCTCAATCTATGTCTAATATATTCATATACTTAGTCTCATCATCTAGATGTATCAAGTCCCTATACAAGTCATGTAAATGCGATATACTTATCATGCGATGTCATAAATGATGCCATAAAAATTCTATAACGATGAACAATAAAACATGATATTCATATTCATTTTATATAAACATGTCCAAGACATAACATTTTCGTAAACATGACATTTTTATATGATGGCTATAGCACTTTATCTTGCATGTGAATGATATCGTAATAGTAACAGAATATCCTCAATATAGTCATATGTACAAAATATGAATCCCGATGAATAAGCATGGTGTTACATCATAGTGTACATAAGCTAACGGTGACTCGATATGCCGGAGATCCCTTGCCCTTGGCAAGGTGATACATTTGGCCGATAAAGAACCAAAATATATGCCCACGATATCAACCCCCTTGGGTTCCAATATCGTGATGACCTCTAATTATCAGTAACATACCATATCCCATAATACCAACCACATCGGACATGGTATTATGACGGCCTCCGAATAATCAAATACATACAATAAACATGCCATGAGATATCTGACTATGCGATATAATTCGATATGCAAGGGTGAACTTTTAAAAACGTTTCATGATATGAACATGGATGCATTTGACTACTTGGATATTCCACAATATTTATGCACGAACACTTTCTCATTCCTTCAATTCCTACAACCCAAAATACCTACACATAATCCTTGCCTTAAACTATGAAAATACACCTTATTTCTCCACCCAAAACTCTCGGAAAACACACACAAAAACAACCCGCTTTTCCTTTATTTTATCCGTCCATATTTCCTCAAAATATACATATTACACTTCGTGAAAATAGCCAAAAATCCTAATTTCACACTCATTTACAAATGACTTCATATTTCATGATAATATATGTTAACTAATTATTTATTCTATCATACTTTATTTTATACATATTTATATCCATGAACATATCCAAAACTATTTATTTTACACCCAATATAGGTTTAGGCCGAATGTATGTATATATACCAAAAATGTCCATATGGTCGTGTGTGTATATATATATATATATATAGTTTTATATTTGCAGAAGGCCAGGGTTAAATGGTTAAAAGAAGGAGATGCTAATACTAAATATTTTCACACTCTTGTTAAAGGGAGACGCGCACAGCTTAGTACAGCAAATCCAAAATTCTCAAGGCATTCTCCTTACTACTCCGGATGAGATCATGGCGTTTGCGGTAGATTTCTATACCACTTTATTTGCGAGGCAGGAAACGCATAACCATTCGGCGATTCTATCACACATTCCATGTTTATTATCTGACCAAGACAACATTCCATGTTTTCATGGCACTTTTTATCGTTCTTGCTGGACGACTATACATTTAGATGTTCTGAAGGCAGTACAGGAGTTTTTCCTGGGAGTTCCGCAGCCAGCAGTTATGGCCGGTGCATTGATTACGTTGATACCGAAGTTACAAGCTCCGCAAACATTTAGTGACTTTTGGCCTATTTGTCTGACAAATTTTTTGAGTAAGGTTTGTACTCGTATCCTTGCTACGCGTCTGGGTACGCTCTTGCCGCGCCTAATATCTCCGGAACAGACAGGATTTTTACCAGGACATGATATCTCTACACAGATATTGTTAGCACGGGAAATGATACACATGATGGACAAAGGAGGATCTCAGCTCTGTTTGAAACTCGATATGATGAAGGCATTTGATAGGGTAAGCTGGGAATATCTGGAACTTTTATTGCGGAAATTCGGATTTTCGGATTTCATCATTCGCGTGATTATTAATCACCTTAGTGCCACACGGTTATCAGTGTTAATTAATGGCCAGCCATCTTCCCAATTTAGACCATTTCGTGGTGTAAAGCAGGGTGATCCACTATTCCCACTGTTATTTATATTGTCCTCTGAAGGTTTCAGCAGGGGTTTGCGGCCTCTTTCGGCAGCAGGACATATTCAATCTTTTCGGCTGGGACATGTTCCGCTTGCTATCACGCACTTGGCGTATGCAGATGATTTGCTTATATTTCTACGCGGCACACAGCGCAACTTGCGACATTTTCGAACCTTCCTCACTCAGTACGAAACAGCGTCTGAACAAAAGGTGAACTATCATAAGAGTAATATCATCACTTCGACAAATGTTACCTCGCATCAGCAACGAATATTTAAGGACATTCTTGGTATGCGCCTTTCTTCTCTTCCCTTTCGATATCTGGGTTCCTATCTACACAAAGGTATTAATAGAGCAAGGTTCTGTACCTCTTTGCTGCAACACGTGGGGGCTCGTTTGAATGGGTGGCATGCACGCCTTCTTACCCACGCTGGTCGCTTAGTTCTACTACATTCAGTGATTGCTGCTATACCTTTGCATATTTTAGCAGCGGGTGGTTTACCTAAATCTATCATCCGTATTCTTCATAGAAAAATGGCTTCTTTCTTCTGGGGCAATCGTCATCATTGGGTGTCATGGAACAAAATCGCAAGACCATTTGATGAGGGTGGTCTGGGTCTCCGAGATCTCAATTCGCTACAAAAGGCGTATCATTGTAAAATATGGTGGTCCTATCATAAAAATGACACTCTATGGAGCAATTATATGCATATGAAGTATGGCAGGCGAGGTGATTTTACACCACGACTTCCAGATTCGCCAATATGGAAGTTAATCTGTCGCATACATCCTACGTGTATCTCTCACACGACAGGTTTCGGACATTTCCTTTCATGGACCCCCGTCATCTACTGGTGAGTTCACATTAAAATCTGCTTATAATGTTTGTTGGATAGCAGTTCCTACGCAACTACCATCAAAGTTTATTTGGTTCAAGCATCACGCTCCATCTGCAAAACTGTTGTTATGGCGTATTTTTAATTCGGCACTACCATTTGAGGACTTCATTGGCCGTTATGCAATAATGTGCCCTACGCAGTGCCCTTTTTGTAGGCAAGATTCTGCCACAGTTGCACACATCTTTATGCGCTGCGGTCGCATCTCTCCGATCTGGGCATTTTTTTCTTCTGAACTTCAGGGTTTGCTGCCGACAGTGTCCACCTTTCGACAATATTTATTATCATGGTGGTACCGATCCTCCGCATCTTCCCTCTCTGGAGTTTTAAAAAATTATAGTCCCTGCACTCACAGTTTTGAACATTTGGAAGTTCTATGCGCAGCTCACCTACGGGGATTCAACATCTTTCTCGACCGCCATTCTACGGAATGCTATACATTTTGACATAAATATGTGGATTTGCAAGATTCAGGGCACCAAACTTACAGCAGGATCTTCTATCTCTCTTTCTTGGATCCCGCGCATTCGATCCCCTCGCCTCAAGATTGTACGTTGGCAATGCCCTCCGTCGGGTAGATACAAATTAAATGTAGATGCCGCAGTAGGTGCTCGATATGCTGCAGGGGGAGCAATCCTGCGCACTCATCACGGAGAATGTGTCCGTGCTATCTCCTTCAGACTGCCTCCAAGCACGCCGTTGATAGCGGAAATTCAGGCAACATTATTTGGTCTTTTGTATTTTCTTCCATTCTATCCATCAATTATGCTGGAATCTGACTGTGAAGGCTTAGTGACGCGACTGCAAACCAGACACAAGTTTTCGGCAATTATCATCTGTCCACTTTGAGCTCCCTTCTTCAGTCACAGGGGATAGAGGTCATGCATGTGTATAGAGAAGCTAATATGACAGCTCACTACTTAGCTCAGCATGCCATGCTTTGCCCAGAAACAGGAGTTTATGATAGTCAGACTTTGCCTCCGATGGTTCGTGCCTCATTACTTCTCGATCTCACATCGTCAAATCTCCGTGTAGGCTGAGCATCAAGTCTTCCTAATGGATTGGCATGTCTCGGTTTGCCCTGCCCGTACCATTCCAGGTACGGGCAGGCATGGTATGTTTTCTGCACCATTCCTGTGCTGTCATTTTCCCCTCACTTTCCACACTTATATTTTGTTCGTTGTCTCCACACTTGTGCACTGGCGGTTCTATTCCACTCCGCTAAGATGCTCCCGTCATGTTCATTCGGCGCATGGGTTTCAGCAGCCTTGGCACTTTGACGACATTCCTGCCTGTCCTCCATTGAGTACAGGCAGACTCGGAGCATTCCAATGATGGCTGTATCCCATGGAGTCTTATCCACTGTTGCACATTTACGGATGGGTTTGGCTAGTAGTTGGTGCTGGCAGGTAGGGTATGATCCTCATATGTATATTTTTCATTGGTTCATTTCACACTCTTCTGCTGCTTTGCTCAGCATTGGTTTTTTTATCTGCATGGCGGCAACATTGCCTCGGCATGGATACTCCAATCGATTACATGCGCGCTATACATGCCTTGGGTCATTTCGGAGCGACATTGAGCAAGTTTTCCTACGCTACGGAGGCACAACTTGCTTGGACGGCAATACATTCCACATCTTTATATTCAGTGTTTTCACAATTTGATATCAATGACAGTCGTATAAATATGTACGCTTTTTCCTTCGCCAAGGTTTTATCCACAAGGGTGGTTTTACTTGGCAAGGTTTTAATGCGGCATATCATATACGACTGGAGATATATCATTCTTAGCGTTTTATTTCATTTATTCGCATACTCTGACATTTGTAATATGGTTTTCCTCCGCCATAAGTGAGGCTTTATTTATAATAAATATCTTTTCTAAAAAAAATATATATAGTTTTATATTTTACTTTTTAGCACACACTTCTTTACACTCTATTTACTCTTAATTGTTCATCCAATGCATATATATGCGAAGTTTATATATATATATATATATATATATATATATATTATAAAGAACCTCACTTAAGGCGGAGGAAAACCAAAAGTACAAACTATACAACTCTCGAAGTTACAAAGAAATATCCAATACAATAAAATGGAATAACTACGGTTGCTATCTCCCCCAAAACAGTCTCACGATATAAAGGTATTCCTATGATCTCTTTCTCCGATGAAGAAATTGATGCCTTAGCCGTTCTGTATCGTTTTTCGTTGGTGGGTACCTTTTGGTACGGTCGACCTCCGCTGAAAGTCATTTGGGATGTGTTTGAAAGAATTGGATTTCGTAATGATTTACGTATTACATTGCTTGATCAATCACACGTTCTTCTTAATTTTCAGCATGAGCCACACTACATTTGCTATTTTTATCATCGTTCTTGGAGTATTTCCAGGTGCCATATGAGGGTTACTAATTGGACTGTCGATTTTGATCCCTCTGCTGATGTGCCGATCCTCCTGGTTTGGGTGGCGTTCCCTGGTTTACCAATTCATCTCCATCACAAGGCAACTTCTTTTGAGATTGTTCGACCAATTAGAACTCCGGTAAAGTTGGATATTGCTACATTAGATGGTTTGTGCCCTTCAATGGCTCGTGTTTGTGTAGAAGTCGATGTCTCGCAAGGTAGTTGTGTAGAAGTCGATGTCTCGCAGGAACTACCCAAGAAAACATATTTGCAGGCAAAACAAAAAAATGATTCTGTAGCAAGCAGTTTATGAAGATTTGCCTTTATTCTGTTCTACCTGTCGCCGCCTTAGCCATGCAACAGGAGACCGAAAAATCCTCCCCTCCGTCGGCTCCTTTGCAACGTCTACAAATTCGGTATACACCTAAGAAAAATGTCTCTCGTTGTAGCTTGGATGATACAGCTGCCCCGCCTATCATTTTGCCTTGGTCAGCCGCCCCTAGACATTACCAGCCGCTTCTTTTCCTCCTGATGCGTCATTACCACCCCCGGTCATGTGCAGGGCATATCCAGATTGGGATCTGATGCTGATTATCCTCCTTTGTAGGAATTTACTAACACTGGAGATATTAGTCACTCTTCGGATACAGAGTTGCATGTCGCGGATCTTCCCTCTAACCTGCCACCTGTTTCAGAAGATATTACACGTAAAATAAGTTTGCTGCCACCTTCGCCATCAGAAGAGATTTTACTATCCCGCATTATAGAGCCTTCGGCTGATGAAGGCTTTATCCCAGTGGTCTCTCGCTGCCGCTGGAGAACTTGCAAGGAGCTGCCCCCTTTGCCACCCTCTACTATTCTAACTCATAGTGCTGTTCGTTCTTCGCAAGGGAGTGACTCTAATCTTTCTCAATGAATATCATGGCATGGAATATTTGCCGAACCTCATTTGCTCGATTGAATCATTTGGTACATATGCATAAGTTAAACCTTTTAGCACTTATTGAGCCAAAAAATTCTCCAATCTGCATTACTCGTTATGGATTGGATCTTGGTTAACCAAACTCACATGCATCCACATCGGGTAAGTTATGGGTTTACGGGCATCCTCATATTTTTCGCCTTGTGGCTGTTCAAGATGATGATCAATTCCTACATCTCCAGTTTTGTTATATTTCATTAAACTTAGTATTCACTTGCTCCGTTGTTTATGCTCGCCATACTGTTCTTCTTCGGCGTCAACTTTGGGAATCTTTAAGTGCTTATTCACATCATATGACAACCCTATGGTTGATATGTGGTTATTTTAATACTTTCTGGTCTCTTGATGATCATCGAGGGCTCTCAACCCTCATTATCTGCGTTACAAGATTTTAATGATTGTATCGAGGAATGCGCTTTGATGAGTCCATCCTTTCATGGACCACGGTATACTTGGGTCGACGGCCGAGGCTTAGGCCAGGTTCAACGTCGGCTTGATTGGGTCTTCATAAATTCTTCGTTTTAGGTTGCATTTGATGATTTATGTATTACTCATTTACCACGTATTTCTTCAGATCATACTCCTTTATTATTCATATGTGGCATGTCACGCGGTACAGGTCACCGTCCTTTCCAGTTTTTAGATGCTTGGTTACCTCATCCGGACTTTCATTATTATGTCGAGGAAGCATGGAAATCATATCCAACAACATGTGGTATGCATGGGTTTTACAAAAATTATCACGCCTGATGAAGGATATACAACACTGGAATAAGAATATTTTTGGAAACATCTTCAGTCAGGTAGAGCAGGCTGAGGCCCAAGTTCGACGAGCTGAGGCCGCAAGAGATCATGAGCCGACGGAGGATAACCGCATGCTCTATCATCGCGCTAAGGTTGACTATATTCAAGAGACTAAATATGAATTCCAGTTCTGGAAGCAGAAAGCTCGGATTCGCTGACTTCAAGATGGTGATGCCAATACTCATTACTTTCATTTGGTGGTTAAGGGCCATCGGTCACAGCTACGAATTCAGCAAATTTATACATCCACTGAGGTGTTATGTGATACGCAGGATGTTAGTGTATGTGTCCTAGACCGTGATTTGGATATTTATGTTATACATTTATTATTAATAAAAGAGGTTTATTATCATTATTGTTGGTTAGTATGTTACACAATTTGATATATGTCTCTGATTCATTATTGTTATAGAGATAAAATAATTTATAATCAGTATGAGTATTGATTTGATAATCATGAGATGATTATGTGTATGATGATACAAATCAATCTCATAGATACTTGTTAGAGAACAGTGTATTGGATAGACCCGTCATAAGATTACTACATGGATTAGCGTCATAAGTAAATCTCATGATAGTCATGTTTTAATCCTTAGACTTGAGATTGTCATAGTTTTCAACATAAGGACTATTATATTTTGACATGATCAGACGTTATCCGTAACTGGATAATAATAAAGGTCATGATTGTATGTGATAGAAATTATGTAGAGGATATTGAACAATCAAGATAGAATTTGTCCCTCTCTTTTGAGAGAGATATCTTTGGGCCCCTCGATTAGTGAGACTGTAAAATGCATGGCCATGCTCAAATGAATTGATAGTGTGATCAATATCATTTGTTTTATCAGTCTACTTAGAGATCGAGTAATCATATGTTTGAACAATATAAGTATGACGCTGACCATGACTTATGTTCAAACTAGATATCGTGTGACAAAGGGATTAATGCATGTGTTATTATTAGGCTAGTTGGACTGCACTCGTATTAATTAGGTAGTCGTAATGCCTTGCTAGAGGCCAATTACGACTTGTTGGTTTAATAGAGATTTAACTGACTGCCAATTAATATGGGCCTATCGGGTCACACACAAGAATGCGTATGGGCTGATATTATAATATTAATAATATTAATATTAGATATTAATTATTATATTATTATTATTATTATTATTATTATTATTGTTATTGTTATTGTTTTTTTAATATATATATTTATATCATCGGATAATAACAATAGAATCCATATATGATATGGATTTTGATTGGTTTTATCAAATCCTAACAAAATCCGTATTTGATACGGATTATGATTGGCATTAACCAAATCCGATTTAGAATCGGATTTTGATATCTATATATATGTATATATCCTGATGTGTCTTGTACACTACAAAATACAGGAAAAATGAAACCCTAGAATCGTTTTTGAGAAAAAGCCGAGTTCTTCAGCCACGCTGTTTCAAGAGCTAGCACTCCGAGTGGAAGTATTCGTGTGGATACCGACAGAGGGTGATCGTACCATCGCACCTCCTACGTTTGCACGTTCTACGTCTGTAGATTTCGAATCTATAGAGGTATGGTTTTTGATTTCTTTCATCGAATTAAACGAACAACATGGATCCTTGGTAGGAAATCGGAGATCAAGTTTTGTTTTCCGCTGCGCGTTTTTGCAGTGATCTTGTCGGATTTCCTAACACAGGAGACTATTCAGAATGAGGCAGTTTCTTTTTACACATCTTTATTTGAGGAGCCGACTGGAGACTATGATACTATCTTGCAATATGTTCCTCAACTGGTCTTAGCAGATGATAATCTATTAATGACCCAAATATCGTAGGCTACGGAGATTAAGGAAGCGGTCAGGCATCTTGATCCCCAGAGTGCAGTATGACTGGATCGATTTCATAGTAATTTCTTTCGATCATGTTGGTCTATTATACATAAGGATGTGATTTTGGCAGTGCGGGAATTTTTCCTTGGTATACCGCAACCTTCAATTATGGCAAGTGCTTTGGTGCTGCTTCCGAAAGTGGAGGCGCCACATACTTTCAGTGATTTCAGACCGATATGTTTGACCAAATTTCTTAGCAAGGGATGTACTCGTATAATCACGACACGGTTGAGTACTTTTCTCTCCAAATTAATTTCACCAGAAAAAACTAGATTTTAAAAGGTTATGATATTTCTTCCCAAGTCTTGTTAGCCAAGGAAATGATACATCTGCTCGACAAGGGTGGGCAATCAACTATGTCTTAAATTGGATATGATGAAAGCGTTTGATCGTGTCAGTTGGGAATATTTAGACTTACTATTAGCGAAATTTGGCTTCTCTCTATTTTTGTTCGTATAATATTGAATCATTTGCGCAGCACTCGACTATCTATTCTGATTAATGGTGCACCCTCTGCCTATTTTTGTTCTGATCGGGGTGTGAAGCAAGACAATCCTCTCTCCCCATTATTATTCATACTATCCTCGGAAGGTTCCAGTCGGGGTTTAAAAAGCTCTGGTGGCAGCAAGTGCATTGCAACCTTTTTGCATAGGCCGCATGCAATTTCATGTAACACATCTTGCATATGCCAATGATTTATTGATATTTCTGCGGGACACTGTTGGGACCTTACGGGTCTTTCAGGCGTTCTTGACTTGTTACGAGAAGGTCTTCGGGCAAAAGGTTAATTATAATAAAAGCCGATTTATTCCCTCCTCAACCATCTCATTGCGGCGTCAAATGCGTTTTTAGAAATACTGGGTATGCATCAGACAAAACTACCTTTTCGTTATCTTAGGTCTATGTTGCATAAAGGCATCAGTCAGCTCGTTATTGTACGACCCTTTTAGCGCACATCGATACCCGCCTGCATGGATGGCATAATAAACTACTTTCCCAGACAGGAAAGACGGTCTTATTACGTATGTTATTTTCTTCCTTTCTATTTGCCTATTATGGCAGCTGGTGGCCTGCCGAAGTCAGTGACTAAAGTTATAAAACAGAAAGTACCTCATTTTTTACTGGGGGTCAGAGGCGGCATTTGGTATCCTGTGCAACAATTCGTACGCCTTGTATGGAGGGAGATTGGGGCTTCGGGATCTTCGAGTCTTACAGGATGCATATTTCTGCCGAATCGGGTGGCAGTATCAACAGAATAATTCCCTCTGGAGTAAGTTTATGAATGCTAAATATGGGATACGGGGAGATTATCGTTCTCGATTGCCAGACTCACCTATTTGGAAATTAATTTGTCGGAATCATTAGTTTTGTGAAGCACGGTGTCAGTATAACGGTCTCCATTTGCTCTGGCAGGCTACTCCGTTGGGGGAGTTTACCCTGGGATCGGCTTATGACTTATGCCGTAGTTCACATCCGACCATTTTATCAGCTCAGTTTATTTGGCATAAGCACCATCGTCCGGTTATTTGCAATTTTTTTGGTGCATATATCATCATGCCCTCCATCTGGAGGATTATATCGGTCAGTATGTAGTTTTACGGCCTACTAGATGTCTCTTTTGTAAGCTGGCGTCTGCAGAGGTGGATCACATTTTCTTGCACTGTTCTCGTATTCAACCTCTCTGTGCTTTTTACTCGGTAGCGGTGGATGGCCCCAATCCAGTTGTTTGGCAGTTGTGGCCTTATTTACTTTCTTGGTGGTTCCGAGGTTCATCAACCACACTTTTAGGTGTTTTAACGGATAGTTATTCTAGGTATTATTATATTTCATGTTTGGCGTGTTTATGAATCCCTTATTTATTGTAATGCCTCCATTGCACAATGGATTCACTCATGACAGTTATTCGATCGGATATTTATTTGTGGGCAAAAAATAGATAATACAAAACTTGCTTCTGGTTATCGATCGGTGCAGAGTTTGGGTATACTCCCGCCACTTCTCATCAAACGGGCACAAATAGTGAGATGGATCGTTCCTCCTACTGGTCGATTGAAATTGAATATAGATGTCGCAGTTGGAAGATCATTTGCAGCCGGGGGCGTGCTATATTACGCGATAATGCAGGTGCATGTGTGGGAGCACTTTCTTTTCGCCTTCTGATCAGTACACCATTTCTGGCGGAATTACAAGCAGCATTCTTTGCATTTCTATATTTTCTGCCACTCCATCGAGACATTATTTTAGAAACTGACTGTATGCAGTTGATTCGTGCGAATATCCAGCATCCTCATGCGACTGCACAGTTCCATTTTTGGATGCTACACTCTTTATCCAGATAGACCCGGCACTTTGGTCCAGCACACATTTCGTGAGCTAACATGGAGGCTCATTATTTAGCGCAACATGGATTACAAACACCGCGGACGACCTATTACACTACATCCACTCTTCCAGCCTTGGTTTGAAGTTGCATCAAGCGTGATGTTACCACTGGGACATCTCCGACATGTATGATTCTATGTAGACATATCCACGGTCTTCCATAAGGATTAGCCATTCTACATATACACTGCCTGCATTCTGTGGGATGCAGGCAGACTGGGTATGTTCTTCTTTCAGAGGTTTTGTATACGTTTTGAATTTGATTGGTATATTTGGACGCTTGCTGCCTTTTTGCTTGGTTTTGCATGTATGATTCTGGACACACATGTGGATGCTCGAGGAACATTCTCCCGATCACATATTCTTTACAGGTGCATCTACGATATTGTTTATGTTTCAAAAGGGGTAAATATGTACTCTTTTTCCTTCGTGCCAGATTTTATCACAAGGGTAGTTTTGTTTGCCAAGGTTTTAATGAGGCATATTATACCCCTTTTAAACACTACTTTTTTTATTACCGCCATCGATGTAGTTACACATTCCGGCCATTTAGTTCATTCATTTTGTTATGTCATGACTTTCTTTGTAATAATGGTATTCCTCCGCCATAAGTGAGGGCTTCATAATAAAATTACAGGAGACACTGAGCTCCTTAAAGTGTATATATATATGTGTGTGTGTGTGTGTGTATTGCCAAAACGTTATATATTTTATCGATATATAGCTCATACACCAATAGCTATGAGCAAAGAACTAGCCAAAATTGACATAATGCACCAATCAACACAAACGAAAACTTACACACACACACACACATATATATATACATATATACATATATATATATACATATTATCTCTCTCTCTGTGTGTGTGTGTGTGTGTCTCTGTCTGTCTGTTCTCTCGTCCCCCGGTTGTTCGGTCGCCTCCCCCTCTCTCCCCCTCTCTATCTGCCTTTTCTCTATCTCCTCTTTCTTCTCTCTTTTTCTCTTCTCCTTTCTTTTTTTTCACCATTCTGTCATTTCTTTCCCATCATGGCTGAATGTATTCATGTATGTATATGTGTGTGTGTGTATCACCTAAATCCGCACATTAGACTTTACTTACTCACAACATTATAAGAGACCAATATTATGGTTAAAGGATTTAATTATATACTAAAATGCACATTATGGTTTTATAGATCATATGAGATGTCACAAGGAACAAGTGGGAGAATGTAAGGTTGTGTCTCTTGTGATATAATGGTTATATGAGTTATAATTAATCCTAATTGGTTATTTGCGAAAAGTTATCTTGAAGGGTCATGTCTTTTAAGTCTGAGAGACATAATTCTTCATTAAAAGGACATGTCCATTTATAAAGGAGTGTTATCCCAAATGTTATGATGGACGTACCTTTTGGTTGACTACAAATATAGATGAAGGTCCTCTCTTCACACTGGTTAATTGATTTTACTTATCCATCAAAGTAAACATTAAAGTATGGGTTAGTGAAGAGAAACCTACATTCAAGAGTAGAGCGTCTACATCAAAATTGAAGGTTTTGCTCATCAAAGACGCTTCCGTATATCGAACCATGGAGAAGGTACAGTTCCACTAAATATCATCTTATATATGTTGTGAAATAATTGTGTATGTAAAGCCATAGATTTCTAGATCTTAAAGAAGTGATCGCTTACATACCATGCATGAGGGTTTTTGTAAGATATAAATAAGCTTACTTTACAGTTTACTTTACTGAAAGAATGTTAGTTTACTCCGTAAATTTTCAATATGTCCGTAAATTTTCAATATGTAGTAACAAGCAATAGAAGTGACGGTCAAGGTCCATTTATTGAATTTATTATTTTTCATCTGCATTATTTTAATTTTATGTAATCAGTACGAACCTAATTAGGATCTGGTAGGAATCTCGAATGTGTTCACGAAAAACCTGATCCATTTAAGAGAGGGTGAAATGTAATCTCTGATCCCATATTATAAAAGAAGGAATACAAATCAATAAATCAATCAATAATCATGCCTAATTATATCCAATGGCAGCAAAAACTATCGCTAGAGTCTGGGAAGGGTGATCGGCACGCCAAACAATATCTCTATCTTAAGGGATAGAGAGTTTGATTCCATTGAGATCTCCGACTCTATATATACCTGCATAAATAACACAATAATAGAGATATAATGTGCTAGTATATTAGTAATGGAAAATACATAATATACAAATATGAACCTATAATACAAAGGTGAAATTCGGTTGACCTTTTTGAGCTCCTAAAGACAAAGCCTGGAAAGTTAATATTTATCGACATCATACCCATAATAAAGGGCAAAAGCAGGCTCGTTCAAAAGGACGTAGAAAATTACCACGCACTATATTTCAGCCCAAAAGATCAATGTGCCCCTTTCACATAAAACATACAAGCGAATTTTACATTCTCTTCTGAAATTTAAATACCTTTCACCTTGTTAATTTTTTATTTTTTCTTCTCATTCTTTGTATACAATAAACATTTGACATGAACATGTACCAAGATTCTTTTTCACGTCATATCAGTAATTCGATAACACATAAATCAACAAAAACTAATCATAATATGACAACAACCATAATAAGGCTTTCACATGATACAGACCCACTAGTGTCTTTTGGAAAAATGAAACGGTTGGTTATTGATATATCTATCACCCTAAATATTGTCTCTAGGAGCCGGTTTAATTTACTCCACAAAATAAGCTTGCATTTACTCCTTGCGAACAAAATCAACTTTTTCTGTTTTACATACACTGAATATCTATCTCTGATATTCATATATTCTATTACTTAGGGATGTGTTCACAGTCTCCTAGTAACTAGAGCGCCACCTTTAATGTTCGACATAATCTGTAGTTTACGATGATAGAAACACCTTATTCAGTGTATATGGTTATGTTAAATGCAAATTTTACATTTACTTAAATTACTTTCTCCATAGTAAGGTTATTCATTCACCGTTTTTCTGGGGATAGGATCTCCTGACCGTCCATGTAGTACGGTCACAAAGGACCGCACGACACGTGGCAGTCAAGGGAGATGGTGAGGAAAATGGGGGTTAGGAGATCCCAACCCGTATTTCTGTACTTCAGTTTTAGAGTCTATTGAATTAAATACTTCTGTGCACTTACAAAAATGTAACAATAACTGAAACATTCTACACGACTTTTCAGATTTGATAATATAATTTTGCACTCACTATATAAGTGTTTGTCTTCGAAAAAATACTTTTCTTACACTTGACAAATTATATTTCCAACCCTTGAACTGTCCTTGTTCCTATATTATAACTACTGTGCTTTTTAACTCTTTCTCGTTAATCAGTGGTGGAGCCAAGAGTCCCTTCTTGAGGGGGCACTGACAGGCTTCGTCACAGGAATATCACCGGTCACCGTTTCGATCAAGAAAACCGACAAAATTTTCTAGACATATTTTCGTATTATAACATAAAATACGTAAAAAAAACGCATCTACCAACTAATGTACAAAAAAATACACAACAAACAATATTTGGATCATAATTATTAAATGAATATAGTAATATACATGTTCAATAAAAGAAGTTTCTTCACTTTTTATATTTTTATTTGCAAATAAATAACAATATAAACAATACGCTCTGTTTTTAGATATACCACATTAATTGGTTTCTGCAAACCCAGATCACCAATAACGTCATCATCCGAAATTGCACATTCCTTATTAACACAAGCACTTTTTCCCTTCCTTGTGAAGTTGTACATTCAAAATTTTTCGATTGTCTGATAACAAACTTGTCCACAATTTAATGTTAAACAAAACCTTAAAACATCTGTATTATGAAAAATCAACCGAAACAAGTGCAGGTAAGAAGATAAAAAACACGTATAAAATTAGAAACGATCAAGCCAAACAAATGAACAATTAACAAAAATGCAACACAGTTAGCTTCTTTAATTCTTTTTCTCTTCTAAAATTAGAAACAAACAACTATCACAAAAGCCAGTGTTTAACAATGGGCATTTGGAAAAATAGGTTACCTTTTACAACTTAGTGTCTGAATGCTGAATAAATGAACCAATCATATATGATGTACACAGTTGCCTAGAATGCGTAAAATAGTTTTCACACCAGCAAAAGGCAACACTAAGGATTTGAATGCAACCTAAATGTATGTGTAGCTCTTAACTTTGAAACGACTTTAGAGCAACCAAATAAAATCACAAAAACTGTGTAATTATAGCATCTTCTCCAACGGAGTGGCACAACCGTATGCTGTTTTCAAATTAATATGTATCAACTATCAAGCATCAGCCCTCACAGGATTCGTAAGATTAGCAACCAAAAAAACTTTCATCTTCATAAGCAAACTAATGCAAATAAGTCTACTAGTTTTCAAGTTTTAGACATATTTTAGTCACTTAGCATAGAATTTCTAAACGCTAGACAATATGTGACTACGTAACAGAGAGTTAGTGTTATGTCAAGCAGGTACACATTTTGAACTGAATGGTCAAAAATACAACTACACCTACCTATCTATCGGATTTTTTCCGTCGACGTGGGGGGGGACGGCCCCCGGCACCCCTTCCCTCCGCCCCTGGCATGTCAAAAACATCGAAGAGGCTTTGTTCGAGTAAAAAACAGTAAATAACAAGCTCCGGCGGGAGAATGTGAGACTGTACAATGCCATGTTTCATTGTTTTGCTCAAACGATCATCACACAACAACGACATAACTTTAAAGGCAGGACATCTAAGATCAAGTTGGAACTGTAGTTGAAGTAGAAGAAAGAGAGATAAAGATAGAGGAGCATGACCAAAGATGCTTGAGTGAAGCTGGCGCATGAGACAAAAAGATTGTGTAGTTTCTGATATTAGAGCCTATGAGAATAGAGAGAAAGTAACATAGGTTGAGATTGAAATCTTGTGTCTGAAACATCAAATTCATTACTTAACCCAGTTAGGAAGACAAGAGGTCAACCAGAACAGACTGATACCTTGACCTTCACTACTGTTCTTTAGCTAAAAATATTTAGGTTTTTTTAAAACAAATCGAGGTTTATACATCAATTTAAATTTCTTTTTTCCAACATGCAATATATAATATTATTTATAAATAATCGTTACGATATAGATATCGTAGTTAGCTGTCACTGACATTGTATTACAGTAAAGTCAAACCTTCTAGCAGTAGGTCAACACACCTTCCACGTTTGTTAATTTGTAAACCTTGGTTCATAAGTTAATCACCGTATTACGGTGTTTTGCACTATACCATATTACAATATAAATGCACAAAATATCGATATCCATGTCCAAAAGCTCAAATAAATTTAGTCCACTAAAAAACGCTGAAAATCCAATCCAACAAATACATTAAGATCAAGCTGGAAAAAAACATTTTAATCTAGCCCACTGAAGCACTGTGTAAATAAATAAACATTAGTATAATATTTTTAAGTTATGATATACAAAAATGCATCTCGAAAAGTCAATTAAATTTTACTCCCACTAAAAATGCTCAAAAACTCCAGTCAAAAACATACACTAAGGACAAACTAAAAAAAATCATCTAGCGTACTACGCTGAAAGTCTAAGAAAATAGTGTCTACCCTGTATAATGATATCATGTCCATATAGGTATATGGGTCTTTAGCGTCGTCAAACTCAAACAGAAAGTGAATCTTGGAACATTGGCGATACCTAACACCTAAATAGGTAATATAACTGGAATCATGTGCAATATAGGACATTACATACGTATCCGCCGTTTGTTTCGAGGAGGTGGATGGATTGTTGAATTGAGTATACATTTATTTATTACAACCTCTCTTTATATGGGAAGCAGTTTATTTCCACATTTGTTGACTTAAACATAAAGGTATCATATTCGAGTTGGCGGGATTTCACTAAGACAATTCAACTTGACATGTCAGGTTCGCATAATAGTTTCTGATGAAGCCGGATCTTCACCCAAGGTTGTAGGATGACCCTCAAATAACGTTGCTTGTAACTGTGAAGAGTAGTTAACTGATTTGAAGATTGCAGCTGGAATAGCTCCTGAAAGTCCTGCACAAGGAAACAAAGATCCTGGGTAAAAACCCTCTGACGCTCAAGTCAATTTGGGCCATTTCTCTCTGAGAATATAGTTTTGTATGTGGAGTTAGAAATTCTCACAGGTGTTGGCTGAAGAGAAAAATCGATGTATTAGCTCCAGGAGATAAGAAAAATGTTTCTGGGATTGGATCCCCTTTCTGGTCTGCCTTGGCTTGCTTTTATTGGTTTTTTTATGCCCTTGGCCTCTGATAGCGGACAAGATGTTTGCTTAGGGCAGAAGACCTATAACGCAGTAGGTCTGCTGATGTGACCGGTAGGCGGCTGATGTGACTAGTAGATCGCTGAAATGACTTTGGCGTGTACAGGCTGAATAGCCAGACATGTACTCTTTCTTTGAACTACACTTCTGCCTGATGGTTCTACGATGTAATGCTGTGCTTGACCTCCTAGCCGAAGTGCAAACCCAGGCTTTGCCGAAGTACAGTGTTGAATCTGGCCGAAGTGATCTGGAGTGTAACACTTAAGCTGAAGCTGAGGTTGAAGTTAAGTGTCGAGGTGCAGTCCTTGGCCTATTCTTTGATAGTAAAAAGGATGTCATGGGGCTCAGCCGAAGTGTAATCAGGGATGAACAGCAGTGCTTGAATGCTGAACTACATAAGTTGTACCGTTGACTGTTGTTGACTAACAGACGATTAATTCTGGTTTATCATTTGCCCCAGATTTTGTGTGTCCGAGCTGGCCTGTGAGGGCAGACAAATCTATTCTGAAGAGTCATTGACGTGTCTTCATTAATTGAGCAGTTATCCTTTTAGCTGCGCCGTAATTCCCGCTTTTAATGTAAGCGTCAATTCTAACGTCTCATCATTATCTTTTCGGCGGTTTCAGTACCCGAGGGGGGAATACTTGAACCGTCACCTTTCGAATTTCAAACGAAAAGTTGCAACTTTCGCCTTTCCTTCTTATAAATAGGGACAATTGCCCTAATTCTTTTTTTTTCTTCTTCTTCTTCTATTCTGCACGTTGCTATTCTGCTATCTTAATCTTCCTTTATCTTCGAAGCATACACTATTGTCACGGTTGCTTTCTTCCAGTTCAACCCTTCAATCTCTCTGTAAGCTTTTCTTCTTCCATTTTTCTTCCATGGCTTCCGTTATTTCTTCTTCTTCTTTGGTTACCCCAGAATCCATAGTGCCCCCAACGTCTATTGATGAAGGTGCACCATCTCCAATCGGTGCAGAACTCAATGTGCATCTCGGAAGCCACTGACCTCCCTAAATTATGTCAATATTATAATGTTGATAGGAGTACCTATGCCCCCATTCTTCCTCTGCCACATCAGACTGCTTATGACCCCCCAGTAGGGTATGAGGCAGTTTATGAGGAATACTTTAAGTCCGGTTTCCATCTTCCTATTTCCAGCTCCTTTATTTCAATCCTATACTATTACAGACTTAGGCTTCCCCAAAATAACGCCTAACGGCCTTAAGGTTATCCTCAGTTACTTGCTTTACCTAAGAGCTGCTGAGAAGACCTTTTCACTTGCAGTCTTTAGGGAATATTTGTGTGTGAGCAGAAAGATAGTTGGTACTATTTTAGGCAGGAGGGCATCCAAATAGTGAAAACCTCCATGTCATAAACCTTCCCTCTTCTATCGAAAATTGGACGGACGTTTTCTTTTTTGTTAAGGCTATAAGGATTACCCGAAGGAACCCTTTGGAAATCCGGTTTTTTATTAGCGCAAATAACCGGAGGCCAAGCGGGCAATCTTACAATGAAGCCTCCCAATTGTTGCACTTGCCTGTGGCCGTGGATTGGAAAAAGTGGACAGGTCGGTTGTGAAGGTTTGCCGACCTGGAACACTTGTGGCCAAAACATAGATTTCGGCCCCCTTATCCCCATTGCTTTAAAAATAGTTCGGGGTACGTAGCAACCCTCTGAACATCTCTGACTGGTTCTGATATTGCGTATATGTTTCGACTGATTTGTTCATTGAATTCTGCAGGAGTCATGGTGTCCGAGACCCTTGCAAGGCTGAAGAATTTGGTCCCCAAAAAGAGGAAGAGGACCGAAGGACAACCTTCCTCTTCGGGCAGACCTCTGCCAGAGATCCTTCCGAGGTGCAGATGACTCCCGAGACTGAAGTTCCAGGTAGGATTTTTGCCCTGCGTTGGTCTTGAATATATTTTGTCTCCATTTAATCACTTGACCTTTTTTCTCTTCAGCTGGAACTCTTGATAAATCATCCAGGCTGAAGCTCAAGTCCTTGCCCCAGCTTTAGCTCAGCCAGACGATGGAATTGGGGGAATTGATGCCCCCATCTTGATTTCTTCCTCTCTAGTTGCCGAAGAGGAAATTATGCCTCCACCAAGATGGGTTTCTGATGTGGCTGGCCCTCCTCTGAGTTCTTAGGAGAGACTTCGGGGTAAATGCGCCATAAGAGGAGTCTTCCCTACGAAATCATCGAGGCACGAGGACGTTGGAGTTCTTTTTGCTGACACTGCTGCAAATCCTAGTGTATCTAGGAAAGTAACTGAGATGTCAATGTTGCCTCATGATTGGCAACTTTATGGCAGTCTAGACTGGGATACTGCCATGAATTCATTCGCAACCAATATGTCCATGGTGAGATTTCCCAGTATTCTCCATATTTTTTAGCTTGATCACTTATGTTTTCTCTAACCAACCTGATTTATGCAGTTCCAGGTTCAGGAGTATAACATACTCAAACGGGCTGAGGAGTTGCGTGCCAAATTTGCCCAACTCTTTGAGATCAATGACAACCTCAGAAATGCCTATGACGGGTTGGTAGAGATGGCAAGGCCCAGCAATTTGAGGTTGAATCAGCTGGAGAGAATTCCAGACTTCGAGTGGGAAAACAAGATTCAGACACTAAGCCACTGCAATTCCCAAGTGATTTGAGCTGAAAGAGAGGGTAGCCAGTGCTGAATTGGTGTCATCCAGAACCCAGGCTGAGCTGGAGTTTTACCAGAGAGAACTTAGTACTTTCGAGCAAGAGCTATCCAATAGCAAAGCTGAACTGAACCAGCAACTGGAAGCAGAACGGAAAGAGCAAAGCAGATCTCCTTCTTCAATTTGAACTTCAGGCTGAGGAGATCAAGAAAACTGACATTGCTGAGTTCAGGCAGTCTGAGTTCTTCACTGGTAACTTCTTGAAGATACAAGGTTCAGCGATAGCTGTTGGACAGACTTGGGCAATCGACACTACTCTGAAGTCTACCCAAACCTGGACAAAAGTCATCCTCAAATTGCTGAACTCTACAACCCTGAGGCTGGAATCTTACTTGAGAACTAGCTGGAGCTTTTTAAGAATGGAGCCGATCTCAGGGGTGATGAAGAAGATGAAGAGTAGCATAGGATCTTCCTTTCTTTTTGTAATCTTTGTAGTTGTATAGATAAACTTCTTAATGAAAATCCAATTTTTTCCAACTCGTGCTCTTCAGCTTGTTTCAATTTTGTCTTCTACATGTGAAGTTTTACTTGATCTATTTCCACAGTTAATGCAAGTATTTGTCTTTGGCTTGAGAGACTTTGCTTGCTCTATTTCCATAGTTAAGCAAGTATTTGTCTTTGGCCTGAGAGACTTGCTTGCTCTATTTTTATAGTTAAGCAAGTATTATCTTCGGCTTGAGAGACTTTGCTTGCTCTATTTCCATAGTTAAGCAAGTATTTGTCTTCTGCTCTGCCAAAGTACTTTAAATTATCCTCCGTATCTAATCTTTGTCTTTGGTTCTGCCAAGAGCTTTTTAGTTGTTTTTACGTTGGATTTTTCCACAAGTATCGAGCTTCGGCCTCAACCTTTGGCTTTGCCAAAAGTGTTATGCTGCTTGAATGAACTCCAACTTTGCCGTGCTTTAATAAATTTTAGATAAGTAAACCTGTTACTTGATGGATGAGTCACATGTTGGATCTGTAACGAACATTGTTGAATCGAGTGCTGCTCAACCATTTCATCTCTGCTAGGGCAGGATATAGAAAAACCTGTCCCGAATGTTGAGTCCTGCTCAATTCTCTCAGACCTTCTGAAGTGAAAAATAGGGAAACTTGTCCCGAATGTTGGGTCCTTCTCAACCCACTCAGACCTGCTGAGGTAAAATATAGGGAAACCTGTCCCAAATGTTGAGACCTGCTCAACTTACTCAGACCTGCTGAGGTAAATATAGGGAAACCTGTCCCAAAATGTTGAGTCCTGCTCAACCCACTCAGTCCTGCTGAGGTGGAATATAGGGAAACCTGTCCCAAATGTTGAGACCTACTCACTTACTCAGACCTGCTGAGGTAAGATATATGGAAACCTGTCCCAATATGTTGAGTCCTGCTCAATCCACTCAGACCTGCTGAGGTAAAATATAGGGAAACCTGTCCCAAATGTTGAGACATGCTCAACTTACTCAGACCTGCTGAGGTAAGATATAGGGAAACCTGTCCCAATATGTTGAGTCCTCCTCAATCCACTCAGACCTGCTGAGGTAAAATATTAGGGAACCTGACCCAAATGTTGAGACCCTGCTCAACCCACTCAGACCTGCTGAGGTAAAATATAAGGAAACCTGTCCCAAATGTTAAGACCTGCTCAACTTACTCAGACCTGCTGAGGTAAGCTATAGGGAAACCTGTCCCAATATGTTTGAGTCCTGCTCAATTCCACTCAGACCTGCTGAGGTGAAATATAGGGAAACATGCCCCAATATGTTGAGACCTGCTCAACTTACTCAGACCTGCTGAGGTAAGATATATGGAAACCTATCCCAATATGTGAGTCCTGCTCAATCCACTCAGACCTGCTGAGGTAAAATATAGGGAAACCTGTCCCAAATGTTGAGACCTGCTCAACCCACTCAGACCTGCTGAGGTAAAATATAGGGAAACCTGTCCCAAATGTTGAGACATGCTCAACTTACTCAGGACCTGCTGAGGTAAGATATAGGGAAACCTGTTCTAATATGTTGAGTCCTGCTCAATCCACTCAGACCTGCTGAGGGTAAAATATAGGGAAACCTGCCCCAATATGTTGAGACATGCTCAACCCACTCAGACCTGCTGAGGTAAAACCCACTCAGACCTGCTGAGGTAAAATATAGGGAAACATGTCCCAAATGTTGAGACCTGCTCAACTTACTCAGACCTGCTGAGGTAAAATATAGGGAAACTTGTCCCAATATGTTGAGTCCTGCTCAATCCACTCAGACCTGCTGAGGTGAAAATATAGGGAAACCTGCCCCAATATGTTGAGACCTGCTCAACTTACTCAGACCTGCTGAGGTAGAATGTAGGGAAAACCTGTCCGAATGTTGATACCTGCTCAACCCACTCAGACCTGCTGAGGTAAAATATAGGGAAACATGTCCCAAATGTTGAGACCTGCTCAACTTACTCAGACCTGCTAAGGTAAGATATAGGGAAACTTGTCCCAATATATTGAGTCCTCCTCAATCCACTCAGACCTGCTGAGGTGAAATATAGGGAAACCTGCCCCAATATGTTGTGACCTGCTCAACCCACTCAGACGTGCTGAGGTAAAATATAGGGAAACTTGTCCCAATATGTTGAGTCCTGCTCAATCCACTCAGACCTGCTGAGGCGAAATATAGGGAAACCTGCCCCAATATGTTGAGACCTGCTCAACTTACTCAGACCTGCTGAGGTAAAACCCACTCAGACCTGCTGAGGTAAAATATAGGGAAACTGTCCTAAATGTTAAGACCTGCTCAACTTACTCAGACCTGCTGAGGTAAAATATAGGAAAACCTATCCCAATATGTTGAGTCCTGCTCAATCCACTCAGACCTGCTGAGGTGAAATATAGGGAAACCTGTCCCAATATGTTGAGATCTGCTCAACTTACTCAGACCTACTGAGGTGGAATGTAGGGAAACCCGTCCCGAATGTTGAGTCCTGCTCAACCCACTCAGGCATGCTGAAAGATTTCGGATGTACGCAAGAGGCAATAAATCCTAATTCATTTAAATCACAGACTCTTGATGTCAAGTCAGCCTTGTTTGCCCAGGAACCCGCTGTAGAGAAAAAGGGGTTTGAGTGATTTTCAAATACATGATTTAAATGTGCACAAAAACGAGCATAAGATAAAACGTGCATGATATAAACAAACGTGCGCATGATATTGCTCAGTACTTGCCTTATTTAGCTTATATATAATGTTGCCGTACTAACGAGCCATGAAGCATTAAAGCTTACATCATATGGCAAACATTTGTTGTGTTTATACTATTTTCAGGTGCCACCATTAATGAACTAAACTAGTTCATTAATGAAGTACTTAGTTTAATAAACTAAGTAGTTCATTAAAGGAAGATTCATTTGGAAAAGGCACAAAGGCAACAAAGCTAAAGAAGGAAAGTCTTCTCCTCCTCCCCATCTTTAATACACACGCCATATATATATATACACTACATATATTTTCAGATTTTTAAATAAAGGCACATACACATGTATTCCAACGTACTACCGACACGTTATATATTTTACGTACGTACGTTAACGTCACACCATTATACTTAACTCATATTTATGAGTATATTCAGGTCTTATATCGTATGATATAAGATATGGTGATGACAAATCAAATACGACACGATAAAAGGTTCTAAACCGAAATTTGTCGTATCGGGCGAATACCAAAACTTTGCCTACGTGTCACGTACTTGCCATAAATAAATGGACAGCCCATATACATCAAAATATGATGAAAATTTCGTGCACATGACATAATAATCAGCCAAAAATACTTTCCATGTTGGCACACACAAATTACTCCACATTAAGGCCAAAATGTGAAGATTCCAAGTTTAATTTTGTCACATGCTAATGGTACCACTTTAAGCCAGCCAAGTGCTGTGATTTAAAGTATATATTATATATATTATGTATAACATAATATATATAACATGTGCAAAAGTTGGAATTTAAATTAGAGAAAAATCGGGTAATCGATAAATATCGAAAATTCGGTTTTCTACGCACATAACATGGAACGTTTTTCTTGTACATCATGTGACACGTATCTAGACACTTTTTACATATGATATACATCTTAAGTGTTCTAGAAAATTAAATTAAGGGCTGATTAGAATATTACATGTGTGTATTATTAAATGTGCACTATTTTACAAAGTTGTCAAAAATAATATTCAGCACATGCCAAACATATTACCAACGCCTAGAACAGCCAAGATGGAGCTTATTTGGAGCCTTGTTGTCATATTGATTGGTCAAGAATCAATTAAACAAAGTTGGTGACATAAAGGAAGGAGCTACAAAAGGTAACGTTTCAAACTATGTCACATATATGACACATGCTGAAAATTCAGCATGTGTGTTGTATTATGGCCGAGCACTAAGAAATGCCATATTTTACTATCTTGCATCATGAGGATTAATTGAGGATGTTATGGAAATGATTTGAATATTATTTAAATTAATAAAATGTGATATTCTACATATCACACATGCTGAAATTTTTCAGCATGTGTAAAGACATGGTGGCCGAATTCTAGAGCTAAATGGTGTCCAAATTCATTTCTCATGTGGTAGCAATACTTACCATAAATTGTTGATTCATTTTTATAATGAAAAATCAAAGAATATTTGGCATTATTTTGAAAGAAAGGAATGATGCACATGCTGAAAATTCAACATGGCAAGATTGCTAGATGGCCGAAATTTAGGTCATATTATTGTCTAATGTTTATTCCATAAAGATGAGAATATTGCACACTAAATGATGATTGAATTGTTGATTAATCAATGCAAATAGGCAATAATTTGAATAAAAGATGAATGATACACATGCTGAAATTTCAGCATGTGCATGATCATAATGGACGATTTTCTTACCCATTTTTGGAGAAATATTGTCTTGCAATTTATGTGATATATCTTATGATTTATGGAAGTTATTTTGTGATGATTTTTGGCACATGTTTAAGTGTATTCTCAGATTTTTTTTCAAGTCATAATGATGACAACATTCATCCAATGAGAAGGTGCCAAGTAAGCGAAGACTAAATGATCATCCAATAAGAAGATGCCAAGTAAGCAAGACATTGTCACAATGATGTCTTACACTCTCTCAAGGACTTAAAAGATAATTTCAAGAGGGGGAGACACACCCTAGGGGACGGCCTGCACACATTAAAGGAAAGAGAAGAGAGCAAACAAAACAAGGCCAAGCATTGCAAAATCAAAGTGATCAAAAGCCTAGTTCTTCTTCTTCTACATTCTCTCTTTCTTTCTTTCTTCTTGAAAGTCTATTGTATTCATATTCTTTCAATCTTGAATAGGCTTGAGATAAACCACCATTCATATATCTTTGTAAAAGATTCATCAAGGTGTGATCAATCTTCACTCTAGCAAGGTGGTGGTGTTCGTGTGAATACAAGGTTTGTAAAGGGTTGGAGTTAGGTGTAACTCTACTAACCCTGCGGTAAGGTGTACTGCGTGTGTGTGATTAGTGTGAACCAAGGAAGGTGTTCCTTGAAGACTGGAGTAGGTTGTTTATAACCGAACCAGTATAAAATTCTTGGTGCCATTTACTTTCTGCATTTACTTTTCAGTTACTGCACTGTTTACCCTTCTTGTTTGCATCCGTAAAAATAGTAAACGGTTTTCAAAAATCACAAAAATTTCCAGAAATATACCTACACGTTCTAGGGTTAATTTGGCACAAGTTTCAACCCTTTTGGATAAGTATAAGTCGATCAAACATCAAAAGTTCTGAGACTAGTGCAGTCTGAATTTCAGACTTGCAAAGGTTGAGACTTTGATAGTAGTTGACCTACTTCCCAAAAGAATTTTCCAAAACTGTTTCAACCCATTTAAATATAGTATATAAGGAGTTAGTGGTTGAATTTTCAGAGCATTTGGACGTTCACACAAATAGGAATTAATTTTTCAAAACCATCTACCGTTTCTGGCAGATTTGCACAATCTGATTACGAACGGTTTTTGAAGGGGTTAAAGGTTGAATTTTAATTTGAAATTTTTAGGGGACCCTCATAACATCTGAGGCTAAGTTCTCTCAAAATTTCAGAATTTTTGGAGACCTCTAACCTGGTTTTAAAAACGTTTTAAAACAGGTCCTGAAAAGAGAATCTATTTTCAGAAGTTGAATTGGTTAGGTTTAAAGAAATTTTAAAAAAAACCACACTTTCCGCACCACCTATTCAACCCCCCTTCTAGTGGTGCCTTGTAGATCTTACAATTGGTATCAGAGAGCAGGAACACTCACTTCAAAGAATCCAACGATTCAGTGAGATAGCAACCACAACCGTACAAGAAGGAATGTCAACCGTAAGGCCTCCTCTTTTTGATGGTGAGTCTTTCATTCAATGGAAGGTAAGAATGAAACTTTTCTTTATGGCAATAGACATTGATCTTTGGTCAATTATAGAAGATGGTCCTTTTGTTCCATCTAAGTTATCCACCGTAGATGTAGTCACTCTAGAAGTTGTTAAATCTAGACAAGAATATACAAGTGATGATGAAAAGAAGCTTAGCATGAATGCTAAAGCCATGCAACTACTATTAAACGGCCTAAGTAAAAGTGAGGCTAGTTACGTGTCAAATTGTTCTAGTGCTCAAGAGATGTGGCATATTCTCGAAATGAAACATGAAGGGACTAGCCAAGTAAAGGAGTCCAAAATCAATATGCTTATGTCCACACTTGAGTCCTTTAAATTATTGCCAAATGAGTCTATTGTTGAGATGGATTTACGCTTGACTAACATTTACAATTCTCTTGAGTCTCTTGGCAAAGCCTTCACTATGCAGGAAAAGGTACAAAAGGTTTTGCGAAGCCTTCCATCCGAGTGGGACCCTAAAGTAACGGCCATAGAAGAAAGCAAAGAGACCAAATCAATTAAAATGGAAGAACTAATCGGATCACTTAAGGTATATGAAAACAAACTTTCTTTAAGACATTCTGAGTCCATTTCTAATAATGACAGGGCTATAGCATTTAAATCAAATGAATACGTCGTAGATGATAGTGACACAGATTCCGATGATGAGGACTTAATCACAATGGCTAAAAGATTAAGAAAAATATTGAGAAAATCGATTAAACATAAGTCTACCTCATCTAAGGATCATAAAAATAAAAATAAGGAAATAAAGTGCTATGAATGCGGCAAACTTGGACATTTATCATATGACTGCCCTAATAAAGAAAAACAAACAAACAAATACCCTGACAAGGATCGGAACAAGGATAGACTCGTCTCAGTACCTAAGCAAAGGAGAAGAGCATTCAAAGCCTCCACTTGGAGTGACACATCCGACTCTGAGACTGATGATACGGAAGAACACAAGGCACAAGTATGCTTTACATCTAAAGCATCAAATGAGGTATCTTCCGACTCTGATTCCGATTCTGAATGTTCATATGATGATTTATTTAGTCAATATTTAGAATTGCATAAGTTTTCAAAGACTCTTGCAAAAGAAAAGAAGCGATTAATTGAAGACAAGAAATTGTTAGAATCTTCTAACAAAAGATCTTGTGTCTCAATTAAACGATTCAAAAGAAGAGTCGTCATGCATTATAAATTCATTAAAATCTAAAATTTCATCATTGTCATCAGAGAACATTGAATTGAAATCCGAGATTTCAAACTTGAAATCAAGGAATGCGCATGTAGAGAAAAAGGTGAAACAATTTGATACGGGATCCAACATGCTAGATCGCATTATTTTATCACAAAAACAGGACAGTGATAAAACTGGATTAGGATA
>AP025065.1:10340098-10358009 GCA_036186865.1 Eustoma russellianum | reverse complement strand
TATATATATATATATATATACACACATATGTGTACATACATAAATGTGTGTACGCGCATGGTCGGAGTAGTTCATAACCTAATGAAATCATTTAACTGTTAATTTCATACGTTTCTAAACAAATCTATAAGTTACTTTCAGCAGCTTTAACAACAATGATGAGCGGTAGGTTGCCTTTTTATGAAATGTATATAATTGTTTTTTCTCATTTTAAAATAAAAGCGTTCTTTATCGGTTATTTAGGGATGTTTCAATTTTTTCCCTTTTCAAATCCTACTTTTTTGAATTGTTAATAAAGCTCGTGTATAAAACTAAGGTTTAAATAAATTAAAAAAGAAACTGGAGGTTTATTTATAAAGCAGGGAAATGAATATGGAAAAGTGGTAAATGCACATGACATAGCTTAGTTGGTATTAGATATTGCAACTAGAAAGATGTAGGCTCGAACTAGGACACACGCAGCGTGGAAGCAACACTATTATCATAGCCTAAAGACCAAATGTTACGCCCCGAAAAATTTCGTTTCTTCGATACGTATTTCTTATCGTGATTACATGCGTTTAGATTTTTTGCTTGTATTAAATCATACGAAATATCGATATCCGACGAAATTCGTTAACGAACGTTATGATTTCGTCATAGGAAT
The DNA here is from genome assembly GCA_036186865.1 of Eustoma russellianum. NCBI lineage: Eukaryota > Viridiplantae > Streptophyta > Magnoliopsida > Gentianales > Gentianaceae > Eustoma > Eustoma russellianum. Next base: position 10,357,363 of record AP025065.1, on the reverse strand, counting down.
AAAAACACTACAACATGTAACAACTTACAACCTAGAATAAATTAAATCAAAAAGAAAAGACACGACACAAATATTTTAGACTAATTAAAAAAAGGAAAAGAAATTAATACATAGGAAATATTTATGGAAGAAAAAAAAAGGAAGACCATGCAAAAATCACCCATGTGGCCATGATGGGGTTGGAAGAAATCTTCCAAATATGTAAGGAAAGTTACTTAGGTGTCATGAAAGAAATGGAAGACCCTCTCCAAACCACTCCACTTCTTCCATTTTTCCCTCCTTCCCTCTCTTTCCCTCTTGGCCAAAATTTGCTCTTTGAAATAGGTGATTTCTTTCCCTTCTTTCACACTTCACTTCCTACTACACTCTTAACATTTTCTTCTTCCTTCAAGCAAGAGAAAACAAAGTCTTCAAGCCCCTTTTACACACCCCAAAACCGTGAGCTTGAGAAGAGAACCAATGAGGAAAATTTTCTTATCTTCACCTCACACAATCATCCAAAAAACTAGTCATAACATCTTCCTTCATCCAAGCTCTAAGGATACCAAGTATAGTTGAGTTAAGAACCAAGGAGCAACAATGTAAGAACATCATTGAAATTCAACTATCCTTCTTCTATTTATTCATCTCCACAGTTGCTCACTAACCTTCTCTTTTCCTTGTCCAAACTGTGGCTATTTAAGATATAAAGGAGAAGGATTTTCTTCAAGCCAAGTGAAGAAATCTTCACTTTTAGTTAAATGTTAAGTGATAAGGCAAGTATTCTTCCTAGATCCTTCATTATTTCCAAAGATCTATGTATATATATTCATATAAAGTTGGATCATTCATGATGTATGTTCAAGGTTTTAGTATCGAGAATATGTACAAGCTATGTTCTTAATGTTAAACAAGAAAAGAAGCTTATATGCATAAACGAAATGAAATGAACACTCTTATGTGATATATAAGTACAAAGCATAAAGAAGAAGAATGAAGATATATGACATGTTAAGAAAAGTGTACTAAGTTTGTGACTTTGATGTATTTGTTCATGTATTTGTCCATGATGATCATCACTATGTATTTTCTATGGTATGTTGGTTTCATATGTTTTATGATCTTATTTTAGTATGTTTATGTATGCATCATAAGTATGTCTAACATACTTGATCATAAATGTTGCTTTTAATGATCATAATTTTATGTACAAACATGTATATACATGGTTTTGTGAGTGTATTTCCTTATTTTCATGGTTTTCATCACTTGGCATGATAATGTATTTTATGATGACTTTCATTGGGATTGTAAACCATCCATTTTGACAAACTCCCTTCCATGTACTACAACAATAAACTTGTCTTTACTACAACCTTTAATGAAGAGTAAGATACAACTTTAATAAACATTTATTCCTGTAACAAAATTCTGACACAGTTATGTATACACCATAATCATAAACAGTAAATATCAAAAACAAATAACTTTTATTTAGTTCAAAGTGTCAATACATTAATGCATATCATTCATGATGTCTAACAATACCCATAAAAATACCCATACGTTCGACATGTCATGAAATGTCTTTGGTGGCAATCCTTTCGTTAATGGATCTCTACCATAAGACCGGTGCTAATATGTCAATTGACACTCTTTGTTTCTGAATTTCTTCTTTAACGGCAGAGTACTTTATCTGCATATGCTTAGCACCTTTAGAGTACTTGTCGTTTTTAGAAAATAAGACTGCTGCAGTATTGTCACAATAAAATTTCAGCGGTCTAGCTATACTTTCGACAATCATAATGATGCATGCTCCACGCAAAAGGACGGACCTTTCCTTAGTCTTAACGAATCTTTCACAAAAAACCTTGTGCGGTGACAAGAACTATTCAAGAAAACCAACTTTGGCCGTAAGACTCTCGTTTGGACTGAGCAATATCCACCTCCTTAAGCTTGTTCGTGGTCTAAGAACGACAATTTACCCCTGGCATGTGTCTTCAAGATGGAAGGATTCGATTTCTCCACAACGTTTGCTCATGACGTTGATACGGAATCTAGTTTTGATCGATGATCAAAGAGAGCAAAAGGAAGAACCTGTTACGCCCCGCAACCTCCGTAGAATAATTAAGAGATAAAGAAGAATTAAATGAGATTAATGACGGTCAACCGTAATTAATTACGAATTAAATAATAGGACTAATGGAAATTAATTGAGGGTTTAAGTATTGAAATTAATGAGGATTTCATTTTGAATTAAATATTAGGATTTATCCTTTAAGATAAATAGGAAAATAGGATATAAATTTAGAAACTCCAAACTTTTCCCTTTCCTTATAAAAAACTGACATAGCGTCAGTTTTCCCTTTTCTCAGAAGAGAGAACGACGCAAAACTCTCTCCTCCTAGGCGGTTTTCATCTCCCCTCAACCCTAGGCGAAGAACTCCGCTAGATCTTCATCCAATCTTCGTCCGTTCTTCGTTCCTTCTCCGGGTAATCAAAGGCAAGTAATCTACTTATAAGTTCTTACGTTTTTGCGAAAGAAAAAAAGGCCTACTTTTGATATCAATTTGGATCACCATGCAGTAATTTCTTCATGTGAATCTATTTGTGCGATCTATGTGTTTTGGTTTGAGATTTGGCCATTATATGTTGAAATCTTGTTTGATGTTCGTTGATTACGTAAGATCATGTAAATCCCCATCCCTTGACCCCCACTTTGTGGATAATGGCAGTTGAAGGGAGGGAGGAGTGGAAAGATTAGGTTTTGGTTTGATTTGATGAAGGATTCAAGTTTTAGGATTGAATCGTTGACGTGCGTATGAAGGATCTTGTTGAGGGAATTAAGAATGGATTGAGATGGAAGATTAGGCTTGGATTGAGGGGAAGAAAGTTGGAAAATGATTGGGTTATAGATATGCAATTTCTGCAGAAATCGCAGGATGAAGATTCTGAGAAATTATGACGTCGATCGATCGACGTATAGCAGGTGAGAGATCGACGTGCCTCAGATGCACGTCGATCGATCGACGTGGAAGGAGTGAGAGATCGACGTGCCTCAGATGCACGACGATCGATCGACGTAGTTCAGAGTGAGGGTATGACGTGTAGTAAGTGAGGGTATGACGTGAGGGTATGATGTGAGGGTATGACGTGAGGGTATGACGTGCAGTAAGTGAGGGTATGACGTGAGGGTATGACGTTCAGTAAGTGAGGGTATGACGTGAGGGTATGACGTGCAGTAAGTAAGGGTATGACGTGAGGGTATGACGTGAGGGTATGACGTGCAGTAAGTGAGGGTATGGCGTGAGGGTATGACGTAGGTTGAGTGAGAGATCGACGTGCCTCAGATGGACGTCGATCGATCGACGTCAGGGTATGACGTACGTAGATCGATCGACGTCAGGGTATGACGTCAACCAGTTTTGTGGGAAAGTAAGGGAAGAAAGAGGGAAGCTAGGGGATCCTTTGGGTGACCTTAGGGACTTCTTAGGACCTGATTAGGACTAGTCTAAGTCTTGGGAACATGACTTAAGATGGTGAATCAAGTTTGAAGAATTTGAAGGGTATTCGAATCGGAGTTCAGCTTGGATGACTTAGGAGGGTTAGGAGATGAACGTACGAGGTGTTTGAGAGTTCAAGGAAGGATTGTCAGGGACACTTGCCTTAGGTTGTGAACCTTAGAATCAGGAATAAGTGTGGACGAGATGGTTGAAGCTTAAGTTATGGTGTGTAAATTAGCGAAAGCTTGTGTGTTGCTTATACTTGCGCGTGTGTACATGAACTACTTATGTGAATGTGAATTGCATACGAGAACGAGAAAGGTGATTGAAACGAGGAGTCTTGCATCATGGCACTTGCATTTGCATATTGATTTGAAAAGAAAGGTGCTTCGGCACAGATTTGCGAAGGTGACCTGCAATGTTAACCGGGATGGAAATTTAAGCCGGGGTGCATTGCAGGGCACAAAAGACTGTAACGTTAACCGGGATGGAAATATAAGCCGGGGTGCGTTACAGGGTATAAAGTCCTCTGCAATGTTAATCGGGATGGAAATATAAGCCGAGGTGCATTGCAGGGTTTTACGAGTCTGTGATGTTAATCGGGATGGAAATATAAGCCGAGGTGCATCACAGAGCATAACGAGCCTGTAACGTTAACCGGGATGGAAATATAAGCCGGGGTGCGTTACAGGGTTACGAGTTACGAGACCGGACATTGTGACATGCATTGCACTGATTTGAAAAGAAGTGGCTCATGCATTTGTGATTGTGTAGTGTAGTGCATATTTTGACATGCATCACGAGAGTCAATGTGGTATGAATGTGAGTGGTATCTGATTGCCAATGAATTGTTATTTGCGTGCAAAATGCTGTACTTGCTTTATTAAGTTATTCGCTTATATATTTGAAAGTTACAAGACATGTGCCCCACAATTCCCTTGAATTATACATTACTCATGTCTTGCCATGTGTTGATCCCGTATGTCTTATAAGCGGGTTACTTGCTAGCGTTTTTCGCTAAGGGTACTACCTTTGTGATTGCAGATGAGCCTAGCTACAACATGATATTCATAGAAGACGAGGGCGAGTGGGCTGAATGGGATATATAGAGAGACATGTTGGGAGCTAGATGCCACAGTTGTTATTTATTTCTGTTCTTTCATACACTTGAGGATTAGTTCGTTATTACTGTGACTACCCTTAGAGATGTTATTATCGTTTGATGTATTGAATTGATGGTGGAGATTTATCAGATTCATGTTTCCGCACTTGTTTCTCTTACGTCATTGCTGATGTGTATACGAGAGATGAGGCGTCTTGTAGTCTTCTCAGTAAGCTACGACGGGCGTACCGGTTCGGATTCCGCTGTCCGGGTCGGGGCGCTACAGGTGGTATCAGAGCCTAGGCTTCAGATCTACCTCGGAGACCTAGGTTATGACATGTAGAGTCTTAAGTTATGATTTTCACCTTAAGTTGATCTTTAGGTCTAAGTATGTGATTCTATATGTAAGTTTGATTAGGATGGGTGTGTGCGAGCGCGATAAAAGTTAATCAATAAACGTTACTCTACTTAGGGTACAAATCCTACCTTGTACAACGCATATGGGCTTTCAGTACTTATGTTTTTGGAATTGCTGAATGCTAATAAGCGTTGATTCTGCAGAAAAAATGCCTCACAGAAGAGATAACCAAGGAAATGGTGGCAATGAGAACGAGAACCCTCCACCACCACCACCACCAGTGTTAGTATCCCAGGCACTGATAGGCGCTATCACAGTGATAGCGCAAAGTGTTGCTCAGCAGCAGCAGCAACCCCCCTACTCTACCACCGCCTCGGCGTGACATAAGGTGTTACACTGAGGAGATGTGAGGGATGCATGTCCCAACCTTTGAGGGAACCACTCGGGGGATACGGCACCACCGCACTCCGTGCTTCTCCAGGCCCTGATGTTAGAAAATAACTTATGATTTTGCCCCTAAGACACAACCTTAGACCCATGTGATGATTTGAACTTAAGGCGATGATTATGAACATAGGCAAGGACCCCAGTTATAAGCGATGATTCTGAACATAAGTCACGATTTTAGACGTAAGTAATGATATTGATTACGAGTTGACTTTGGACATAAATATGGAATTAGTAATAGGTGTTGATTATGTACTAATTATGATTGGGAGATAAAACGCGATCTTAGAGGTAAGAAGGGTGATGCTAAGAACGATCCTAGAGATAAGATATGATCCTAAACTATAGAGGGCCAACGGTTTTGGAGACACATACATCTAAGATACCCCATGCACTTCTCCCTTATGTAAGGTTGATCACAACTCTCTAAGCCGTGATCTTAGCAACCCTAGTTGAACATTATATAATTGATTCGAATGAATTATGATGTTAATCAGAACATTCTAGTACAAACCTTAGATCAATATTACCGGGTCAGGCAGTAACTCGGGCTACCTTACCATAATTGCAACATAGTACTTGACACCACTAGGGTAAATTAGAGAAGGTCCATATTCTTACCTGGACGGTAATACCATAGTAGGCTTAGGACTAAGTTGGGACCATAACTACTAAGAAATGAATAGTAATAGTGGAGTAAATACTAAGGGATGATTTATAGTAGCATGATAGAAATTAAGCAACGATTTATAAGCATTATGATCAATAGAGTTAGTGACAGATACTGTCAACGGAGTTTATAGTTTACAATTAAGATGCTAATTTTAGAATTACCAAAATAGGCCGATCATATTAGTCTTATTAGCGATCTTGATCAGCAGTGACATACGAAAACCTACTATAGTATACACCTTGGAACGATAAAGTGTCACAAAATCTTTAGCTAAGTGATGAACCCCTAGAAACATAGAGTTACTCGGCTTGAGTCGAGTAGGCTTGAAGTTGCAAGGAAGCAAGCTTGAACAAGTAATAAGTACTGTTCATGTGAGACTAACTGAATTAGAATTAGCGGTTAAAATAACCCAGTAGGAAGTGCGATGGATTAGTGTGGCGCACGGAAGTACGGTAAATGAGAATACCTTAAGACGAATAATATTGAGTTGCCAGGCTAGGAGTGAAGTGTCTCAGCTAAAGATGTTATCATGAGTAGACGAACATTAGACCTATAAGATACGGTACTTAGAAAGATTTATTCCTGACCGTAAGTGTGGATTATAGAAATTATACGAAGTATGGATAAATATGTTTCAAGCGGTTAAATATTTATACATGAGCACGTACACCAAGATATACTCTATATTTCAAAGATTTTTCAATTTTTTTCTAAGTATTTTAACTAGTTTGTTTATTTATAGTCTGCTACCTTAACCATGTTATATCTTCTTCCGTATTCGTATTCCAACCTGATGGAATTTCAACTACTATTGACAAGCTCTGAAAAATAGATACATTTTAAAATGTTGATGATTTGAAAAACAATATGTCTATATATTTCTGATATTATTTCAAAAATTTCGTTTAACTATGTTTATTTTGTTAAAATAATGTGAGTTGTTGATTATCGATATCGCAAGCATTTTATTCTTGGAATTATCACCTGCTTGCCACGAAGTTACCTAATATTTTGCGAGACAAAAAGTAGTTGCAAAACGTACATTCTTTTTGAAAAAGATATACCACTTCCAAATTATTTTATAAACCTTTAGGTCGTTGAGTTTCAAATGGTTTTAAGGAGGTCCTACGTGAAACACTCTTGAGAGTAGGATATGCTCACATATATTCTTTTCTTCTTTGTTTGAGACATTCTTGCGAACAAGTTAGTCTTTCTTTTTATAAGAGGTCATGTGAATCAACATCTGCGAAGACAATTTTATAATACTTTAGCTCGCATGTTTACAAAAAAAAAATTTAGAGATACTGTATAACTAATTGAAGCTATATTTTGGATTATAGCCACTTAAACTGCATTTAAAAAAAAAGCATGTCCATACATATAGTTCGTATGCTAGGCTTATGACGGTATCTCTGAGAGATTAAGAGCATGATCATGGAGCTAGTTGGTAAGTATATAAGAATTACTTATGAAGACTTAGTTGCGTTAAGGAGGGATAACGGTTACCGTATTGGCATACATAAAGGAGGTTAAGTATTTAAGTGATAAATCATATGGGATAAGTTTATGAATCGGGGATCGTAGATTGCGATAAGCTGGGTAATACATGTCAAGTGGGTAGGTAGAAGATTGTAAGCACTCATTAGCAAGGACTAAGGATTGAATCGCATAAGGGCTAGAGCACCTTGAGAGACGTAGTATCGACTAAATTAAATCGTACTAGAGTACATCGTATTTCGGAGAAAAAAAAAGGAATATATACATATGGCTTCAGGGATGAATCTTGTGAGCAGGGCGTAAGTTAAAGATTGGGCTACACTTAAGAACTGACTTTAGAGTGTTGTTCATGATAACCAATATAAGTTCGATATAGACCGACGATTAAGTCATGAAGCGTGTATATTGATGTTACCCTTAAGGTTGATTCGAAGACTATACAAGAATAGGTTACGATCTATCAGTCGGAGGGCAATAGATTTAAAGAGTACATGGTGTGCTTACACACTGAATGTTTTGAGAACTTAGTCCTGTACCGAGGAAGTGAAATGAGTACCATATCGGAATACGCAAGGAATGCTAATTTCGGTCATGACCTTAGTAAATAATTTATGAAGGGCTATACTAAATCATTAATTTCGTAACGTACAAGTTTCGAGGACGAAACTTTTTGTAAGGGGGGTAGAATGTTACGCCCCGCAACCTCCGTAGAATAATTAAGAGATAAAGAAGAATTAAATGAGATTAATGACGGTCAACCGTAATTAATTACGAATTAAATAATAGGATTAATGGGAATTAATTGAGGGTTTAAGTATTGAAATTAATGAGGATTTAATTTTGAATTAAATATTAGGATTTATCCTTTAAGATAAATAGGAAAATAGGATATAAATTTAGAAACTCCAAACTTTTCCCTTTCCTTATAAAAAACTGACATAGCGTCAGTTTTCCCTTTTCTCAGAAGAGAGAACGACGCAAAACTCTCTCCTCCTAGGCGGTTTTCATCTCCCCTCAACCCTAGGCGAAGAACTCCGCTAGATCTTCATCCAATCTTCGTCCGTTCTTCGTTCCTTCTCCGAGTAATCAAAGGCAAGTAATCTACTTATAAGTTCTTACGTTTTTGCGAAAGAAAAAAGGCCTACTTTTGATATCAATTTGGATCACCATGCAGTAATTTCTTCATGTGAATCTATTTGTGCGATCTATGTGTTTTGGTTTGAGATTTGGCCATTATATGTTGAAATCTTGTTTGATGTTCGTTGATTACGTAAGATCATGTAAATCCCCATCCATTGACCCCCACTTTGTGGATAATGGCGGTTGAAGGGAGGAGGAGTGGAAAGATTAGGTTTTGGTTTGATTTGATGAAGGATTCAAGTTTTAGGATTGAATCGTTGACGTGCGTATGAAGGATCTTCTTGAGGGAATTAAGAATGGATTGAGATGGAAGATTAGGCTTGGATTGAGGGGAAGAAAGTTGGAAAATGATTGGGTTATAGATATGCAATTTCTGCAGAAATCGCAGGATGAAGATTCTGAGAAACTATGACGTCGATCGATCGACGTATAGCAGGTGAGAGATCGACGTGCCTCAGATGCACGTCGATCGATCGACGTGGAAGGAGTGAGAGATCGACGTGTCTCAGATGCACGACGATCGATCGACGTAGTTCAGAGTGAGGGTATGACGTGTAGTAAGTGAGGGTATGACGTGAGGGTATGATGTGAGGGTATGACGTGAGGGTATGACGTGCAGTAAGTGAGGGTATGACGTGAGGGTATGACGTGCAGTAAGTGAGGGTATGACGTGAGGGTATGACGTGCAGTAAGTGAGGGTATGACGTGAGGGTATGATGTGAGGGTATGACGTGAGGGTATGACGTGCAGTAAGTGAGGGTATGGCGTGAGGGTATGACGTAGGTTGAGTGAGAGATCGACGTGCCTCAGATGGACGTCGATCGATCGACGTCAGGGTATGACGTACGTAGATCGATCGACGTCAGGGTATGACGTCAACCAGTTTTGTGGGAAAGTAAGGGAAGAAAGAGGGAAGCTAGGGGATCCTTTGGGTGACCTTAGGGACTTCTTAGGACCTGATTAGGACTAGTCTAAGTCTTGGGAACATGACTTAAGATGGTGAATCAAGTTTGGAGAATTTGAAGGGTATTCGAATCGGAGTTCAGCTTGGATGACTTAGGAGGGTTAGGAGATGAACGTACGAGGTGTTTGAGAGTTCAAGGAAGGATTGTCAGGGACACTTGCCTTAGGTTGTGAACCTTAGAATCAGGAATAAGTGTGGACGAGATGGTTGAAGCTTAAGTTATGGTGTGTAAATTAGCGAAAGCTTGTGTGTTGCTTATACTTGCGCGTGTGTACATGAACTACTTATGTGAATGTGAATTGCATACGAGAACGAGAAAGGTGATTGAAACGAGGAGTCTTGCATCATGGCACTTGCATTTGCATATTGATTTGAAAAGAAAGGTGCTTCGGCACAGATTTGCGAAGGTGACCTGCAATGTTAACCGGGATGGAAATTTAAGCCGGGGTGCATTGCAGGGCACAAAAGACTGTAACGTTAACCGGGATGGAAATATAAGCCGGGGTGCGTTACAGGGTATAAAGTCCTCTGCAATGTTAATCGGGATGGAAATATAAGCCGAGGTGCATTGCAGGGTTTTACGAGTCTGTGATGTTAATCGGGATGGAAATATAAGCCGAGGTGCATCACAGAGCATAACGAGCCTGTAACGTTAACCGGGATGGAAATATAAGCCGGGGTGCGTTACAGGGTTACGAGTTACGAGACCGGACATTGTGACATGCATTGCACTGATTTGAAAAGAAGTGGCTCATGCATTTGTGATTGTGTAGTGTAGTGCATATTTTGACATGCATCACGAGAGTCAATGTGGTATGAATGTGAGTGGTATCTGATTGCCAATGAATTGTTATTTGCGTGCAAAATGCTGTACTTGCTTTATTAAGTTATTCGCTTATATATTTGAAAGTTACAAGACATGTGCCCCACAATTCCCTTGAATTATACATTACTCATGTCTTGCCATGTGTTGATCCCGTATGTCTTATAAGCGGGTTACTTGCTAGCATTTTTCGCTAAGGGTACTACCTTTGTGATTGCAGATGAGCCTAGCTACAACATGATATTCATAGAAGAAGAGGGCGAGTGGGCTGAATGGGATATATAGAGAGACATGTTGGGAGCTAGATGCCACAGTTGTTATTTATTTCCGTTCTTTCATACACTTGAGGATTAGTTCGTTATTACTGTGACTACCCTTAGAGATGTTATTATCGTTTGATGTATTGAATTGATGGTGGAGATTTATCAGATTCATGTTTCCGCACTTGTTTCTCTTACGTCATTGCTGATGTGTATACGAGAGATGAGGCGTCTTGTAGTCTTCTCAGTAAGCTACGACGGGCGTACCAGTTCGGATTCCGCTGTCCGGGTCGGGGCACTACAGAACCTTTCTACACAGCCTTCGGCTGAAAATTATAACTTTTCGTTCAATATTCTGTGACATCTGAACATGTATACATATAACCCTACAAGTGATAAAGCTAGTTTAGAAGAGATAGGATAGGTGTTCTATTGGATTTTCATCATCTCATAAACATTGCATGCAATATTTCGTATATCTAGGTGCCGAATCTGTCAATGAGGTCCTCTAAAATATTGTAGCCCCGGATGTCTAGTTTCCATATCAACTTGAATCACCTCATAAAGACATTGTATGAGTGAGTTATGGCCAAAATACTGAGACAATGTCATCATGTAGAAAAAACCCTACTTTTAGGCGTTTTCCCTAAATTTGGAAAGCCTATTTTCCTATCTTTTAACAAACATTTTTTACTTTTAATGTTTAAAAACATTCTGAAAACCTGTAAAATGACCCTAAAATATAACAGAAGAGTACAAGCCATGACGTCCAAACATTAGGCCATGTAAGACCTTTTACGCACAATCAATACACGAGCATGCCTAGACGTTGCGCCCAACCCTTCCTCCATCCCATGCTCTTTCTTCCTTCTTCAAAACTGATTTGAGGCTCTAAAAGATAGCACCAATGCTCAGTTACATTGTCCTCTTGGTGTCGCACAATTTCAGCAAGTATCGTCATAACATCTAGTTTTAGTTCTTTTGCTTTGCTCCTCGTGACTGGACCCTTCGATGCCTCTTCGGACATGCTTCCTCCCTCTTCAACCTTCTTCATGTCTCCTACTTGTGGGTTATGCTCCACGTCTTCATCATTCCCTCTCCGGTCGAAAGGATTCATCTTCGACTCAAAATCTGTGCAGAAAGTAAATAAAATCAGTAACATTGAAAGTATTCGAAACATCTTCATACATACCTGGGGGAAGGTCGATGACATAGCGTTGTTGTTCATGCAAGCAAGTACTTTGAATGGGACATCTCCTCTGGGCTGCAATTTGGACCTCCGCTCCTTTGGAAACCGCTCCTTGCGCAAATGGATCCATACTAGATCGCGTGGTTCAAAGGTCACGTGCTTCTTCCTTTTGTTAGCTTGTTCCGCATATTGTTCATTTTTGTTTTCAAGTTGGACTTTTACCTTTTCATGCAATTACTTAACATACTCAGCTTTAGCTTTACTGCCTAAACTAGCACGTTCATTAGTAGGCAAAGACAATAAGTCAAGGAGAGATAGGGGGTTGAAACTATAAACAACTTCAAAAGGCGAATGAGTAGTACCTGTATGAACATTCCGATCAAAGTCAATGTACGATAAACAATCCTTCCAATTCTTTAAATTCTTTTGATTTATGGCGCACAATAATTGAGATAACATTATGTTAATGACTTCAGTTTGATCATCAGTTTGTGGGAGTGCAGTAGTAGAAACAAAAGCTTAATTCCCAACTTACCCCCACAAAACACGCCAAAAATGACTCAAGAATTTAGTATCCCTATCGCTAACAATTGTGCGAGGCATACCATGTAAGCGTACCACTTCTTTAAAGAATAATGCAGCGACGTGCAAAGCATCGTCAACCTTTTTACATGCAATAAAGTGCGCCATTTTGGAAAATCTATTGACAATGACAAAATACTATCTCTACCATGTTTAGACCTTGGTAATCTAAGAACAAAGTCCATAGAAATATCGGACCAATGGCTAGAAGGGATGAGTAACGGCTTCTACAAACCTGCGGTTAGGTTTTAGATTTTGTTTGCTTACAGGTAATGCAACTAGCACACAATTGTTCTATATCTATGCGCATATGTGGCCAAAAGAAATGTTCACACAATATTTCTTAAGTTTTAAAAATGCCAAAATGACCCATAAGGACGCCTCCATAGGCTTCCTTAACCAACAATTCACGGATAGAACAACGCGGAATACACAACTTGTTTTCTTTGGATTTTTCAGTGATATAAAACATACCAAAAAAATATGCAACACATGCCTCATAGGTAGAACAAAATCTCGAGCTTCAGCATACATTTCCTTTATGGATTCATATCCATGTAAACTAGATGAAAAAGAAGTAATCAAAGTGTATCGCATAGATAAAGCATCAGCTACGGTATTACCTTTTCCTTGCTTGTATTGAATCACAAAAGGAAACTGTTCAATAAATTCTACGCATTTAACATGTCTCTTGTTTAATTTTCCTTGTCTTTTAGATACTTAAGGGATTCATGATCCATATAAATCACAAACTCTTTGGGTTGCAAGTAGTGTTGCCGATTTCGCAAAGCTCTAACTAACGCATAAAGTTCTTTATCATATTCGAATAGTTTAGTTGAGCTCCTGTGAGTTTCTCACTAAGTACACAACTGAACTTTTAGATTGGTTCAATACCATGCATATACCTAATTCCGATGCGTCTATTTCAAAAGTTTCTTCAAAGAAGGGCAACTTAAGAATAGGTTTGATGGTAAGTTTTCCCTTAAAAAATCAAAAGCCTTTTGTTGCGCCTCGCCTCAATGAAATCCAACTTCTTTCTTCACTATTTCGTTCAAGGGGGCAGCAATAGAAGAAAAATCTTTCACGAATCTCCTATAGAAACTAGCAAGTCCATGGAAACTCCTAACTTCACTAGCGTTTTTAGGTGTAGGGCATTCTATGATAGATTTAATTTTTCCTTGGTCTACCTCAATGCCGTTTGCACTAACAACATATTCTAAAAATGTGATGTTGTCAAGGCAGAATGAGCATTTCTTAAAATTAGCATATAAAGATTCCTTTCGCAACGTTTCCAAAACAACACGTAAATGATCAATATATTCATGCAATGTTTTAGAGTAGATCAAGACATCATCAAAATAGACAACAACAAACTTACCAATGAACGATCACAAAACTTGGTTCATTAATCGCATGAAGGTACTAGGTGCATTAGTTAAACCGAAGACATGACCAACCATTTATATGATCCAAATTTAGTTTTAAATGCGGTTTTACATTCATCTCCTTCTCTAATGCGAACCATATGGTATCCACTTTTTAAATCAACTTACGTAAAGTACTTAGCACCATATAATTCATCAAGCATATCATCCAGTCTAGGAATCAGGTACTCAATGAGCCGTTCTTCTTTGGCATTATGATGACCGGTACCGTACATGGGCTCATGCTTTCCCTAATTCGTCCCCTAGCCAATAGGTCTTCAACCTGACGTTGAATCTCCTTTGTGTAGAGAAAAGGGGGTTTGAGTGATTTCAAAATAAGTGACTTAAATGCATGATATATATACAAACGTGTACATGTATGATACTTTGCTATTACTTGCCTTATTCAGCATATATATAATGTTGCCGGACTAACGAGCCATGAAGCGTTAAAGCTTACATCATATGACAAACATTTGTTGTGTTTATACTATTTTCAGGTGCCACCATTAATGAACTAAACTAGTTCATTAAGTGAAGTACTTAGTTTATTAAACTAAGTAGTTCATTAAAGGAAGTCACATTTGGAAAAGGCACAAAGGCAACAAAGCCAAGGAAGGAAAGTTTTCTCCTCCTCCCCTCTTAATTATACACGCCACATATACATATATTACATATATTTTCAGATTTTTTTAAGAAAAGGCACATACACATGTATTCCAACGTACTACCAACACGTTATATATTTTACGTACGTACGTTAACGTCACACCACTATACTTAACTCATATTTATGAGTATATTCAGGTCTTATATCATATGATATAAGATATGGTGATGACAAATTAAATACGACACGATAAAAGGTTCTAAACCAAAAATTGTCGTATCGGGCGAATACCGAAACTTCGCCAACGTGTCACGTACTTGCCATAAATAGATGGCCAGCCCCTATACCTCAAAAATCATTATTATTTTCGTGGGTTACATGTAATATTCAGCCCAAAATACTTTCCATGTTGGCACACACAAATTACTCCACATTAAGGCCAAAATGTGAAGATTCCAAGTTTAATTTTGTCACATGTTAATGGTACCACTTTAGACCAGCCAAGTGCTGAGATTTAAAGTATATATTATATATATTATGTATAACATAATATATATAACATGTGCAAAAGTTGGAATTTAAATTAGAGAAAAATCGGTTAATCGATAAATATCGAAAATTCGGTTTTCTACGCACACAACACATGGAACGTTTTTGGTACATCATGTGACACGTATCTAGACACTTTTTACATATGTTATACATCTTAAAGTGTTCTAGAAAATTAAATTAAGGGCTGATTGGAATATAACATGTGTGTATTATTAAATGTGCATTATTTTACAAAGTTAGCAAAAATAAATTTCAGCACATGCACATACATATCCAACGCCACCTACAGCTGAGATGGAGCTTATTTGGAGCCTTGTTGGCATATTGATTGGTCAAGGATCAATCATGCAATATTGGTGAATTAAAGAGAGAAGTTACAAATGGTAAGAATTCAAAATTTGTCTCTCTTATAACACATGCTGAAAATTTCAGCATGCTACACAAGGCTGGCCGATTTTTTTGACATAAATGTGATATAATTTGTCATCTTTTATTGTGTGATTGATTGGAAGAAGAAATGAAAATGATTTGAATATTATTTAAATTAATAAAGTGTGATATTCTACATATCACACATGCTGAAATTTTTTCAGCATGTGTGAGACATAGAGTGGCCGAATTATTGAGCATAAAGATGTCCATGTTCATTTCCAATGTGATAAAGTTATTTACCATTAATTGGTGATTCATTTTATAAAGAAAAATCAAATTAAATTTGGCATTATTTTGAATGAAATGGAATGATGCACATGCTGAAAATTCAGCATGGCATGGCCGAATTTTTGGCTCAATTTTGTGAGAAAATTGTCTTGCAACATTCATGTGATAATCTTATGATTTATAGAAATTATTTTGTGATGATTTTGGCACATGGTTAAGTGTTATTCTCAGATTTTTTTTCAAGTCATCAATGATGACAACATTCAACCAATCATGAAGTGCCAAGTAAGCGAAGCTTAAATGATCATCCAATAAGAAGATGCCAAGTAAGCAAGGCCTTGTCACAATGATGTCTTACATTCTCCCAAGGACTTAGAAGATAATTTTCAAGAGGGGGAGGCACCTACAAGGGGACGGCTACATGGCATAAAAATGAAAGAAGAGAGCAAACAAAACAAAAAAAAGAGTTGCAAGTTCAAGGATCAAAAGTTTCTAGCCTTCTTCTTCTACATTCTCTTTCTTTCTTTCTTCTTGTAAGCCTATTGTATTCATATCTTTCAATCTTGAATAGGCTTGATATAGACCACCACATATTCCATATCTTTGTAAAAGATTAATCAAGGTGTGATCAATCTTCATTCTTGCGAGGTGGTGGTGTTCGTGCAAATTGTATTAATCGTACAAGGTTTGTAAAGGGTTAGAGTTAGGTGTAACTCTATCAACCCTGTGGTAAGGTGTATTGTGTGTGTGATTAGTGTGAACCAAGGAAGGTGTTCCTTGAAGACTGGAGTAGGTTGTTTATAACCGAACCAGTATAAAAATCTTGGTGCCATTTACTTTCAGCATTTACTTTTCAGTTACTGCACTGATTACCCTTCTTGTTCGCATTCGTAAAAATAGTTAACGAATTTCAAAAATCAAGAAAATTTTCAGAAATATACTCACACGTTCTAGGGTTAAATTGGCACAAATTTCAACCCTTTTGGATAAGTATAAGTCAATCAAACATCAAAAGTTCTGAGACTAGTGCAGTCTGATTTTCAGACTTGCAAAGGTTGAGACTTTGATTATAGTTGACCTACTTCCCAAAAGAATTTTGCAAAAATGTTTCAACCCATTTAAATATAGTGTATAAGGAGTTAGTGGTTAAATTGTCAGAGCTTTTAGACGTTCACACAAATAGGAATAAATTTTTCAAAACCATCTACCGTTTCTGGCAGATTCGAGCAATCTGAGTACCAACGGTTTTTGAAAGGGTTAAAGGTTGAATTTTAATTTGAAATTTTTAGAGGACCCTTATAACATCTGAGGCTAAGTTCTCTCAAAATTTCATAATTTTTGGAGACCTATAACCTGGTTTTAAGAACGTTTTAAAACTGGTCCTGAAAACAGAATCTGTTTTCAGAAGTTGAATTGTTTAGGTTCAAACAAATTTTAAAAACCACACTTTCCGCACCACCTATTCAACCCCCCCTCCCTTCTAGTGGTGCCTTGTAGATCCT
>AP025065.1:10327996-10340088 GCA_036186865.1 Eustoma russellianum | reverse complement strand
AGAAGTTGAATTGTTTAGGTTCAAACAAATTTTAAAAACCACACTTTCCGCACCACCTATTCAACCCCCCTCCCTTCTAGTGGTGCCTTGCAGATCCTACAAGTGGTATCAGAGAGCAGGAACACTCACTTCAAGGAATCCAACGATTCAGTGAGATGGCAACCATAAATCTCAAAACCGAGCAAGAAGGTATGTCGAGCCAAAGGCCTCCACTTTTTGACGGTGAGTCGTTTATTCAGTGGAAACTTAGAATGAAGCTTTTTCTTATGGCTATAGATATAGATCTTTGGTCAATCATTGAAGATGGTCCTTATGTCCCATCTAAGGTATCCATCGTAGACGGAGTCACATTAGAAGTTGTTAAAACTAGACAAGAATATACGAGTGATGATAAAAAGAAACTTAGTATGAATGCTAGGGCTATGCAATTGCGTCTAAACGGATTAAGTAAAAGTGAGTCTAGTTATGTGTCAAACTGTTCGAGTGCACAAGAAATGTGGAGGATACTAGAAATGAAACACGAAGGCACGAGTCAAGTAAAAGAGTCAACAATAAACATGCTTATGTCCACACTTGAGTCGTTTAAATTATTGCCTAATGAGTCTATTGTTGATATGGATCTTCGTTTGACTGACATTTACAACTCTCTTGAGTCTCTTGGTAAAGCTTTTACCACGCAGGAAAAGGTACAGAAAGTCCTACGAAGTCTTCCATCCGAATGGGATCCTAAAGTGACCGCTATAGAAGAAAGCAAGGAACTAAGTCAATAGAGATGGAAGAATTAATCGGATCACTTAAAGTTTATAAGAATAAACTCACCATACGGAAATCGGAGTCATCTAAACAAGGTAAAGCTATTTCTTTTAAATCAAATGAATACGTCTCCCCTCCCTCCGATCACGTAGATGATAGTGATTCTGAAACGGATAACGATGACCTAATTCTATTAGCTAAAGGCTTAAGAAAATTTATGAGAAGGTCATTTAGAAACAAAAATAAGGGTACTACAACCAAGAGAAATAAAAACAAGTCAAATGATAAAAACGTTAAATGTTATGAATGTGGCAAACTCGGACACTTATCATATGACTGCCCCAATAAAGAAAAGCAAACAAATAAATACCCTGACAACGAGCGGAACAAAAATAGACTCGTCTCAGAACCCAAAGGAAACGAGCTCTAAAGGCCTCCACCTGGAGTGATTCATCGGATTCTGAAACTGAGACCGAAGAGGAGACTGCTCAAGTATGCTTTGCATCCAAAGCATCTAATGAGGGAGCACACACATCGAAAGATACATCTATTAAGTGGTTCCTTGACAGTGGATGCTCGAGACACATGAGGGGTGACCCGAGCCTATTCACCAAACTAAAGAAGGTCACAAAAGGTGGATCCGTGACCTTTGGAGACAACAATGAGGGCAAGATCATCGGAAAAGGTACGATTGGAAATCCAAACACTCTCCAAATCTCCAACGTATTTTTGGTAAGCAACTTATCCTACAATCTTCTTAGCATTTCTCAATTTGTTGACAATGGTTTTAATGTGTGTTTTACTCACCCGTATTGCAACATAATAAATAAAAATGGAGAAACCGTTTTAAAAGGAAAACGAGAAGGTAATATTTTTACGCTTTCTATGGATGATGTAGTAGACGCTAAAGTTAAGTGTTTTATGTCAAATGAACCCAATGTGAATTTATGGCATAGATGTTTAGGACACATTGGCATTTCCACACTAGAAAAGCTTCAACGAAAGAACCTAGTACGGGGATTGCCTAAGCTTGATTTAGACAACTTTCAGTTATGTGAATCTTGCATAAAAGGCAAACAAACACGTGAGTCACTTAAGCCTAAAAATGAAATAAGCACGACTAGAATCTTAGAACTATTACATATTGATCTGTTTGGTCCTAGTTGCACTACAAGCCTTGGTGGGCGCCACTATGTATGCGTGATTGTTGATGATTTCTCTCGTTATACTTGGACTTTATTTCTTGCACATAAGGATGATAGCGCCGTTGAGATTGCGAAATTAATTAAACAACTTGAAAATCAATACGGTGTAAATGTGAAAAAGATAAGAAGCGATAGAGGCTGTGAGTTTAAAAACAAAGAGATGATTTCGTTTTGTGAAGAAAAAGGAATCAAGCATGAGTTTTCGCCACCTAGAACTCTACAATTAAATGGAGTAGTAGAAAGAAAGAATCGTACATTACAAGAAATCGCTAGGACTATGCTATGCGAAAATAAATTGCCTAGATTTCTGTGGGCTGAAGCCGTAAATTGTGCATGCTATATTGTAAATCGCCTATCTATAAGAAAGAAAATAAACAAGACGCCTTATGAGATTTTGAATGATCGCATGCCTAAGATTGACTATTTTCGTGTGTTTGGATGCAAATGTTTTGTCTTGAATACAAAAGATAATTTAGATAAATTTGAATCCAAATCAATTGAGTGCATTTTTGTTGGATATTCTATAAATTCAAAGGCATATAGATGTTATGATCCTCTCACTAGACAAATTATGGAATCCATTCATGTGAAATTCAATGAATTTGGTGAGATTGATAAAGATAAGGAATATGACGATGACTTTGAATTGAAACCCGTGTTGAACGAAGATGATGGTTCTTTTGATATGCATGATATGAATGACACACTATAAATGCATGATCACATAGAAATACATGATAACATAGAAAATAATCAACAAAGATGGCATAGAGATCACCCACATGATCTCATCATAGGCGACCTCACTCACGGTGTGCGACCACATAGAAGAATCACTTCGGACGAGATAAATGAATTTCATGCTATGATTTCTGAAATTGAGCCCAAAAATGTGCATGATGCTTTGAGTCATTCTTCTTGGATTGATGTCATGCATGATGAACTTAATCAATTTGTTAGAAACGATGTATGGGATTTAGTGCCACGACCACAAGACAAGACTATAATAGGCACAAAGTGGGTGTTTAGGAACAAAATGAATAAAGAAGAAAGGTTGTTAGAAATAAAGCGAGACTTGTAGCACAAGGATATAATCCAGAAGAAGGAATTGACTAGGATGAAACATTTGCACCCGTAGCACGTTTAGAAGCTATACGACTATTACTTGCTATTGCTTGCATGAAAGATTTCAGATTATATCAAATGGACGTAAAAAGTGCATTCCTAAACGGATTTATACAAGAAGAAGTATACGTGAAGCAACCATCCGGTTTTGAAGATTTGAAACACCCCGATCACGTGTACAAACTAAAAAAGCACTATACGGCCTAAAGCAAGCACCGAGAGCATGGTATGATCGTTTTGCTACTTTCCTTTTAGAAAATGATTTTAAACGAGGTACTATAGATAGTACACTATTCTTGAAACAAGATAAATCGGATTTACTTATTATCCAAATCTATGTTGATGACATTATTTTCGGTTCTACCTCACATAGACTTGTTGAAGATTTCGAAAATTGCATGAAATCTGAATTTGAAATGTCTATGGTTGGTGAACTAAATTATTTTCTTGGCTTGCAGATTAAGCAAACGAGTAAAGGGATTCACATAAGTCAAGCAAAGTATGTAAATGACATGATTAAAAAGTTTAACTTTGAAAATTTGAAATCATCCCCCACCCCTATGAGTGTCACTACTAAATTAGACAAAGACGAACATGGTAAAGACGTTGATAATTGCTTACATCGATCTATGATAGGTTCTTTGCTATATTTAACTGCTAGTAGGCCTGATATCATGTTTAGTGTATGCATGTGTGCACGATTTCAGAGTCAACCTAAGGTGTCTCACTATAATGCGGTAAAAAGAATATTCCGCTATATTAAGCACACACCCACCTTAGGGATTTGGTACAATAAGGATTATAAATTTAACTTACATGCTTACACTGATGCAGATTATGGTGGCTGCAAAATAGATAGAAAAAGCACGAGTGGAACTTGCCAATTTATAAGAAATTCACTCATTTCATGGTTTTCCAAAAAGCAAGCAAGTGTTGCTTTGTCCACTACTGAGGTTGAGTACATGGCACTTAGCCTTTGTTGCACACAGTTGTTGTGGATAAAACAACAACTTTCGGACTTTGGAATTACCATAAATAAAATTCCTATATATTGTGATAGTATGAGTGCCATAAATTTGTCTAAGAACCCAGTGTTACATTCTAAGGCTAAGCATATAGAGGTACGCTATCATTTTCTTCGTGATCACGTAAACAATGGTGATATTGTCATAGATCACGTACGCACAGAAGCACAAGTAGTGGATATCTTTACAAAAGCCTTAAATCAAGCCACGTATGAATCTCTTCGTTCTAAATTAGGCATGATTCCCGCTGATATGATTTGATTTGATTTTCTTTTCTTATTGACAAGAATCTTTTGATTTACTTTCCAAAATAAAGGGGGAGAGAAAAGCATGATTTAAGGGGGAGAGAGACTAATTTGATACTAATTGCACAAATCAAGGGGGAGCCGGATTTGAATTTGAAATTCAAATTTCAAATTTGTGCATGTTTGAAGGGGGAGCGTTAGCATTTAAATCATGTGCATAAGTTATTTTGAAAATCATCAAAAGGGGGAGATTGTAGAGAAAAGGGGGTTTGAGTGATTTCAAAATAAGTGACTTAAATGCATGATATATATACAAATGTGGACATGTATGATACTTTGCTATTACTTGCCTTATTCAGCATAAATATAGTGTTGCCGGACTAACGAGCCATGAAGCGTTAAAGCTTACATCATATGGCAAACATTTTTTTGTGTTTATACTATTTTCAGGTGCCACCATTAATGAACTAAACTAGTTCATTAAGTGAAGTACTTAGTTTATTAAACTAAGTAGTTCATTAAAGGAAGCCACATTTGGAAAAGGCACAAAGGCAACAAATCTTAGGAAGGAAAGTTTTCTCCTCCTCCCCTCTTAATTATACACGCCACATATACATATATTACATATATTTTCAGATTTTTTAAGAAAAGGCACATACACATGTATTCCAACGTACTACCGACACGTTATATATTTTACGTACGTACGTTAACGTCACACCACTATACTTAACTCATATTTATGAGTATATTCAGGTCTTATATCATATGATATAAGATATGATGATGACAAATTAAATACGACACGATAAAAGGTTCTAAACCAAAAATTGTCGTATCGGGCGAATACCGAAACTTCGCCAACGTGTCACGTACTTGCCATAAATAGATGGCCAGCCCCTATACCTCAAAAATCATTATTATTTTCGTGGGTTACATGTAATATTCAGCCAAAAATACTTTCCATGTTGGCACACACAAATTACTCCACATTAAGGCCAAAATGTGAAGATTCCAAGTTTAATTTTGTCACATGTTAATGGTACCACTTTAGACCAGCCAAGTGCTGAGATTTAAAGTATATATTATATATATTATGTATAACATAATATATATAACATGTGCAAAATTTGGAATTTAAATTAGAGAAAAATCGGTTAATCGATAAATATCGAAAATTCGGTTTTCTACGCACACAACACATGAAACGTTTTTGGTACATCATGTGACACGTATCTAGACACTTTTTACATATGTTATACATCTTAAAGTGTTCTAGAAAATTAAATTAAGGGCTGATTGGAATATAACATGTGTGTATTATTAAATATGCATTATTTTACAAAGTTAGCAAAAATAAATTTCAGCACATGCACATACATATCCAACGCCACCTACAGCTGAGATGGAGCTTATTTGGAGCCTTGTTGGCATATTGATTGGTCAAGGATCAATCATGCAATGTTGGTGAATTAAAGAGAGAAGTTACAAATGGTAAGAATTCAAAATTTGTCTCTCTTATAACACATGCTGAAAATTTCAGCATGCTACACAAGGCTGGCCGATTTTTTTGACATAAATGTGATATAATTTGTCATCTTTTATTGTGTGATTGATTGGAAGAAGAAATGGAAATGATTTGAATATTATTTAAATTAATAAAGTGTGATATTCTACATATCACACATGCTGAAATTTTTTCAGCATGTGTGAGACATAGAGTGGCCGAATTATTGAGCATAAAGATGTCCATGTTCATTTCCAATGTGATAAAGTTATTTACCATTAATTGGTGATTCATTTTATAAAGAAAAATCAAATTAAATTTGGCATTATTTTGAATGAAATGGAATGATGCACATGCTGAAAATTCAGCATGGCATGGCCGAATTTTTGGCTCAATTTTGTGAGAAAATTGTCTTGCAACATTCATGTGATAATCTTATGATTTATGGAAATTATTTTGTGATGATTTTGGCACATGGTTAAGTGTTATTCTCAGATTTTTTTCAAGTCATCAATGATGACAACATTCAACCAATCATGAAGTGCCAAGTAAGCGAAGCTTAAATGATCATCCAATAAGAAGATGCTAAGTAAGCAAGGCCTTGTCACAATGATGTCTTACATTCTCTCAAGGACTTAGAAGATAATTTTCAAGAGGGGGAGGCACCTACAAGGGGACGGCTACATGGCATAAAAAGGAAAGAAGAGAGCAAACAAAAAAAAAAGAGTTGCAAGTTCAAGGATCAAAAGTGTTCTAGCCTTCTTCTTCTACATTCTCTTTCTTTCTTTCTTCTTGTAAGCCTATTGTATTCATATCTTTCAATCTTGAATAGGCTTGATATAGACCACCACATATTCCATATCTTTGTAAAAGATTAATCAAGGTGTGATCAATCTTCATTCTTGCGAGGTGGTGGTGTTCGTGCAAATTGTATTAATCGTACAAGGTTTGTAAAGGGTTAGAGTTAGGTGTAACTCTATAAACCCTTTGGTAAGGTGTATTGTGTGTGTGATTAGTGTGAACCAAGGAAGGTGTTCCTTGAAGACTGGAGTAGGTTGTTTATAACCGAACCAGTATAAAAATCTTGGTGCCATTTACTTTCAGCATTTACTTTTCAGTTACTGCACTGATTACCCTTCTTGTTCGCATTCGTAAAAATAGTTAACGAATTTCAAAAATCACGAAAATTTTCAGAAATATACTCACACGTTCTAGGGTTAAATTGGCACAAATTTCAACCCTTTTGGATAAGTATAAGTCAATCAAACATCAAAAGTTCTGAGACTAGTGCAGTCTGATTTTCAGACTTGCAAAGGTTGAGACTTTGATTATAGTTGACCTACTTCCCAAAAGAATTTTGCAAAAATGTTTCAACCCATTTAAATATAGTGTATAAGGAGTTAGTGGTTAAATTGTCAGAGCTTTTAGACGTTCACACAAATAGGAATAAATTTTTCAAAACCATCTACCGTTTCTGGCAGATTCGAGCAATCTGAGTACCAACGGTTTTTGAAAGGGTTAAAGGTTGAATTTTAATTTGAAATTTTTAGGGGACCCTCATAACATCTGAGGCTAAGTTCTCTCAAAATTTCATAATTTTTGGAGACCTATAACCTGGTTTTAAAAACGTTTTAAAACTGGTCCTGAAAACAGAATCTGTTTTCAGAAGTTGAATTGTTTAGGTTCAAACAAATTTTAAAAACCACACTTTCCCCACCACCTATTCAACCCCCCCCCCCCTTCTAGTGGTGCCTTGCAGATCCTACACTTTGTTTCTTCCGGGTTGGCTCGATATGCTTGACGATTAGGTAGTGTTGCACTTGGTATAAGATCGATTTGATGCTCGACTCCTCTCAATGGTGGTAGCCTCGTGGGCTCCTCTTCTGGAACAACTCTGAGAATTCATGTATCAAAGATGTAACTCCACTCGGCAAAGTGGAGGGTAAGCCTGAATCAACAAATAAAATATCTTTAAAAAGCATTATAAGCATTGTTTTATGCGAATTCAAAGCATGCGGAATTTCAGAGGATTTTGCGTAAAATGACTTCTTAGACTTAAGTGACTTTTCTTGCTCCGAAGTAGGTTCTTTGGCCGACTATCTGGGGGTTTCTTTTTCCTTTTCTTTATTCTTTTGTTTAGTCCGTGAGTCATTCTTCTATGCTCTCGTTTCATTGACTCAAGTGTTTTATTTTGTGAATGCAGATATCCCTACAGAATTATCATACGAAATCCTTGTTTAGTGATTTATTATCAAAATTCATAGAATGACTACTCCAAATTGGCTTATAACAAAATATTATGGAATTCGGGTGGTCTAAGCGATAATCACTCCGTGGCGATGGCCAAGTAATATTTCTTCTGCCTCCATTCTTGAGTTTGAGTCTTTCTATCATATATTGGAATGGAAAAAAAAGAAGTGAGCTTTGTAAATCTCATTATAAAATTGGAAAGTCGACCAGGCATGAATAACAAATACTTCCTCCGTCTTAAAAACATCATCAAAATTTCTATTTTGGTTTGTCTCTAAAATATTGTCCACTTTTCAAAAATAGTAACATACTAATAATAAAAGTTTTCATACTCTCCTCTCAATTAACCCTTACATGATTTATCTAGCTTACCGTGTTTAATTACATGTAGAATACAAATAATGAGAGAGAAAAATTCCAACATCATTAAATTATGTTCAATCGTCGAAAAGAGAAGGTTATATCATTGTAAAGCTGAACCTCGAATGAGTGTAATACTTGAAATGGATAAAGAATAATATAACCATAGAACCTAGAGAATGTGGTAGGAACTTTTATTGCACTGATGGCCATATCCTTCTCAATGATGACATACTCAATGGTAAGCTCAACTTTTAAAGGAACACTTTTTTTTAAGTATACTAATATTAAGGCACAATTATTACAAGCTTAATCTCAAGTTGCTTGCTACTAGATCGTCAACAGAAAGACAGTTAAAAAGTAAAAATATGACAATATTTTTAAGATAAAAAGAACAACGAGATTCTTATCATTTGTCCAAATAACTCTAAGTGGTAGTTGCATTGGCTGCAAAAGCGGAAAAAACAAGAAAAGAAAAGAAATGGTAGTTGTGTTATGCACGAAGTTGAACTTCTACAAACCGAACAGCTCGCGAACTGTTCGAGTTTGGTTCGTATTTGGTTCGTATTCGTTTGGTAATTGTTTGTAAACGAACCAAATTCGAACAGTTGCTTGGGTTCGTTTACTAAAACGACTCGAACTATTTGCGAACTGTTTGGCTCGTTTAAACAGTTATATTGTTATCAAGTCAAACTTGAACCAATTTTAAAGTTCGTTTAGCTAAATAATCCGAGCCGAACAATTTGTTTAGCTAAACGAATCCCAATTCAAAAACCTAGTATTCGGTTCGGCTCGGTTCGTTAACATCCTAGTTGAACGTAATATGAATATTTCCGTCTTCTGATCATTTAACTCCAATCATATGATTGAGCCCTATTCCATTGAATCATCATCATCCGGACCCAGTATATCCCAACGATAGCAAAAGCTATTGTTAGGGTCTGGGGAGGGTAAGTGGTAGGCAGACAATACCTCTATCCTAAGGGATAGAGAGTCTGCTTCCAGTGAGACCCCCGGCTCTATATGTACCTGCATAAATGACATGATAATAGAGATATGTTGTGCTAGTGTGTTAGTGAGGAAATCCAAGAAATACAAAGAAAAGACTTTCGATATTAAAATACACATCACGTGTATATGTACATGTAATGTAAAACAACGGTATAATATACGCAACCAAGTGAAAAGTCAACCTAAAACGTAGATAGTGTCTACGCCTATCTATGTCCCTAAATATACTCTAAAATGACACTATATGTAGCGCCCCGCCCGAAACCAGAGTTCCGGCTCAGTGCACCCGCCATACTCTACTCCATAGAGTACAAGGCGTCGATACCATACATGTGCATGTCGCATGAATTGTAATCGATATAGCGGAAGCATCTTAAAATAAGCTCACGACATGCATAATATTATTACAAACCGTTCAAATCCACACATCCACAAATACAGCTTCTCACGATAATTTTATTACATCACAATAAATAAAGCTCACACGCAACAGGTACATAGCTTCAGCCTACATCTTTGCTCACGGATACTCTATCTGGGGTTCCTCCTCAATAAACACGGCATCAGGGTCCCTGTTCTCTGAAATATTAAGAGGCAAGTATGAGCGATAACCACCATCTTTTAATCGCTCAGCAAGTATTCTTTATAGATACTTCATGTGGATCATACATGGGGAAAACAAGTAGTAATAAAGTAACAATATATATACTTACTTCTTTATTTACAATGACAGCATTATATATAAGGAATAAACATAACATAAGATTTTGCATCATACCTTATGGGTCATATCGTTCTTCCTCAGCATATCCTTAGCATACCTTCCATGCTTAAACACTAATCCATCTTATACTAAGGTCATAACTTACAATCATCACCTCTATGCACGTGATCTTCCTTAATCATATTAAGGCATCATGATTGTACAAATATACTAATCACCACCTAAGGGCATGATCATGACATGATGCATAAAACGTGACTTTTCATAAAATGGCTTTTCGTAAACATGGCTTTTCGTAAACATGAATTTCATAGATTGACATGATTTTCATAACTTGCGAAAAATGACATATTCATAACTTGCATAACATGACATTTTCATAACAGGAAGACATAACATTTTCATCATTGGCTATAGCACTTTTCATAAGAATAATAACACACGACATACCGATCGATTTCCCATGTAGTACATATACGACATAAAACATCATAAACATATGTATATGTACTAACGGTGACGCGCTATGACAGAGATCCCGTGTCCCGGACCCGGTGTTACACTCGGCCATATACGTAATCATATGCCCCTGACATCTATCACCCCCGATACCGATGTCACGCCGGCGAACATAACATAGTCATAATCATGAACATAACATAACATATCGTGTGTCAACGAAATCGATCGTCTCGCGTTTATTATTCACATGCATATGAACTTTTAAAACATGATATGCGTAAAACAACTTTCAAACTTTATCTTCGTGCAGCATAAGACTTGTTCTTATGAGGTGTTATGGTAAACTACATCTTATAACATCACTTACTTATTTTCATCCTATATATCATAACTTAAAGGGATTCACACTTTGACCACAAAAAGGCCATTCGGCCATGAGGCTAAAACAGCCCACTTTTCTTCATTTTTCATCCAACACCACTTTCTTAATTTGTATTCTCCAAATACAACTCATATTCCAACACTTAAGGAAATTGACTTTTAATTCTTAGATCCTTTAATTCTTCACGTACAACCACCTACACTTATACCATACTTCATTCATTATCACATAATTTACATAATAGTATCCATAGCATTTAACTCAAGAAACATTTTTGGTTTATTAAATGGCCTTAGGCCGAATATATATGTAATGTATATATGTATATATTTCATGGTAATACACTTATATGTGTGTGTATATATACTATATAAGGTATTTTATACTTTAATTATCTTAAGCCATGTATATATATATGTATAATTATATCCATATATACTTATTTAACATGTCACATCTCATTTTACAAACTACTCTATAAGGCCGAAAGTTAGGCCATGTATTGTACATATTTATATCTCATTTTTCTTCCTTTTATGTATATGTTGTAAGTTGTAAGTTCTCATAAGTAACATATACATGTTTCTTACCTTTTCTTTACTAATCTTAAAATTATAACACTATGAAAACAAATACATAATCATAAACATGATGAATAGCATAAAGAGTATACTTCTTGAGCCACATTCATCATCTAATACACATCTTAGAATGGTGATGATCAAACTCAATGAAGTACTAAAATAGGCCACTTAGCCGTGTATATGTGATGTATATGTGAAGATGATGATCATCAAACAACCATTTAGACCATGTATATAAGTCATGCTTATGATGCATACATAAACATGTTAAAGACATGATCTTGAAACATATAAACACAAAACATATAAAGATATAAACATGATGATCATCATAAAAGAAAACATAATCAAAACAATAAGAATTGAATTCTTTGTACATCTTTCTTAATGTTCTTCATTTCATATCGTTTGTTCAAAGTTTATATCTATATGTATGTATATATGTGTGATACCGTATAT
>AP025065.1:10313403-10327986 GCA_036186865.1 Eustoma russellianum | reverse complement strand
ATATGTATATATATATATACAACAACCGTATATATATATGTTTCATTTATATACATATAGCCTTTTATTATTATATATTTGTATATTTCTAACACTACAAGCATAGATCTTGCTTATTCTTAAAACAAAATTTGAACATACTACATGATGATCCCATTTTTATACAAACATAAGTATTGAATCTTAAATCCATGAAGGATCTAGGAAGAGTACTTGCCTTGGTTCACCTTTCTTACACTTAGAAGATGTTTCCTTCACTTGGTTTGGAAGAGAGTTCTTCTTCTTTCCTCCTAGGTATACATGGTGTTTAGGGTTTAAAAGGAGGGTTAGTGAGCAACTTATGAAACTAAGTATATAGAAGAATTAAACTTAAACTTCATAAAGTTCTTACCTTGATTGCTTTTGATTCTAGATGCTTCAACCTTCTTGAATCTTTCTTAGTTGATTGAGTGTTTATGATACTTGATTTGAGTGATGTTGGTGTGAAGAAAGGAGAAGAAAATCTTCTCCTTATGGAGGGTGAACTTTCGGCCTTAAGGGGAAAAATGAGGGTGTTGGAATGTTTCTTGGGTTTTCCTTGGAGATAGGATGAATTTGGTTGGTTGAAGATGTATTATTTGAGGGGTTAAAGAAGAATTAAAATTTCCTACTTTTCTATTGGGTGGCCGGCCAAGCATGGAGGGGAATGGGGTGGGAGACAAACTTTTGACAAGCATGGGGTGGAGGGATGGGTTAAGGTGAGATTCTTAGGCATGCTAATATTTTAATCAAGGTGTAAGACAAGTTGTCTTCACCTTTCTTTTTCTTTTTCCTTTTCTTTTATGTTGTATGTATATAATTGTTTTTTCATTTATTTAATGTAGTATAAAATTGTTGTGACATGTATTTCTTTTTGATTTAATTTATCCTAATAGTTTAAGTTGTTACTAATTAATTTAATTGGGTTTTTATTGTATATACTCAAATGTTTGTAATATCTTTGCTAATATATTTGATAATATAAGTCTAGTTTTATGGATCGTACACCTACGAAATTATATTACGGTATTAGTAGTCGTTACGACATAACGAATTTTCCGGGTTGTAACACTATATGTGATCTATACCTCGTTAACCTTAATCTTATGTCTCCATGAACTCCTATCCTGGACCATGTCCTCAGATAGGTGCAAATCTAGTAGGTCGTGCCTTATCTGCTCATCCCAAGTCAGTTTGGGCCTGCCTTTACTCCTGTTCTCCTCTACAATGAGGCTTTCAATTGCTCTGACCGACGCCGTTGTCTGTCTCCGCTTGACATGCCCAAACCATCTCATTCTTCCCTCCTTTATCTTATCTGCTATACTAGCCACGCCTAACCTTTCTCAAAACACCTCGTTTCTGATCCGATCTAGCCTTGTATACCCACACATCCATCTTAATATCTTCATCTCTGCCACTTCCATCTTCTGTAATTGTGACCTCTTGATGGCCCAGCAGTCTGTCCCATATAGCATTGCCGGTCGCACTGCCACCATATAAAATTTTCTCTTTAATTTAGTTGAGAAATTTTTGTCACACAGCATCCCTGAGGCCGCCCTCCATCTACACCAGCCTGCTTGAACTCGATGTGCTACATCATTATCTATGTCGCCATTCTGCTGCACGAATGATCCTAGGTACTTAAACTCACTTACCTGTGGTACCACTTGACCATCGATGGTGAGCTGGCTATCATCACTGTCTGCTACACCGCTGAAGTCGCAGTGCAAATACTCGGTCTTAGAACGGCTAATCTTTAAGCCTTTTCTCTCTAAAACACCTCTTCACTGCTCTAGTCTCATACTCAGAGTATGTCTACTTTCTGCGACTAATACAATATCGTTAGCAAAAAGCATACACCACGGAACTGCCTCCTGTATCAGCTTTGACAACTCGTCAAGGACAACTGCGAAAAGAAATGGGCTCAACGCAGACCCTTGATAGAGACTGACCTCCACCGGAAAGAAGTCTATATTCCCCACCGGTGTACGAACGGCTGTTTTTGTTCTAGCATACATATCTCTAATTATGTCTATATACTTCATAGGGATCCCTCTTGCATCCAGACTATCTCATATCAGGCTACGTGGCACACTATCATACGCTTTTTCAAGATCGATGAAAACCATATGTAAATCGCGCTTCTTCTCTCTATACTTCTCCATTAATATCCTGAGAATGTGTATTGCTTCCGTAGTTGACCTTTCTGGCATAAAACCAAATTGGTTCACCGTAACCTGAGTTTCTCTCCTAATTCGAGTGTCGATTACTCTCTCCCATAACTTTATGGTATGGCTTAGCAACTTAATCCCTCTATAGTTCCCACAACACCGTGCGTCTCCTTTGTTCTTATATAGGGGGGACCACGACAATCTTTCTCCACTCATCTGGCATCTTCCCTGTTTTGTAAATACGGTTGAACAGAGTAGTTAGCCATTGGACCCCTTCCTCTCCTAAATACTTCTACGCCTCAATGGGTATGTTATCTAGACCGACCGCTTTAGCTCTTCCTATCTTCTTCAGTGGTCTCATCACCTCTCCTTGTGTGATGTTCTGAATTCAAATTCATGTATTTCATTTTAAAAGATTTGCAAACGTTGTCCATTTTTATAAGCATATGTTACTTCTTCCTGGTCTCTATTCATTCTCTTACCAATTTGTTTTATCCTTTGCTCCATGATTTACTATTAATTTTTTGTGCTCATTGCTTATTTACAATATTAATTTTGAAACTAAATTATATCTGTTATAAAGAGTGAAATATTTCAAAGCATATAAGAAATACCAAATAAAGAAATTGAGACGCATATGAAGTGTTGATTTCTTGTAGTTGTCCGAATACCCTTCTACAACTCAGATTATCCATCTTGTTCTAGCGCAAGAAAATGACACGTTAGTCAACAAAATCTAAAAGCAGTATTAATTGTAATAAATACTCAATAATTTTTTTTATTATCTCAACAAGTTAAATAAAACTATGAAGTATAGGCGTCTTCAGAAGGGTAAAAAAAGGATGTCAAGGCAAGAAGAGGGGTTAAACAAACCGAATCACTCACAAACAGTCCAAGCTTTGTTCGTATTTAGTTTGAGTTAGTTTATTAATTTTACTTAAACAAACCAAAATTGAACACTTAATTAAATTTATTTATTAACCAAGCCAAAACTATTCATGAATTATTTGACTCATTTAAAGAGTTATAACGTTATCGAACCTAATTCAAACAAATTTTTAAACTCGTTAAACTAAACAAACCGAACCAAATTATTCGTTTAAATCCAAGCTTGAAAACTCAATATTCGGCTTTGGCTTGATTGGACTCGTTTACAACCTAAACGGGAAACCGAACCAAATTATTCGTTTAACTATACAAATTCAAACTTAAAACTCACTTTTTGATTCTGTTTGGCCCGTTTACCCCCTGAACGGGAAGTACATTTCTGACAAGTTAAACCTCTTCATCCACTATGACCATTTTCACGTCCCAAGCATATGCCTTTAAGAAAGGGCTCCAAGGCCTTTCAAATTTATAAATATTCGACAGCCTGTCTTGGTGTACTCAGATTTCTCGTAAAATAAACCAAAGCATAGGACAAAGACTTGACACAACAAATGGCATCATAAGTTGCACAAATCCACCCTCTTCTTGTGTGTTTATGCACACCCAAAAAAAAATTACATCATGTTACACCGAAAGTACGAAGCATATAACTTTTCACAAACAAGTATCTTAGTGTAAGTTTACAAGAACCAAGCAATGAACAGGGAAGGGTCGTGTAAATGAAACAGGCCATGATTTACATGAAGAACCACAACAATAAGATATGCACATCTCAAGCAAAAGAATGCATTAGACAGCTAAAAATAAAAAGAGAGGGAAGGTAAAGGAAAAAACAAATTCGCAGTCGAACCACCCTCCCATTCTCTACTGGCAGGCTCATTCGAAGAAGGGTGCAGAAATTGGAAAACAGCTTCCCCTCTAACCTGGGGTGGAGAACTTTCTCAAGATGTATGTTGGCCTTTGAAGTATAAGAGCCTTCTCGCTGTAGGAGCAGGGGGAGCAAGTCCAGGAATATCCCTAATGTCTTTGTTGTGAGGATTCACAATCTAACAAATTGAAACATGAAGTCAATTTAGCTTATCACTGAATTTTCTCTCAACAACAACCAACAACAATAAACCATGTCCAGTATATCCCAACGACAGCAAAAGCTACCGTTATGGTCTACTAAATTCTCTCAATCGCCATTAAAAGCTGGAAGAATCAAAAGGTATCACATGGCTAAAACTGAAAGTCCAGAAAAAATCTGAAATTCCATTTCCAAGCCCCTTAGCTAGAAGATAATTTCATCATGATGTTTAGGATCCAACTAACAAACCACGGTTTCCACCGCCTCAAGCATTCAACAATGCAAAGAAGATCTAATATCTTCTCTGCACAACTAAGCATCACGTGATCTGATTTAAAAGTCAAATGTTTACACAGTTGCTATTTCACAAGTGACGATCACAACCTACTAATAAGAAATAATGGGCATGTAGTTTGATGAGGAGTCAGGAGGTCCAGCGAGAAGGAAAATTATGCATGAAAGAAACTTATGAATGTGGAAGCCTTTGAGAGATGCATTCTTGATCTACCAGAAAAACTAGGTTGTGTACTGTAAGACGTTAACCCACCTACTGAAGCTTAAAATATTAAATAAATAATAAATACCCAAAAGGAATACCTTCACAACTATTATTGCGATTACACCGCAGACAATCAGGAAAAGAAAAAGCATGATGCATTTGTCTGTTGCAACCTGAAAAAAGCTTAGGCATTCAGTAAAAAGAGGGAAAAGGTCACAAAATTAAAGTGGTTGGACTATTTCCTGCAAGCATACCTGCCTACCAATCTCCTTAACGAGCTGTGATGCTTTTTTGATGGAGAACTGAATTGTATCCAACTCATTAACTACACGACCCATTTGCTCTGTCTACAATAATAGATATCGTTTGATTATATTCACAAACTTAAGGTCATACAGAAGTGTAGATAAAAGAGATACAACTCACTTGGCCCTTCAAAGTAGTAGCTGTCTGGGTACCCACTTCAATAGTTTGATGAACCACCTAAAAGTTCACTGTCAGTTTTGAAGTCAAACAGTACCATATCTGAAGAAAAAAGATTATTCACCTGCTTGGAGCGTTCAATAGCTTGATCAGTTTCATCCATTGTCTTCATCCCCGCATCGACAAGCTCCTGATTTGACATCGCTGTAGGAAACACTTAATAAGAACAAAAGGCAAAAACTAACTATACAAGATCCCAACAGATCCATTAATATACAAGGTATGTCCACATCCAAGACTAAGTCGCCTTGTTCCCTAAAATGATTCCCTGAACACTGCATAATGATTTCCTCCTTTTTATTTGAGATACAAAACTCATGCCTTTTTCCAGTATGTGAATTGGCTATATGGATCAATCAATTCTCTTGCACTTTATTTCTCTTTTTTCATTTTTTTGTTTAGCTTTGACTCGTAGAATAAATCATACCTCCTTGAGTGTCTCCTAATAACTAATGCATAATATGCGCATTTAGAATAAGCATCTTTCAAAAATATCATATCATCTCAACTGTGATTCAAACACAAGTACCTAAAATTCTCACATAAATCTTATACCCTCCACATGACATCAGCTACATGAATAACATGTCTCAAGTGTGTTCTATCACTGGCCATATGCTCTCCAATTGTCATATAAGTCATATCCTTCTATATTGTCTTTTTTTCTTGTAATTAGATCCTTCTATATCGTCTCTCTATATTTTTTCTTTGGTTTTCATCTCCCATGTTTGACAGCCACCTCATTCATTGTCTCGCACTCCTAATAGGTGCATATGCAGGACGCTTTTGCACATGCTCATACCATCTTAACCATGACTCTCTCTTCAGCCACCCTAACTTTTCTCTTTATATGTTCATTTCTTATTTTATTCTTCCTTTTATGTCTACACATCTATTATCTTAACATTCTCATTTCCGCCACTCGCATTCTTTGTTCATGCTCATAATAGACTTCCCAACATTCAGGTCCGTATAGCAGTGCAAGTCTTACTGTTGTCCTGTAAAACTTTAAGTTTTAAAGACATTTTCTTATTACAAAGAAGACCTGATGCACTTCTCCACGTTAACCACTCTGTATGTACAATGTGATACACATCTTTGTCAATTCCTCTATCTTTCTGTAGTACAAATTCTAAATATCTATAACTCTCACTCAGGTAAATCTCTTGGTTTTCCAATTTTACACAAAATTCCAAGATCATTCTTTTGTTGTTAAAATTAAATTTTAAAATGCTTTGTTTTCTTTCAACTCAATTTGAAGTCTTTTTTTCTCTAGCGTTTTCCGCTAACATTTCACCTTTAGCGTTAACTCCTTCACTAGTTTCATCCACCAACACAATAACATCTGCAAATAACATGTTCCACGGAACTCTATCTTGAATATGTCGAGTGAGGTCATCTATAACTAAAGCAAATGAGTACAGACTTAATGTAGATCCTTGGTGTAAACCCACTGTAATAGAAACTCTGATCTTAGCCATCACTGAGCATTTACTCTTGTCAACACATACTCATACATGCCTTTAATATTTTTATATATACCAGTCTAACACCTTTCTTTTCAAACACTCCACATAATTTCTCATGGAGTTTTACAATAAGCCTTTTATAAGTCAAAGAAAACGATATGCACATCCTGATTTTTCTCTCGATATCTCTCTACTAGTCTTCTCAAGAGATGAATAACCTCTATTTTTGACCTTCACGGTATAAATCCAATTGATTTCAAATATATTAGTCTCTTTGCAAAGTCATTTCTTGATTATTCGCTTCCAGAGTTTCATTGTGTCTCATTAACTTAATTACTCTATAAATTGCACAATTTTGTACATCTCTTTTCTTTTTATACAGAGGTACTAAAGAGCTTTTTCTCTGCTGATCAGGCATCTTACCAATATTTGCAATCTTGTTAAAAAGATCCGTGAGCCATATAATAACTTCTATCCCTAGACATTTCCAAACCTCGGATGGACTACCGTCAGCAGTCATTTTACCATTTTTCATCCTTTTCAAAGTATCTTTTACATTCAATCGAATTCTCCTACTATATGTTACGTTTCTACCCTATTCATAGTTACGTAACTCATCCAATACAAGTTCATCTCTCATTAATTCATTAAGATGTTTCTTAAAGTATCTTCTTCATCTATCTTTTATTGTCCAGTCCTCTACTAAAATATTGTTATCTTCAACTTTAACGCATTTTAACTTGAGTCAAATCTCTTGTCTTCTTTTCTCTCACTCTATCTATTTTATACACATCTTTTTCACCTTCTTTCGTGACCAAACGCTTATAAATCTTCACATGCCTTTGATTTGGCTTCGCTTACAGCTTGTTTAGCTTCTTTCTTAGCAAGCTTATATTTTTTTCAATTTTCTTGATTTCTGCAAAGTCAAGTGTCGTATAACTATTTTTTTTTGGTTTTTTTACTTTGGCTTGCACTTCTTTTTTCCACCACCAAGATTCCAACAAATTTCAAGTAACAAATATATGGCAAATCTTTCAACAAAAAAAAAAAAACAAAACAACTGCAATTGCTGCATAGTATGAGAATAAACATCTAGCGGGCCCTGTAATAGCATTGCTCATGGTTCCCCCTTTCTGCTGTGTGCAGTAGGAAAATAGACAAACAAAAGAGACAAAGACTGTGGAATGCCTATGTCTACTGCAAGTCTATTGACCAATTATATGAATTACTGTCATAACATAGTGATGTGGCAGCATATTTCAGTGTAAAATGACTTCATAACAAACGGGCAAAGGTCGTCCAGTCTTATATGCAATTGTAACCCAACTAACACTGCTGTCCTAGTTGCAGTGCCCCACCCCACCCCACCCATCAAAATAATTCCAAAGGTCTAAGACCCAAACCAAAAACATAATAGCTCAATTACAGGAGAACACCAGAGAGGGAAACCAGGTGATAAATCTCACAAACCCTAAGGCTTTTGGCAAAGTACAGACTCACCTGAATGCTTAAGCTATTTTAGATGAAAAAGTGATTTACGCATTTATACAAACTACAAACTAAACTGCTAACCAATATCAGGTATAAATAGTAGCAGAATCAATGTAAATTACAAGCCACCTGATGCCAATTGAACATTATCCTCAGCTGTTGGGTCACTTGAACCAGCTCCCATGTCAAAAAGCTCCAGCCTCTTATTGCCAAGACTGCTCATATAGCTACAGACCGACAAAAGAGACAAGTATTCCATATCATCATACGGTACGAAATTGAAGCTTAATCAAGGCGGGGGGGGGGGGGGGTACATCTGAAGTAAATATTATATCATGGAAAGATGAATGACTAGATAGAACATTCATGTAGATACAACATCATATTTTCACAAGCTCATTCTAGCTGGTTAATTAAGAGACAGAGCTCGTCATAATAATAAGGCCTCAAATTTTCTACTTTGTTCAAAGTTGAAAAATATTGCCTTTGATCTTAAGTCAAATTTCACGTTGCAACTGGATTAAAAAATTGTTGCAAGAAGTGAAAAACTACTTCTAAGTTTATATGACGTCCGAGGAGCAGAAATATTACTGATTACTTTCTTTTTACAACAAGGGAAAAGGGTAAAAGGAAAAGAATCCAAATAAAACAACTTACGTTTTCCTCAAAGCAACGTAGGAGTTCAACTCTTTGATCTGCAGAACGATGCATAACAAAAAGCCAATATAAATGAACGCTCGTGCAAAATAAGTTACTTAGTGATTTTGACATCTAATATACTTCACTACTTCGAGGAAATCCTAGTCACTAAAAACAAAATATTAGTCCATTACCATCAGACACTACATCAGCAAGGGAAAGGAAGCTAATCTTAAGGCCCAAGAGATCCTGAGTAGTTGGACATTTCATGGGTGCTTAGAGAGCTTTCAGGAATATTAGACATTGCTGTGAAATTGATGTTAGAAGACAAATAAAATATAGCATCTTTGGTAAAAGCATGGGGGCATAACTAGGCCTACTGGTATTACGCCAACTGAGTTAATTTGACTCGGGAGCATTTTGTTTCTCAGCAAATTCTCTGGTAATCTTACTCGTTTAGACCGGGGAAAAAATCAAAAACGGAAAGAAAAAAGAAAGAGGCGAGAACAAGGAGGGGAGAGCATGACACGTCAAAAAGGTCAAACCAATGTTTGTTGCTGGTAAGGAGTTAGGAAATTGTACGCAGAAATGTTCGAAATGACAGAAAATATTTTGACTCAAAATTTCTTTGCATGCAAAGATTATATTAATATGGAAGAAGTCTACCTGGCCCTCACCCCAGCACTCTCACTCTTCTCTCCATTCATCACTGTTTGAAGCTCTTTTATTCCCTTCGCCCTAATTCTGTTGACTGACCCACATTGTTAATAATATCCTTACATTCCACAACCTACATTTTTATGCATTCTCCTTCTGTTACCATAACCACTTTTTTTCCGTTATTCTCCTTTTTTTCTTTTTTGTAAATATTATTCTCCTTTACTCTCAACTGCAATTATCTTTATCCCTATAGACCCTTTTCCTCCTTTCTCTGATCCCTATTCCCTACACCCTCTTCTTGCTCCTACCCCTAATGTCACCTGCACCATTAACCTACTGTGAACCTTTCAATCATGATAGTAGGTATACAATTGCTTTGGAGTTTTATCTTGTGTTGAGAGTTGGAATTCAGATTAAAAAAGAAAATAAGGTAGCAAATATTATAGTTCAGGACACGAATTCCTTGAGAAAGATTAATTTAAGGAAACAGAATAATATGACACGTGACGGGGCGTGTAGTAATCAATGGTTGGTGGAGAGGGTAGTGTTAAGTGAAAGGAGAGAGAACAGTAGTATTGGTGACAATATTGGTGGCATTAGGAAAATTCTGGAGGTGGATAATAATTTGGGGATGAGTCGATTGAGAAGTCAAGATGTTAGTGGTCTTGCTTCCATAAAAGCTTATGACGCAGACCGGTCTCAGCTGCAATGCAATAGCTTGTTGATTAAGGGACCTGCTTCCATATGATTTCCATCTATGGGTCAAAATAAGGAAGATTTACTACTTTT
Organism: Eustoma russellianum; assembly: GCA_036186865.1. Taxonomy (NCBI): domain Eukaryota; kingdom Viridiplantae; phylum Streptophyta; class Magnoliopsida; order Gentianales; family Gentianaceae; genus Eustoma; species Eustoma russellianum. The sequence goes on along the minus strand of AP025065.1, from coordinate 10,317,810 downwards.
GATGGACTATACAATTGCAAATGGATGGGAGCAGCAGCAGTCACGGATGATGGGAGTTCAAGATTGAAGATTTTCAGAGGCTGACAAGCGAGGTGGCTTAATCACAGGCATCATCGCAAACATGAAACTCAATTTGATTTCCTTCCGATGTTTATTAATTACACATTTGCCAATGGTAATGCAATCTTGAAAAAAGACACTTGAACATCAGATAATGCGTCTCAAACCATTGCCAAGATGTATAAATGCGAATAATTTCCTAGATGTCCCAACTGGCGGCAAGAAAGGTATATGGAGAACATAAACTCTTTTATGGACATTCAAAATGATAATAATAACCACCAAATCTCAAAACACACAACAGTCCTAAATAGGCAGAAAGACGGCTTCGTTGGCAATTCTAACAAATGTTCCCATATACGACAGCAGTTTTTTTTGGGGGGGTGGGGGAGTGGGGGTCCTTTTTTTATCAATATAGTGAACTAGAGTAATTAATAGGGACATTGCGGGCAGCGCTGCATCACCTACTATCTTGACACCAGTCACGAGACAAATTTGTTCACTAGTTTTCCTTTTTTGCTTTCTTCATAATTTTGCACCAACTCAAAATTGCTATCTTAGACTAGGATGGTAATTAAAATATTCTAGGTGAACGAAGTTCATAATTTCCCCTTCATTTCAGCTTGCTTTTAGTTGTTCTGGGGTTGGGGAAGGGGTATTGGAGGAAGTCTTACCATGGATTGTTTTTCATCATTCAGCTGCTTGTTAACATCAGCAGAATTTCTGCCCTCCTCTTCCTTTATTTCACGATCAAACTCTTTGATTAGCCTGAAAAATTGAAAAACCAAAACTTCAAAACATATCGTTCACTTCAAATATGGAAGTTCGCAGCATTAAGCTGCAAGCTTTGAAGCCAGGAAACAATTCGGCAGAAAGTGCGAAGTAGCAATAACTAAAATCAGCTTTTCATGAAGATTCAAATCCTCTCTCAAATGCAACTATATGGTTATGATCCACCAGCGCAAATGCTTCAATTTCCTAATAAAGTGCCTCTGGTTCAAACCAAAAAAGAATACATAGTGCAAATTCTTTTTATTCTTTTCCTTTTTGTGTGTGTAAGTTAAATTTTATATACATGTAAAAGGATCTATGTAGTAGAGGTAGCAGGCAGGGCTTCCTAAATAAAAAAGAGCTAGCTAGGACTTGCTTCATGGCCCAAAAAACAAAAGATAAGCCAAGGACCAACAGTATCCTAAATTTTACAAAGAAACAACAGCATTAACCAGCTTGCAAGTAAATTCCTTGATTTCATCGAACTGGTAATGCCTCAAAACAGAAAGTCCTAGGATAGACTAGCTTTGCAAAATATCTTCAGGTCTATACACATATTCACTGCAAGCTCCCAGGCTGTTTAATTATCCTGATCCCCCTCCAAGAGCTCTCAAAAAGCCTTATATTCTGTAGAATTTCAGTAACAATAGATAAATAGATTAATGGGCAGTGAACTCCATCAGGACTTGACAAACCAAGAGTGACATGAAGAGGATTCGCTTGTAACGCCATGGCCATGGAACTCAATGCTGTTGAGGATTCCGTTCTAGTGATCTCCCTTACACGTCCCTTATTAGCATCTTCGTATTCTGTACTTTCATAAAAATTGACCGGATATCACTGAGCACAGTCCTGCCTTGTGTGCTTTTGCAAGTAAGAATACTACTACTGTTTCAACAGGAGATTACAACAACCATTCAAGCAGCATACTGTCTGACTATAAAAGATCTACTTCAAATGGTCATATCTGTTAGGAAGAGCCCAAAGGGAAGGTAAGTCACTTTTTGGGCACAGGTACTGCAAAAGAGGAACCTAAATTTGAGGCATGAAGAGTATTTACTTGTAAGATCACGGACATGGAACTCAATGCTATCGCGGATTAGCAGTACGTGTGTGATTCTCAAGACTGCAAAGGGGATTTTGGATGCTATTCAGAAAACATATTTTAAGGTTCATAACGTAGCCTAGTTTTACAAAATCAGAAGAGAGACCTTCAGCAACCAGAACAAGGGACTCGAACTGTCCCCCTCTTATTAGAGTTTCTCAAAAGTTCATGTGAAGGAATGGATCACTAACAGAAATGCCCTGAAGCCAAACCAGCAACCTTGAAGTGTTTCAAGCATACAAGTACATCTTGATAACGCAATTTTGACCATTCAAGTAATGTGTACACAGTAGCTGGTGGTACACAGAACTAGTTGATGAAGGAATTATTTTCTCCCAATTCAGTTTACGTTAGCATGGAGATATTTCTTAATTCCCTCATTCTAAACTATACCAATTCACACCAATGCACTTTGTTGTCAAGCACAAATGATCATAGAGGTCATACATAGCTTAGCAATTCTAATGACTAAATGCACTTTCTTTCGTCTGCTGTAGTCTCTTTCAGGGTTCATTGTAAATAAGGTGGGATGGGATTCCAATAGCATATGGCATGATTGAGCACCAAGTCCCTTGCAATGGACTGCCTAACGTACAGGAGAAAGGTATTGGTTGACGCTTTTTGCTCGCGTCTGGAGCTGAAGCCTTTCGTTTAAGAGGTGATTACATCTTTCTCGGCCTAAACTTCCCTTAAAGAATACCCAGGGAAACCAGTTAATAATTAGCAGCTTTTTTGCTTAGGAAATCATAGTCTACATGGGCATGCATTAAAGAGCGTGAAAATTTACGTAAATAAGTAAATAACTGGAATGAAATATAAGGAAATTGTAAACAGACAATTGACGACGGCAGCTTATTCATCAACAACTACAGGATATAGAAAATCTATCAACCTTCTCAACAAGTTTGTCCCTCAGGCTATTAGGTGCCGCTTCGCAACCGGATTATAATAATAATTATCAAAACACAGTTCCCAATGAGGTTTTAACTTGGCTACTTCTCGTTTAAACTTTTCCACCATCGAAGCAATTGATTCTCGCACCTTTTGTTTGTAACTAACTGTGCCCTCATATTTCGGTTTCCTCACAAGTTTGTGTGAAGAAATGGACCATTACTAGTGCAATGAAATGCCAAGCCAAAACAGCAACCTTGAAGTGTTCCATACAAGTACGTCTTGATATCCGCAATTTTAACCATTCCAATAATGTGTACACAATAGTTGGCCGAGTGAACAGAATTAATTGATGAAATTTTATTTTCTCCCAATTCTTTTCTTTTCTCCCAATCGAATATGTCTCATTATGGAGGCATCTCTCAATCCCCTCATTCTAGACAATACCAATTTATGCCGATGCAATTCATTATTAGGCATAGTTGATAATAAAGAACATACATAGCTTCGCGACACTTAAAGAATCTCTAGTGGAACCAGTTAACGATTAGTAGCTTTGTACTAGGAAATTGTAGAGTCTACATGAGTATGCTTCAAAGAGCATGAAATTTACAAGCATAAGTAAATAACTGGAATCAAATATAAGGAAATTGTAAGCAGCAAATAAACGCATCAGAAATAAATGCCACAAAATGCTAATGTTGACGATGGCAGGTAATCCATTAATAACTACAGCATATAAAAGATCTACCTACCTTTTAAACAAGTTCGGTCTCCCAGGCTTTTAGCTATCACTTGGCAGCCCGATTACGATCATGATTATTACCAAGACAGAGTTCCCAACAAATTTTTAACTCGGCTATTTATCTTTTATACTTTTACACCATCCAAGCAATTAATTCTTGCACAAAATAATACACTATCTGTAAAAATCAATTACCTTGAATTGAAGAACGCGTTAGAAGGACCAGCATGAATAAATATTGAACAATTTATACTATATCTAAACTAGACGTAAAGCACAAACATCAATTGACTCAGATGATTTAAATCAACAGAATCCAAACATGATTTAAATCATATGATGTAAATCACTATTATAATCATAGTTTCAAACGGTGGCTTAAGAAATATAGTAGTATATCATCTAGAAATATGAACTCAGAAAACAAAGGATGAGAACGGAAAATAGACAATGTACCTTTTGCACTCCCTCATCTTCCCAGTAAGTTCTTCCAGCTGTTTACTTTGTCTGTTGGAGTCCTTGATCTTATCCAGCTTTTGAAAGCCATTTCTGGAAATAGATAAAAAAATTATTACAACTAAATAATATCACCCTTATACCCTCAGCCACCACAAATAGCGCTAGAAAGCAAAAGAAACAATACATAACCCTAAGCATCTTTCTCGTTTTTCGGCTTACAAAAAACAACAAATATACAGCACGGAACAATAGTGGAAACACCAATATCTAAAAAGATGCAATGATGGAAATCAAACACAACATTAATACAAGCAATATGCTAAAGGACGGATGATAAAAATGGGAAACCTCCACACAGGAAAAGAGATTTGGGGGG
>AP025065.1:10298954-10313393 GCA_036186865.1 Eustoma russellianum | reverse complement strand
TTTGGGGGGGGGGGGGAGAGAGAGATTAGCCAGAGGCCCAGAGCCATAGTTGACTTCAACGAAAAGCAAGCAGGCAATAGCTCAACAAGATTAGCAGGGTCGTCCAATTAAAACGTAAAGAAACGAACTTGCAGGAGGCTAAATTATGTACAGAGGGAGAAAAATTACGCCAGAGCACGAAAGTTGTCATGGATTTCACCATGGATCTGCTCCATCTGAGAGCTCATTTGCAAGTCCAAGTTAGCCATATCTTTGGACTGGATCGTAATGCAACTTTCGCTTCCTATGACCGATAACAAGTAGGAGAAAGAAGCTCGTCAAGGGAGAGGTGAATTACTTCAATTGTCACCTCTGCTCAGCACCGAGCCCCTCAAGCAATAGAAATTTTTTCAAAAACAGGTAATCACAAATCACAATGCGCTTCGCCAACTGTATATCCTCTCTCTTAAACCATTTTCCGTGCATACAGAATGTAGATCAGAACCCTAAAACAAAAGCTGCTGACTATTGCAATTATGATGACCCACCGGAACCAAAATAAATATAGAACCCTAATTACTCAGTTCAAGGGCCAACGAACTAACTGATCCAAGAGAAAACTATTGAAAAAGGAGACAAGATGTGAGACAATAGTAAAAGAATGCACAGTTAAGAGAATAAAAATAGGGATTTTGATGTTCTGCTGGAGAAGTGGGAAGAGAACGGGCCCGGACAGCCCGGCGCGGCAAATAAATTATCATTCTTTAATGTACATTTTGAGGATGTCGTGATTTGATAAGCCCAGAGAGAGAGAGAAAGAAACACAGGTGGAGGAAAGCCATAATGGAGAAACAAATTGACGTCTGGAAATTAAAATAAAAAGGTAAAGCTACAGCGAAATCCAACAGGATAGGTTTGGTGTTGGTGATTTAATTTACAATTTATGTTAAACATAATTTTCAACAAAATTTATTTTTTGATTATGCTGTCTATGGTATGAAAGAATTAAAATTCATACAAAATAAAAATATTGTTTACGAAAATAGAAAATTCTTTAAGAAAAGGAAAAATTGTGTTATTGCGCACAGATTTAATTAGATCTAACGCTGTAATTTCAAGAACAATAACATAGAAAGATAATTCTCTTCCAGATGAATGGATTCTAGAATGAGCTCTCCAATTCTTACATCTACAAAATCCTCATCATCAGGATCAACCACCTGTAATAGATGTAGAGTAGACCTTTTAGAATTATAAATTTTTATTTGTTGTGTTTGTTTATCTTTTTTATTTGGAATAGGATATTGGTATCAGAATCCAGAGGATCTAATCTAATTTAAAGGAATGCTGAATTCGTAAAAAGAAAATCCAAAATTTAGAATATAAAGAATTGGTACAAAAATCTAAGTCTCCTCGAAGTGTGCTGCATTTTATGTTAGTAGAAATGAATAGATAGAGGAACACCTAGATAAGTTATAAACTACAAAAAAAAAATTTAGTTTAGGTTTTTCTAAGAACTCAAAATGAAGTTTCTTGTTTTTGTATTTTAAAAGAAATGAAGTTGATATCTACTTCGTACGATCCAATCAAATTCATAAATACAGTTCCTAATACACCGCCATGAAATGAGGTACTTAGGGAAAGGTTAGGGGTGGCTAGTATAGCAGATAAGATAAAGAAGGAGAGACTGAGATGGTTTGAGCATATCAAGAGGAGATAGACAACGGCGTCTGTCAAAGTAGTTGAAAGCCTCATTGTTGAGGGGAAGAAGAGTAAAGGCAGGCTCAAACCGAATTGGAACGAGTGGAGGCATAACCTACTAGATCTGAACTTCCATGAGTACATGGTCCAAGACAGGAGTTCACGGAGGCAGATGATTAAGGTTAACGAGGTTTTGGCATATTATAGGGACACCTTAGAGTATATTTAAAAGCTTAGATACTCTCTACACTTTAGGTTGACTTTGCATTTTTTGTGCTTGTCTTTGTCTTTAATTATTTGTGCATATATTGTTGGACCGTAACACCTGCAATAAACACCACTAGAGGGGGTGAATAGTTGTTAGTGGAAATTACACTTCTATCCTTAAACAAAAATTATCTCAAAACAGAATATGAGAGCTACTCAGATTCAGTACCCGTTTTTGAAAAATTCACAAATCTCAGAACACAACTCCAAAAATTATAAAAATTTCCAGAACTCAATTTTAATATCTTATGCATACTCTGTCCAAAAATGAGCTAAAAATAACATCGTTGACCTTTCAAACAAATAAAAAGATTCAGATGGTCAATCTGAACAGTTTTGGACAGCATATTGCTGAATTTTGAAAGCCTATATCTCTTCGTTTACTAAGTCAAAAAGATTGATATTTATATCAAAATGCTTCTTAAGATGTCTAGTTTATGTGTCTAGAAAGTTTTGAACTGAAATTGTGCTTAATAAAATCAGAATGCACATTTCTTAGAAACTAGTCAGATTGCAGCCAGAATGAAGCAGTTATCTTTCAAAGACTGAAATACTAACTTTTCCTTTGTTCAAATCGAGTGATTCTTGTTGAAAATGAAAGCTAATAGTCTGAAGTATAACTCCAACAAAAATCACGGGTTTTAAAAATGTTTTACTATTTTTTTCAAGTTGTGTGAATTTGGGTGAAAACTATAGTGAAAAGGGGCAGAATGCATAAAAGTAGAAGCAAGACAAGAACACCAATAATTTATCTTTGTTCGGTTAATGTGACCTATTCCAGTACCAAAGAGCACATTTCCTTAGATTTCACTATGAAATGACACCAATACAACAAGAAGAATCTAGCTTGATCCTTGAGTTACACACCAACTCTATTCAAGACTTGGCAAAGCAACTCTATGCAACTTTGGTTGCAAAACCTCAAACACCTATTGGTATAGCTTATAAAATTGGCTAATCAAGCTTACAAAATATGAAACAAGAGGTATATAATGTAGCTATAGGACAACTATCAATGGAACACCTTAGCTACACAAAGTATGAACAAGAAATGAGAGAAGAGAGAATAGCAAGACTATGAACTTTAACTTTGCTTTCAAGTGTGTGTCTTCTCTTCTCCACCTTGCCTTCTATTTATAGTGTGAAATGAGCCTTGAAGATAAGAATGTCAATGTGTTATAGTATTCATCATCAAATCTTAAATGTCTTCACATCATTGGTTGGCCATCTAAACATCTTGTACACTTGGCAACTTCAAAATGAATGATTGGTCCACCTTGTCATCTTTGTTCGATTTTCCACCTTGGATTGTCTTGAAAATTATGAAGATAATAAGAAGGATTAAGATGTCATATTCCTTCAAAGATTACCTCAACTCCTTGGCAAGACAATAGGACATGTGAGGCTGCAGTTTTTGAATGAAAACAGCTCCTAGCCCTTGCCACCATTTTGAAATTTCCAAGTTGGCAATTTGTTTTTGGTTGGTCCGCTTGTACACGAGTCATAAAATGATTAAGACACCTTTGACACATAGATCACCACATTTTTTAGGCATATATACATGTACAACTTCATATTAGTTGAAGAGAAATCAATAGATGAAAGTTGACAAGACTTTGTCAACATATAGTTCAAAATTCCCACAATTTTCTCCTTGTAAGTTGTTGTGAATTTTGTATCAATAACACGTCAAATTCTCTGCAAAAATGTAGATGAGAATCTCCAATAATATAACCATAAAAATATTCAAGAAGAAAAATAGAATGTGACATCGAAAACTGTCACATATCCCGCCACTGTCGATAATATCACCAAATAGAAAATAGAATAGATAACCATGATATAATCTTCAAGAAAATCATGAATGAGCTCCATAATAAAGATAATATCCAACTCAAATGTTGTACTTGAGTAAAAAGACCAAAATACCCTCGGGAGGTAAAATGACAAAAATACCCTTAGTGATAGAAAACTCTAAAAATGACTGTGATGGTCAGAAATAAATATAAGGACACCTTTGTGATGATAAATAAGACATAAAAGAAGTCCTTGTAAGAATTTCTCCGTGTCATGTATCTACAAGAACTCAAAATACCACTTTTGCCCTTTTGGTAAGTTGTAGAAACTTCCAAGGTACATTAGTTACAAGACATATTTATAATCATCAAAAACAAGTAATAAAATCACAATAATCATATATGAGACATATGCAAATGAAAACAATCATTTTATCACATTTTAGACAATTTTCCTAGAAACCCTAGACATCGATCGATCGAAGTGCCTCTGCTTGAGAGATCGATGTCTCACAGTGAGGTCCTGGTTTTGATTCTGCCTTACATCGATAAATCGATATGAGGGATTGAAGTGTACATCGATCGATGTGTCTTAGGTTTAGAGATCGATGTCTCGCATTAAGGTCTTGGTTTTTCTCTTTTTTACATGGATTGATCGATATGAGGGATTGATGTACATCGATCGATCGAAGTGTATAAACCTGAGAGATCGATATCTTTTTTCTTCACTTATTCAACTTTTCATCATTTATAACATCATGTATGATATTCTTAAGTATTAAACACTTAAAATCAGAACATTGAAAATGATCCAAACATATTTCTCAACATTCTCCCCTTTTGGATGATTTCCAAAATAACTCTACATGATTTTAATGTCACAAAATTTTACCAATTGTTATCACATATTAACCAATTCTATACTAATTGTTTTGAAAAACTCACCAATCCTATACCAATTGTTTTCAAATTCTTTTTATATACGCATTTTTAACATATGTGCACCCCCTCAACTTATAATCTCTCCCTTAACCTATGCTCCGAACAAATTGAACTTATTATTCAATCTTAAGACCATGACTTAAAATCTAAAATCATGTTCTTTTCTGGCTCTTTATTTTGCAAATCATGCAAAAGATAGAATTATGCAATTGTATCGTAGGTCATCATAGCTAATCTGGCTTGCAAGGTTTCAAAAGTGGCTTGAGTAAGGGATATTGGTGAAAATATCAGCAACCTGATGATCAGTTCTTACATGTTCTATAGTTATATCTCCGTTTTGAACATGGTCTCGTAAGAAATGGTATCTAACTTGTATGTGTTTAGCCTTAGAATGAAGTATCGTATTCCGAAAAAGATTGATTGCACTCGTGTTATCACAGAAAATTGGAATCTTATTCATTATAATGCCAAAACCGCGAAATCAAGTTGGTTCATATAAATTGACAAGTCCCGCTCATGGATTTTTTTTATCTATCTTACAACTACCATAATCAGCGTCACTAAATGCATACGATTCTAACTTAGAGTTTCTATTATACCAAAATCCTAAATGAGGTGTATGTTTAATATACCTAAATATCTTTTTCACTGCATTATAATGGAATACCTTTGAACAAGATTCAAACCTAGCACACATACACACACTATATATTATATCAGGTCTTGATGTGGTTAAATATACAATGATCGAATCATAGACCTATACAGTGTGTCATCAAAAGGTTTTCCGTTTTCATCTTTGTCTAATTTGGTACTAACACTCATTAGGGTGGTTGTTGGTTTCAATTATTCAAATCCAAACTTCTTAATTATATTACTGATATACTTAAGTTGGCTAATATGGATTCCTTGAAGGGTTTGTTTGATTTGTAACCCTAAAAAGTAGTTCAATTCTCTTACCATTGACATCTCAAATTCTGACTTCATACATTCTTCGAAGTATTTTACTATGGTAGGGTTGGTTGAACCAAAGATTATGTCATCTACATAGATTTGACTATTAATAAGTTATTATCTTTTCTTCTTAGAAATAGTGTGTTGTCTATGGTCCCCTTTGATAATAATTTGCCATCAGAAAGTTTGCAAATCTATCATACGAGCTTGTTTCAATCCATATAAAGCTTTCTTAATTTTTACACGTGGTTAGGATTTTTTGGATCCTCGAATCCAGGATTTTTTTTTTGACAAATACCTCTTCTTGGATGTATTCATTTAAGAAATCACTCTTAACATCTATTTGGAAAAGTTTAATGTTACTTAGACTTGCGATAGCAAGTAGTAACCTAATTGCTTCAAGTCATGAAACGGGTGCAAAGGTTTCTTCATAATCGATTCCTTCATGTTGATTATAACCTTGTGCCACTAGTCTAGCCTTATTTCGTGTGATGTTTCTTTGTTCATCTATTTTATTCCTAAATACCCATTTTGTCCATATAATGAATTTATTTTCGGTTTAGGAACTAAATCACACACGTTGTTTCGGGTAAATTGATTTAACTCCTCATGCATAGCATCTACCATGATATATCACCTAAAGCTTTCTTAACATTCTTAGATTCAAAGTGTGAAATTAAGCTATACCTTTCAGCCTGACTTATATTCCTACGTGTTCTAACCCCATCACTCGGATCACCAATGGTTAACTCTTTAGGGTATTTATGTTTATCTTTTATGTACCACCAATTCCTAGGTTGACTATGTTACAACCCGCATTTTCGGGTCAGTGGAAAGTGAAATAAGATGATAGAAAATAGAACGCGAATGCGGTGTCGATAAAATTTCGATTGAATTTAAATTTTTATTTAGGATTAATAAAGACATCGACATTGTATATCGGGTTAGAAACGGTCAGACAAATAACCGAGCAATAAGTTAACGGATATAGCGAGACTTGGCGGGACTAGATAACAAATGTTTCGAACTTACGATATAATTTAAATAAATTAGTCGGTAGCATCATAAGTCAGTAGGTATAAATTAAACTAAATAAAAATATCCATTACGATAATTACACTATACACATTTACCCAATTACCATATTTTCTTCCACTTTATCCTACATGGCACAAAAGACAAACTCTCTCCTCCCCTAAAGGACCCTATAGCCGCCCCTACCCCTCCCACAAGTCCCCATCTACTTTTCTTTCTTACACCTCTCTTACACCCATCACATCATCCTTTACACCTAATACTACCAAAACCCATTACACTTTTCTTCTTCTTTTTCCCTCCCCCTCACCTCACGTCATCTTCCCTCCCCTCCACATTTCAACCGAAATTTCAAGACAAAAGGAGAAAAATCCTCTCCTCCTTTACCCATTCATACACTCTACATCTTACAACTTTTACTACTTCCATCTTTTCTCCATCTACCATCATCATTCCTTCTTCTTCTCTCCTCCCTCACAACCCAAACTGTAACCCTCTCTTCTTCCTATTACTTTCTCCATCTTCAACCCAACTTCTTCTATTTCTTTTTCAAATAAACAACAAGTCTTCCAAGCCTTTGTTCTACCTTCATGGCCGAGAGTTACTCTCAAGAACAAGAGGGTTTCTTCTTCTCTTTTCTTTGCACCAACATTATCCAAATCAAGCATCATAAGCCTCCATCATTCAAGGGTGTTTCAAGAAAGTTGTAGGACTTTGAATAAATAAAGAACAAGGTAAGAAACTCTATGGATCTAAGCTAAATTTCTTCAACTTCTTACCTTCATAAGTTGCACACTAACACTACTATTCTTCTTTTCAAAACCGTGGCTTCAAAGAAGAGGGAAGAAGACATTTTCTTCCAAACTAAGTGAAGAAACACCACTTTTAGGATAAGAAAAGTGAACCAAGACAAGTACTCTTCCTAGATCCTTCATGGATTTTCCAAGATCTATATATATATATATAGTGTGTGTGTGTGTGTGTTCATACAAAAAGGATCATCCATGATGTATGTTCAAATTTGCGTTTCAAGAATATGTAATATTATGTTCATAAGAGACGAAAATATAAATGTATATACATAGGTGTATACACACGGCCATGGATTGAAAATGGACCTAAAGGTATAACTTAAATGAAATAAACATATATATAAAATATAAATACAAGCTTGACAAAAATATAAAGGTACGTATACATCTAGAATAAATACACGGACCTAATCTATTTTATGAAATAAGAATAGCTTTATTTTATATATTGTGCATATATAGGTAAAATGTATAAAGTGAAAATATATATTATATATATATGTATATGTATATAATTAAAATTATAGTGTATACATACATATGTATATACGGCAGTATATATAAAAGTTTGAAATACAATAATTTTATTACATATGTGAACATATATATGTATAAGGCATAAAGTGAATATATATATATATATATATATATATATATATATATATATATATATATATAAATTATATGTACATAGGCCAACAAGGGTTTTTTTTATAGCAAAAAATAGTTTTATTTATTATTGATAAAATATATATGTACAAGTTACTAAAATGTATTTATATGTAGTTGTATGAATATACAAAAGGCTCTAAAAGAATTTTTATAACAAAAGTGATTTTTATATTATATTATTAATACATATAAATACAATGTTTAAGAATTATGTATATGTAAATACATATACCTACAAATTCGGCCATAGGCCTTTGATTGAATGAAAATGAGTTAAATATTCATGATGAATACATATATGTATAGTATACAAGTTAAGATATGAAAATGTGATATTTCAAGTCTTATATATATATATGTGTATATGTGTGTGTGTGTGTGTAAAGTGTATAAAGTTTATAGAAGTATATATATAGATATGCTAAAGATTGGCCATGTCCTTTTTATTTGATGAAAAATGATTAAATACAATTTATGAGTACATATATGTATAATATATAAGTTAAGATATGAAAAAAGGGTATTTCAAGTGTTATGGATTTATGTATGTTAAAGTGTATGGAATTTGTACAAGTATATGTATATGTAAGATAATTTCGGCCAAAGGGCTACTTATTGGTAATAAAGTTTAAATATAGATTTTGTATATGTATGTATGTTAAGACATGAAAGTGACTAAGTTTTATGTCATAAAAGGTACATATATGTAAAAAAGCAATAGAGAATATAGTATTATAAGAAATAAGATTACTTTGCATTTTAGTACATGAAACATGAAGTTATATATATAAGTATATTAAAGTAGGGTTTGAAACCATGTTTTGCTTTTATATGTTCATACACGGTTTATATATGTATTTGTACAAGGATAAGTCATTTGATATACGTTTTATAATATAAAGTATGATAAAGGATATGGTTAAGTTATGAGTATTGATAAGAGATATGAAAGGATATCGAATAGTATAGAAAATTTGGATTTTTGATTTCTTTTACTTAAGTGTAAGATGGATATGTTAAGAATATGTTGTGGAATAGAAATTGTATGAAAGTAGCCAGATTGGCCGAGGGGTAGAAAAGAGAAACGGATGGTGATTATCATGACTTAAGTATTGAGTTAAGTGTGTGTGTGTGTGTGTCTGTATATATATATACATATATATATATATACATATATATATATGTACATACATATATATATATATATATACATACATACATATATATATATATATATATATATATATATATATAGAAATTGGTTTAAGAATATGATGATAGGAACAAATCATTTTATACAGGTTATAAAGAATAGAGATAGAATATAAGACATGATAAAGACATGGTTACTTTAGTTTATTTATATGAACTATGAAAGAATATGGATTATTATGGGAAATTAGAGTTTGACTTTTATGTTAAGTAGAAGAGGGAAAGTTAATGATTTCAGTTATAGATTAAGAGGATATGTAGTGACTTTAAGAATATGATGACAGAAATATGATCGGAGTATTTATGTATGAGATATGGATTTGAAACGGATTCATTTGCATACATGTTGTATCTTATACATGTTTTGAAAAATTTATTGTCGGATATGTCATGTTATGTTACTGCATTTATTTGTTCAGAGGTGCGCCGTCATAACATTTGAACTGAGGTGGTTGGTGTTATGAGGCATACAGTATGTTACCGTTTGGAGCGCCGCAAGATATCGGAATCCCAGGGGATTGATGTCATGGGCATACAAGCTTGTGTGTATTCTTTGTTGACGGACAAAGGATCACTGGCATACCGATTTACCGTTACCGTTACCGTTTACCGTTAACGTATAAAAATGACATGTTTTACAGAAAAGTTATGTTTTAAAATGTTACAGATTTACAGATATTTTGACATGATTTACCGTGCATTTTTACATCATTTTAAAGATACCGCATAGTATGACATCACATTTACATGACTCGTATATGGATTTATGTTACTTGGATGATAAGATTATAAGACGATGAGATATTAGACTGGGATTAGAACCCTAAGGGTGGATATACATGATAGTAGCACTAACTAGAACTTGACAGTATACAGGAATACCGGACAGAGATATTCGTGTTACCGCGATTCATTTACTACTTTGTTATTTTCTTTATTGCAACTGAAGACGTATTTTATTATTTTCAATATTATGATTACCATTATTTTTTTACTTCGTCTTCACATGTATGATCCACATGACGTATCTAGTAGGACTACTTGCTGAGCGATTAAAAGTTGGCTATAGCTCATACTTGCCTTATTTATCACTTTCCAGATAACAGGTATCACTGTACAGGCTTGTTGAGGATAATGAAGAAACATACCCAGAGAATTTCTTCGAAGGCGTTAGGTCTTGGTTTATGATGTATTTCAGAAGATTTCAGTATTCTGTACATTATAACTTGTACAGATTATGATGTAGTGCATTGCATGTCGATGATGATTTGTTTATATTATGTTGCTTCTGCTTATCGATTCATTATTCATGTCGACATGCACATGTATAGTATCGACGCCTTGTACTTCGCGTAGTGGAGTACGGCGGATGCATCGTGTTGGAACCCTAGTTTTGGGCGGGGAGCTACAAGTGGTATCAGAACAAAGGCTCTAGATCCATTGCAGACACATAAGGTAAACAACAACATGAATTTAAGAAGTGATCTTAGAATTGAAGAAATGATCATAGACGTAAGAAATTATCTTAGATGAAAGTGACGGCCTTAGTATAAGAATAAGAGAGCGGTATTAGGCATATATGAATTGTGACATAAAGAGTTAAGAGTTAGACAGTAGAACACTCAGTGGTCAAAGAACTCATTCCCTCTTGAAATTTTTGTTGTGATTTCCCCGCTAGGAAAGATCTTTGGAAAGCTGATAAGGCTTTAGTGTATCGCTGAAGAGAAATCAGAGAGTATAGACCAATGGAATATAAGTAGATCGGTTAGGCTTTCCAACATTTATATAGGGCAAATCACCGGAATACCTCAATTCTATTTTTCTGTTAGTAACATAGTAGTCATAAAAAATGTAATTTCTACAATTTCATGTTTAGCTCTATGTGGGATGATATTTGGAGATAGTGATAGAATTTCGTAAACTGATTAAGATATGATATGTAGTAAAACTATAAGCAGTAATTTACAAGAATCATAGTGGTTAGAGTTTGGTAAATACGTTGCATAAATAGTATGAGAAGGGTTAAGACGATGAATATAGAAATGTTCAGAGTAGGTCAAAGATATTAGTCGCATTAGGAACTTAAATTCATAGTGATAAGAGTATGATTATACAAGTAAAGGCAATGATATAATAAGTCGTAAGATAATTATGAATTTTGAAGGACATGGATTATTTGGTTGGAATTAGTGAGCGTAAGTTGAATCTGAGTAAGTATGACTAAATCGTAGTTGATATGATTGAGCCGGATTAGGATTAGCGGATGAAATTAGTAAGTACGGAAGTAAGTATAACGCATAAATATGAGGTTGTAGAATACCTAAGCGGAATAATAGAAGATAAACGGTAATAGTAATTTAAGAAAATTTTTATCCTAAGTCGGTGAATACTAAGTTGAATCACAGGCGATTAAGAAATGATGCTAGAAACTAAGTATTTAAATCATTAAGATACAACCCCTAAGTTTCGAGGACGAAACTTTTTATAAGGGGGAAGAATGTTACAGCCCGCATTTTCGGGTCAGTGGAAAGTTAAGTAAGATGATGGAAAATAGAACACGAATGCGATGTTGATAAAATTTCAATGGAATTTAAATTTTTATTTAGGATTAATAAAGACATCGACATTGTATATCGGGTTAGAAACGGTCAGACAAATAACCGAGCAATAAGTTAACGGATATAGCGAGACTTGGCGGGACTAGATAACGAATGTTTCGAACTTACGATATAATTTAAATAAATTAGTCGGTAGCATCATAAGTTAGTAGGTATAAATTAAACTAAATAAAAATACACGTTACGATAATTACACTACACACTTTTACCCAATTATCACATTTTCTTCCACAAAAGACAAACTGTCCCCTCCCCTAAAGGACCCTATGGCCGCCCCTACCCCTCCCACAAGTCCCCATCTACTTTTCTTTCTTACACCTCTCTTACATCCATCACATCATCCTTTACACCTAATACTACCAAAACCCATTACACTTTTCTTCTTCTTTTTCCCTCCCCCTCACCTCACGTCATCTTCCCTCCCCTCCACAGTTCAACTGAAATTTCAAGACAAAAGGAGAAAAATCTTCTCATCCTTTACCCATTCATACACTCCACATCTTACAACTTTTACTACTTCCATCTTTTCTCCATCTATCATCATCATTCCTTCTTCTTCTCTCCTCCCTCACAACCCAAACCGTAACCCTCTCTTCTTCCTATTACTTTCTCCATCTTCAACCCAACTTCTTCTATTTCTTTTTCAAATAAACAACAAGTCTTCCAAGCCTTTTTCTACCTTCATGGCCGAGAGTTACTCTCAAGAACAAGGGGGTTTCTTCTTCTCTTTCCTTCGCACCAACATCAACCAAATCAAGCTTCATAAGCCTCCATCATTCAAGGGTGTTTCAAGAAAGTTGTAGGACTTTGAATAAATAAGAACAAGGTAAGAAACTCTATGGATCTAAACTAAATTTCTTCAACTTCTTACCTTCATAAGTTGCACACTAACACTACTATTCTTCTTTTCAAAACCGTGGCTTCAAAGAAGAGGGAAGAAGACATTTTCTTCCAAACTAAGTGAAGAAACACCACTTTTAGGATAATAAAAGTGAACCAAGGCAAGTACTCTTCCTAGATCCTTCATGGATTTTCCAAGATCTATATATATACATATATATATATACATATATATATATGTGTGTGTGTATGTGTGTGTGTATATATATATATGTTCATACAAAAAGGATCATCCATGATATATGTTCAAATTTGTGTTTCAAGAATATGTAATATTATGTTCATAAGAGAAGAAAATATAAATGTATATACATAGGTGTATACACACGGCCATGGATTAAAAATGGACCTAAAGGTATAATTCAAATGAAATAAGCATATATATAATATAAATACAAGCTTGACAAAAATATAAAGGTATGTATACATATAGAATAAACACACGGACATAATCTATTTTATGAAATAAAAATAGCTTTATTTTAGGTATTGTTTATATATAGGTATAATGTATAAAGTGAAAATATATTATATATATATATATGTATTTAATTAAAATTATAGTATATACATACATATATATATATATATATATATATATATATATATATATATATATATATATATATATTGCAGTATATATAAAAGTTGGAAATACAGTAATTTTATTACAGATGTGAACATATATATGTATAAGGCATAAAGTGAATATATATATATATATATATATATATATATATATATATATATATATATATAATTATATGTATATACGGCCAACAAGGGTTTTTTTATATCAAAAAATAGTTTATTTATTATTGATAAAATATATATGTACAAGTTACAAAAATGTATTTATATGTAGTTGTATGAACATACAAAAGGCTCTAAAAGAACTTTTATAACAAAAGTGATTTTTATATTATATTATAAATACATATAAATAGAATGTTTAAGAATTATGTATATGTAAATATATATACCTACAATTTCGGCCATAGGCCTTTGATTGAATGAAAATGAGTTAAATATTCCTGATGAATACATATATGTATAGTATACAAGTTAAGATATGAAAATGTGATATTTCAAGTCTTATTTGTATGTGTGTGTATGTAGCGTCCCGCTCCCGAACTCTATCATCGGAACAGTGCACCCGCCGTATCTCGCTAAGGAGAATACAAGACGTCGAATCTATTTCCAACATGTTCGAAAAGATGTAGAAATTGTTAGACCGTACACCTGCAATAAACACCACTAGAGGGGGGTGAATGGTGGTTAGCAGAAATTACACTACTACCCTTTGTAAAAATCCCCTTTGAAAACAGAATCTGAGACCACCTCAGATTCAGAACCCGTTTTTGAAAAATTCAAAAATAAATGTACATAACTCGAACAATTATGAAACTTTCCAGATTTTAACTTCAATGTGTTAACAAGATTCTGTCAAAAAAAAAGACAAAAATAAGAACGTTTGACGCTTCAAACAAATAAAAAGATTCAGATGGTCAATCTGGACAGAATTGGACAGAATGTTGCTGATTTTGAAAA
>AP025065.1:10141175-10298944 GCA_036186865.1 Eustoma russellianum | reverse complement strand
ACAAGTTACAAAAATGTATTTATATGTAGTTGTATGAACATACAAAAGGCTCTAAAAGAACTTTTATAACAAAAGTGATTTTTATATTATATTATAAATACATATAAATAGAATGTTTAAGAATTATGTATATGTAAATATATATACCTACAATTTCGGCCATAGGCCTTTGATTGAATGAAAATGAGTTAAATATTCCTGATGAATACATATATGTATAGTATACAAGTTAAGATATGAAAATGTGATATTTCAAGTCTTATTTGTATGTGTGTGTATGTAGCGTCCCGCTCCCGAACTCTATCATCGGAACAGTGCACCCGCCGTATCTCGCTAAGGAGAATACAAGACGTCGAATCTATTTCCAACATGTTCGAAAAGATGTAGAAATTGTTAGACCGTACACCTGCAATAAACACCACTAGAGGGGGGTGAATGGTGGTTAGCAGAAATTACACTACTACCCTTTGTAAAAATCCCCTTTGAAAACAGAATCTGAGACCACCTCAGATTCAGAACCCGTTTTTGAAAAATTCAAAAATAAATGTACATAACTCGAACAATTATGAAACTTTCCAGATTTTAACTTCAATGTGTTAACAAGATTCTGTCAAAAAAAAAGACAAAAATAAGAACGTTTGACGCTTCAAACAAATAAAAAGATTCAGATGGTCAATCTGGACAGAATTGGACAGAATGTTGCTGATTTTGAAAAACGTGTTTCTCTTTGAATACTCAACCAAAAAGGTTGATCTTTATATCAAAACACTCCTCAGGATGTGTATTTGATGTTTTCAAAAGGCCCTGACCTTAAACAATTCTTGATTAATACAGAATTTAAGTTTTCTCAAAACTGGTCAGATTACAACAAGATTGGAGCAGTTATCTTGCAAAGACTGAAAGACTAACTTTCACTTGCTCAAATCAAGTGATTCTTGTTGCAAATGAAAGCTAACAGTCTGAGTTATAATTCTGCCAAAAATCACAAATTTTGAAAGTGTTTAGCTATTTTTTCAAAACATGAGAAGTTGTGTGAAACCTGCAGTAAAAACGTGCAGAATGCACAAATGCAGAAACAAGACAAGAACACCAAGAATTTATCCTGGTTCGGTCAATGTGACCTACTCCAGTCCCAAGGAACACCTTTACTTGGATTTCACTATGAAATGAATCACCTTACAACAAGAACCAAGCTTGATCATTGGGTTATACACCAACCCTATTCAAGACTTGGATAATCACCTTCTATGCAACACTTAATTGCAACACCTCTACCACCTATTGATATAGCCTTATAGAAATGGCTAATCAATATTTTACAAATGAAGCTCAAGAGGCTTGTAGCTCAACAAAAACAACAAGAACACCTTTGCTACAAAGAATGGAACAAGAACAACAACAAGAAGATGATAGCTATACAATTCAACAAATGCTTTCAAGTAAGCTTCAAGTGTGTTTCATCTTCTTCACCATTGCCTCTATTTATAGTGTGAATTGAGCCTTGGAGATAAGAATGCGCATGTGTCATATTTTCATCATCAAGTCCAAGTGTCTTCACATCATTGGTTGGCTTTGTACACCTGGCAAAATAAGACAACATAATTGGTCCACATTGGACATCACCTTGTTGGCCGAAAATTTCACCTTGGAATGTCTTGAAAATGTGAACATAATACCGAAAGATAAGATGACATATTCCTCCATTATACCCTCAACTTCTTGGCTTGAAAATAGGCATGTGAGATTGAATATTTCAAACAAAAATCTGCACTATGTTCAGCCTACACTAGCCGTTGGACAAAAGCTGAATTTTCCAAAAATAATCTTGATTTATCCTTTGTAAAATAAAGATAATAAGAGAGGATAATATCACCAAAATACCCTCAATTCCAAGCACAAGAATAGGACATGTGAAGTCTTCTTTTGAATTCAAAAAATCTGATGAAAACACCTTGTAGCCGTTGGCTACATTTGGATATTTCCAAGTTGGCAAATTTTGCCAACTTGCTCCTTTTTGATTGGTCCACTTGTCACCAAGCCATAAAATGAATACACCACCATATCGAACTGTATAACACACGTTTTTGAGCACATATATATGTGTAGCAACTCAGATTTTTGAAGAAGAAATCAATAGATAATAGTTGACAAGATTATGTCAACATGTTACACTAAAATTATCAATATTTCTTCTTATATGTTGTGATCATTTTCACACCTTTAACACCTTTGATATCTCTAAATAATGATGATAAATATGCTCTCATATTATATATAAGAGGGTCTTCAAGAAAAAATAGAATGTGACATCTCAAATCGTCACATATCCAGCTATAGTCAATAATATCATCATGTGAGAGAATAAAATAAAGAATCACCATATTATCTTCAAATTAATAATAACTCAGCTCCAGAATGAAGATAATAATATGCTCAACAGATTACTTGAGTAAAAATATCAAAAATACCCTCGGGGGTGAAATGACCAAAATGCCCCTGGTATGAGAAAACTCCAGAAATGACCCGGATGGTCAGAAATAATCATGATATCACCTTTGTCATGATAAATAGTATAAGAATACACCCTTGAAATATTTTCACCATATGATGTTCCTACAAAACTCAAAATTCCAATTTTGCCTTTTTTGGAAGTTGTAGAAACTACCAAGACACATTAGTCACAAGTCATTTATAATTATCAAAAACACATAATATTCACATAATGAACATGTATAAATCATATACAAATGAAAACAACCATTTTAACACTTTTTAGAAAAATATTTCTAAAAACCCTAGACATCGATCGATCGAAGTGGCTCAGGTTGAGAGATCGATGTCTCACCGAAAGTTTTAGAGTTTGTCTCTGACCTACATCGATCGATCGAAGTGAGGGTTCGATGTACATCGATCGATTATTTCTGCACTGTATAATTTCTGGAATTTATTTATAATTTTCTGATATTTATTTATATTTTTCCTGTAATTATTTCTATTTTTAATTAATTAATTAACAATTATGAAAATTTCAGAATTGCAGAAATTAACAAAAATTAAATACCCTAGCAATTGGCTGGCCCTTTTATTTTTAGCCAGCCTCGGGTCCATCCGTACGCACAGGTCTAGCCCGCTAAAGGCTGGCCTGCCATACCAGCTTTTTTTTGTTATCTGGTTAATTGGGCCGACAACAGCTGGCCCAGTCCACTAAGCCGCCAGCCCCCCCTTTTTTATTTAATCAGTTAAATGTGCTGGACTGCAGCCGCCAGCTAGCGGCCCATTAAGCGTTGGCCTGGTCTGCGCGCGCTGCATGCCGACCCTAATCATTTTTTTAAATCAGCTCTTGTGTCCAGAAGCACCAGGAGGCGCGTGAGTGCCCACGGGCGGCTCCTCCCAGCGGTGCGTGAAGCGCTCCGGCCGCCTCCGACAACCATTTTTCAACTCCAATCTATATTTTTGCCTATTTTCAGTTTATGGGAACCTATTCTAAGGCCAAAACCAAAACTAAAAACCCCGAATGTACTAAAGATATGTTTATTTTAGTTATCAAATTTTTTCCTAAAATCAAATCCAAGGCACGCAAAATAGTATACGCATTCAACAGTCAACTATAAACATGCCTTTCACAGAACGACTATCATATCATGAATTTCAACATTGAAAACAACAAAAACACATAGATTACAATTCAAGCATGCCAGGGTTGTACCAATTGGAGGGGGAAAATGACACTTACCTCGATTGTTGACTGAATAACACCCAGTAAAAGACAAGATTACTTTACTTCCTCTTCTTCTCTCTCTTCCTCTATCTTCTTCTTCCTTCTCCTCTTTCTTTTCCCTTCTTCCTCACTGCTGCCGCTCACTTCTCTGCGTCTCTTCTACTTCTCTTTTTTTTCTTTTCTGTTATTCTCCCAGCCGAACCCCCCTGGCCATTTAAGTTTGATTTGCCAAAATTGGGGGAGGCAGTTTCTCCCCCACTTCACGTCCTTTTAATTTTTTTATTTATTATTATTTATTTTTTTAATCCTTATCCTTTTATCTCATTTAATTACTTTAATTACCATTACACTCTTTTCATTTCATTTTCATTTTTTTAATCGGTTATAACATCCTACCCACCTTACATAAAGTTTCGTCCTCGAAACTTGACGTAAATTAATCGTAGAGTCCTAGGAGGCTCACGTACCTTAGACGAAGAGTTCAGGGTAGCGCTCGCGCATATGATCCTCCAGCTCTCAAGTCGCCTCGTTCTCCTTGTGATTGCTCCATTGTACCTTGACATAGGGAATAATTCTCCTCCTCAGTTCCTGATCTTTACGGTCTACGATTCAAACAGGAGTCTCTTCATATGACGTGTCCGGTCTGATCCTCCAAGGTGGTGCGTCCAGTACATGACTTAGATCCGGAACGTACCTTCTCAACTGAGAAACATAGAATACATTGTGCACTTGAGCTAGCACTAGGGGTAACGCCAAACGGTAAGCTAACGAACCAATCCTTTCGAGCACCTCATAAGGGCCAATGTACCGGGGCCTCAGCTTGTCCTTCAGACCAACTCTTGCAACACCCTTCGTAGGCGATACTTTTAGATAAACCTTTTCTCCAACATTAAACTCCAAAGGACACCTCTTCGAGTCAGCCCAGCTCTTACTTCTATCTTGAGCAACCTTAAGCCTTTCCTGAATCAACTTTATCTTTTCTTTGGTTTGCTCAACCAGCTCTGGACCAGTAATAGCATGCTCTCCAACTTCATCCAAATGGATAGGAGATATGCACTTATGCCCATAGAGCGCCTCAAATGGTGCCATGCCAATGACGCTATGATGACTGTTGTTGTAGGAGAACTCAATCAACTTGATCATACCGTCCCAGTTCCTCTTGAAGTCGATGGCGCAAGCTCTCAACATGTCCTTTGATGTCTGTATGGTTCTCTCTGACTGTATATCCGTCTGAAAATGAAACGCAGTACTCAATTGTAGTTCGGTCCCCATCCTTCTCTAACATGCTGACCAAAACCTGGAAGTAAATTTCGAATTACGATCGGAGACAATACTGACTGGGACGCCATGTAAACTAATGATGTTGTCGATATAGAGTGTAACCAATCAATCCAGAGTCACATCATTCGGCATCGATAGGAAATGAGCAAACTTAGTCAAACGGTCTACAATTACCCAGATCATGTCATTACCATTCCTTGTCCTCGGAAGACCCATCACAAAATCCATAGTTACATATTCCCACTTTCATTTGGGAATCTCTAACGGCATCAACAAACCCCCTGGTCTCTGGTGTTCTGCCTTGACTTGCTGACATATCAGACACCTTTCAACAAACTCTGCTATGTGTCTCTTTGTTCCGCTCCACCAATAATGTTTCTTCAGGTCATTATACATCTTAGTAGTACCTGGGTGAATAGACATCTTCGAGTTGTGCGCCTCTTTCAGAACTGTCTTTCCGAGATCCTCAATCTCAAGAACACACACTCTCCCCTGAAACCACATGCTTCCATCATCATGTATCTGAAATTCATCAACCTGGCTAGTCATCATCTTCTCTCAGATCTCACTAGGCGCTACATCTCTCTTCTGCGCCTCTTTGATCTGCTCAATCAAGGATGGAGTGATAACCAGTGCTGCTAGAATATTAGCTGTGGAGTCTACAATGTCAAGGTCCAACTCTGCCATATCCTTTTCTAACGGTGTCTGTCTAGCATGGCTGGACTTCCTACTCAGAGCATCTGTGACTCGGTTCGCTTTCCCCGGATGATCGCTGATAGTCAAATCATAGTCCTTCAATAACTCCAGCCATATCCTCTGACGCATTTTCAATTCCTTCTGTGTGAATAAGTACTTCAAACT
The DNA here is from genome assembly GCA_036186865.1 of Eustoma russellianum. Lineage (NCBI taxonomy): Eukaryota > Viridiplantae > Streptophyta > Magnoliopsida > Gentianales > Gentianaceae > Eustoma > Eustoma russellianum. Next base: position 10,293,084 of record AP025065.1, on the reverse strand, counting down.
CTTATGGTCGGTAAAGACTTCACACTTCACCACATACAGATAGTGGCGCCAAATCTTTAGCGCGAATACCACCGCTGCCAACTCCAGATTATGCATCGGGTAATTCTGCTCATAAGGCTTCAGTTTGCGGGAAGCATAGGCAATAACTCTGTTGTTTTGCATCAAAAAACACCCTGAAAAGATAGAGGTTAGACCATATTGTAATGCAGGTAGAATTTAATGGAAATCTTATGCGTTTACCTAGCCTATTCTTCGATGCGTCGCTATAAATGACAAACCCTTCTGAGCCGGAGGGTTGAGCAAGTATAGGGGCCGTTGTCAATCATCTCTTAAGTTCTACAAAGCTCTGCTCGCATTTGGCGGTCCACACAAACTTTGACTTTTTCTGTGTCAATCTGCTCAAGGGCACTGCTATCGATGATAATCCTTCAACGAACTTCCGATAGTAGCCGGCCAAGCCCAGAAAGCTCCTCACTTCAGTCATGTTAGTTGGTCTAGGCCATTCAGTAATAGCCTCAATCTTCTTGGGATCTACAGAAATCCCCTCTTCTGAAACCACGTGTCCCAAGAAAGCAACTCTTCAGCCAAAACTCGCACTTACTAAACTTGACATATAGCTTCTTCTGCCTGAGGACCTCCAAAACCTCCCTCAAATGCTTTTCGTGCGACTCCTCATCCGGAGAATAGACCAGTATATGATCAATAAAGATCACCACAAACTTATCAAGCTGGTTCTTGAACACCATGTTCATCAAGTCCATGAAGGCTGCGGGAGCATTAGTTAAACCGAATGGCATCACTAAAAACTCATAGTGTCCGTATCTAGTGCGGAAAGCAGTCTTCGCTACATCTTCTGCTTTAATCCTCAGCTGATGATATCCAGATCGAAGATCGATCTTATAGAATACCTTAGCACCCTGAAAATGCCAAAGTCGAGAGATCATTCGGAAATTTTATAATATTAATCATGTGTTACATTGATTAACGGGTACCTTTAGATGATCGAAGAGGTCCTCGATCCGGGGCAGAGGATACTTGTTCTTGATGGTGATTTTATTAATCTCCAGGTAATCAATGCAAAGCCTCATGCTGCCCTGCTTTTTCTTTACAAACAAAACTGGAGCTCCCCAAGGAGAGACGCTGGGTCGAATGAACTTCCAGTCTAATAACTCCTGCAGTTGCTCTTTCAACTCCTTCAGCTCGGCTAGAGCCATCCTGTATAGTGCTTTCAATATCGGTTCAGCACCGAGCAGTAAATTAATTTCAAACTCTACCTTCCGACTGGGTGGTAGTTCTGGCAGCTCGTCGTGAAACACATCCTTATACTCATTCACCACTAGTATGGAATCAATCAAGGGTAACTCTTTTTCTGCACCAACAGCATATACAAGAAAACCTTGATTACCTTTCCTCAATGCTCTATATGCCTGCGCTACACTCATGTAAATCTTCTTGGGCGCCTTCTGCAACTTAAATCCCCCTGGAAGATAGTTTCCTGCTTGCCTTGCGTCTGCATGCTAACCTGCCTCTGTCGACAGTCGATCGTGGCCTGATACTTAAGCCAGAAAATCCATACCAAAATAACATCAAAATCTTGCATCTGGATCGGAATCAGAGTAGCAGTGAATTCTAGCTCGTTAATATCCAACGGACAGTCCTTGTACTGATAGTGGGGTACAAACACCTGGTCGCCGGTGGTTTGAACCCGATAGGGAATCTCCAGCCATTCAGGTAGAATATTCAGACTTTTGACGAACCTTCTGGTGATAAATGAATTACTGGCCCCACTATCGAAAAGAACGTAGGCTGGGACTATGTTAATCAAAATCTCACCTAACATATGCAGGGTTATACATATAGCACTTAATCGTAAGAAGGAAGTGTATTCAAAGAAACTGAAACTTAAACACTTAATTAAAATGTGCCTACTATGACATTGACGATCTCCTCGACATCGGCGTGTGTCATGACATGTACTCGGGCATTAGTCTTCGTCCTCCCCTTCTGCTATGTCTGGCTCTGCTGTGGAGGGGGTGCCCGTCCATGCGCAGGGCAGTCTCTGGCAAAGTGTCCTAGGGTGCCGCACCTGTAGTAAACGTCCCTGGTCCTCCAGCACTGACCCGGATGAAAGCGCCCACAATGGACACATGGTGTACTGGGTGCCACTGCCCTCACTAGCTGTGCATCTGTCAACGCTGGTCCCTCGATGGCAAGTGACTGAGTAAACTGTCTCTGCTGCTGCAGTGGTCGAAAAGAGCTTCCCGACTGCTGGCGGCGGGGCACCTTCAGCCATCTCCCGGTTCTCCCAGAATGATACTCCTCACGTGGCCGCTTCGTTCGGTCGTCTACTGCACCCCTCCTGAGGTCACCCTCAACATCCCGTCATACCTCAAGTAGATCCTCAAAAGTCCCCAGTCTGGCACAAATAATCAAAGACTAAATGCGAGGGCTTAGTCTAGTCTTGAACTTAGACATCTTTGCCTTCTCGTTATCGATAATGAAAGGCATATATCTCCCCAGCGCATGAAATCTCTCCGAGTACTGGTCCACGGTCATGGACCCCTGAGTAAGTAGCTAGAACTCAGTCATCCTCTTCTGTATGGCACTCTCAGAAATGTAGTGCCTCTGATACTCTTCTCGGAACTGGGTCCAAGTCAACTGTGGGGTCAACCGGCGCTACACGCTAAGCCACCATTCCCTAGTATCACCCTCAAGAAATGAAACGACCACGTCCACCTTCAGGTCATCGGGAACCTGCAATAACCTCAACTGCTTGGTCACATTCTGGAGCCATATCTCGGCCTCCTCTGGCCGTGTAGTGCCCCTAAACATCGGTACTCGGGAATGCTGCATCTCCTTATAAAAGAATCGAAGTCCTGGGCGTGGTGGTGGTAGGGGTGTCTACTGCTGCTCCTGCTGCTGATGCAGGTGAGCCATCTGTACCTGCTGCTGAGCCACCAAGGTAGTCAGGGTGGCTAGGGTATCAGCAAGAACTTGGGGGATGGCCCCCTGACCCCGTGGTCATCACCGTCGTGCCCTCCATTACCTGCTGGCTCACATCTTGGAGGCATTTTCCTGGAGTTCGAGTTCATAAAACGTGTGTAGGTTAGTCAAAAATAAATTAAATAGTTGATCGCGGGGTAAAACAGTAATTAACAAGAAAGGTCACCATCGGCACACACCTCCCTTAACCCGATCATAACTTAGGTCTACTTCATTTATTAGGGGTATGTAGGATCTGCAAGGCACCACTAGAAGGGGGGAGGTTGAATAGTGGGTGCGGAAAATGTGGTTTTTAAAATAGTTTTAAACCAAAAACCCAACTTCTGAAAACAGATTCTGTTTTAAGGACCAGTTTCAAAACGTTTTTAAAACTAGGTTGTAGGTCTTCAAAAATTCTGAAATTTTGAGAGAACTTAGCCTCAGATGTTATGCGTGTCTGATAAAAATTTCAGATTTAAATTCAACCTTTAACCCCTTCAAAAATCGTTGGTGGTCAGATTGCACGAATCTGCCAGAAACGGTAGACTGTTTTAAAAAATTTATTCCTATTTGTACGTACCTCCAAATGCTTTGAAATTTTAACCACCAACCCCTTATAAGTTATATTTAAATGGGTTGAAACAGTTTTGAAAAATTCTTTTGGAAAGTTAGCCAAATACGATCAAAGTCTCAACCTTTGTAAGCCTGAAAATCAGACTGCACTAGTCTCAGAACTTTGGACGTTTGAGTGACTTATACCTGTCCAAAAGGGTTGAAACTTGTACCAAAAGAACCTTGAAACGTGTGGCTATGTTTTATGAAAGTTTCGTGATTTTTGAAAATTGTTTACTATTTTTACAAACATGATTAAAAACAGCAAACAGTGTTGAAACATAAAATCAGTGCTGAAAGTAAATGACACCAAGAATTTTATACTGGTTCGGTTATAAACAACCTACTCCAGTCTTCGAGGAACACCTCCCTCGGTTCACACTAATCACACAACTCAAAAACACCTTACCACAGGGTTGATGGAGTTACACACCAACTCCAACCCTTTACAAACCTTGTATGTTCAATACTATGCACACGAACACCACCACCTTGCAAGATTGAAGATTGATCACACCTTGATCAATCTTTTACACAGATAAAGAATATGTGTGGTGGTCTAAGATAAGCCTATTCAAGAATATGAATGTAAGTACAATAGGCTTTTAAGAAGAAGAAAGAAAGAGAGTGTAGAAGAAGAAGGCTAGAACACTTTTGATCTTTGAATTTGCAACTCTTGTTCTTGTTCTTGTTTTGCTCTTCTTCCTTCTTTTTAACATGTGTTGGACGCCCCCTTGGAGTCCTTCTCCTCTTGAAAATTATCTTCTAAGTCCTTGGGAGAATGTGTGGCATCATTTTGACATGATCTTGCTTACTTGGCATGTTCTCATTGGATGATCAGTTAACTTTTGCTTACTTGACACTCATTGATAGGTTGAATGTTGTCATCATTTGATGACTTGGAAAATCTGAGAATTCTACTAAAAACATGTGCCAAAATCAACATAGAATAGTTGCCATAACTCATAATATTATCACATAAATTAAGCAAGATAATTTCTCCACAAAAACAAGCAAGAAATCGGCCATGAATGAACTTGACATGCTGAAATTTCAGCATGTGATACATGGTGCTTTTATTCAAATTATTTCCAATTTTCTTTGATTTTTCTCTTTGAAATAAATCACCAATTAGTAGAAAATAATCTCATCATTTTTTGAAATGAATTTGGACACCAATATGGCCAAGATTCGGCCAAGATACATTACTACACATGCTGAAATTTTCAGCATGTGTGATATTAAAAATATTACCATTTTAATTTCATATTTAATTCAAAACATTACCATAACATCCTCAATTAATCCTCATGATTCAAGATAGTAAAATATGGCATTTCTAAGTGATAAAATCGGCCACTCAAACTACACATGCTGAAATTTTCAGCATGTGTTTCAAATGAGATGAAATTTGAAACATTACCTTTTGTAGCTTCTTTCTTTAAATCACCAACATTGTATGATTGATTCTTGACCAATCAATATGCCAACAAGGCTCCACGTATGCTCCATCTCAGCTGTAGGGGCGTGTATAATTGTATATATATGTGCTGAATTTTATTTTTGCAAACTTTGTAAAATAGTGCACATTTAATAATACACACATGTTATATTCCAATCAGCCCTTAATTTAATTTTCTTGAACACTTTAAGATGTATGAAATATGTAAAAAGTGTCTAGATACGTGTCGTATGATGTGCCAAAAATGTTCCATATATTGTGTACGTGGAAAACCGAATTTTTGATGTTTATAGATTACCCGATTTTTCTCTAATTAAATTCCAATTTTTTGCACATGTTATATACATTATGTTACACATAATATATATAATATAAACTTTAATTCTCAGCACTTAGCTGGTCTAAAGTGGCGCCATTAACATGTGACAAAATTGAAATTGGAATCTCCACAATTTGGCCTTAATGTGGGGTGATTTGTGTGTGCCAACATGGAATGATTTTATGGCTGAAAATATCATCATATGCACGAAAATAATAATTATTTTTGAGGTGTAGGGGCTGGCCATCTATTTATGGCAAGTACGTGACACGTTGGCGAAGTTTCGGTATTCGCCCGATACGACAATTTTCGGTTTAAAACCTTTTAATGTGTCATATTTAATTTGTCATCACCATGACTTATATCAAATGATATAAGACCTGAATATACTCATACATATGAGTTAAGTATGGTGGTGTGACGTTAACATACGTACGTAAAATATATAACGTGTCGGTAGTACGTTGGAATACATGTGTATGTGCCTTTTTCAAAAAATCTGAAAATATATATTTATATATGTATATGGCCGTGTATATTGAATGAAGAGAGGATGAGGAGACTTTCCTTTCTTAGTCTTGTTGCCTTTGTGCCTTGTTCAAATGTAGCTTCCTTTAATGAACTACTTAGTTTAATTAACTAAGTACTTCACTTAATGAACTAGTTTAGTTCATTAATGGTGGCACCTGAAAATAGTATAAACACAACAAATGTTTGCCATTTGATGTAAGCTTTAAAGCTTCATGGCTCGTTAGTACGGCAACATTATATATGAAATATATAAGGCGAGTAATACACAATATATCATGCACATTTATCTTATGCACGTTTTTAAGCACATTTAAATCATGTATTTGAAAATCACTCAAACCTCTTTTTCTCTACAATCTCTCCCTTTTGATGATTTTCAAAATAACCTATACTCATGATTTAAATCCTATCGCTCCCCCTTCAATCATGCATAAATTCAAAATTTGAATTTTAAATTTCAAAAACCGCTCCCCCTTTATTTATGCAATCAGTATCTCTCTCCCCCTTAAAATCATGCTATCTCTCCCCCTTTATTTTGAAAAGTAAATCAAAAGATGCCTGTAAAGATGAAGAAGAAAAATCATGCATTTCATATAATGTGCGTTCGTAAGGGTTATTTATTCAACCCTTTGAAAATGTCCCTTTTGGTACCCAAATTTGGGTGACCCTTCTAGGTCTTCCGAAAGGTGAGAAAGGTGATGAAAGCACAACATAATATACTTTAGGTGCAACTGTATCTAGCCTTTGGCCAAGAACTCCTTTATACGCATTATATGTAGGACGTTTTTGATATGTCCTTGTGTTTGTGTGCGTAGTGCGTGGATGGAATGAATGCCGTGTATGCATCACTCTTTTCTTTTCATATCTATATGGTACAAAATTGTATTTCGCATGATATGATGAAGAAGTGGGGCGTGATGAGGGAAGAGGTCTTTGCGTCATCTTAGACGCCGTTTTTGGCTTTGGGGTGTCTACTTTCTTAGACACAACGAACTTAATTGGTTTGGTGGATGCTTCATTTATCTCAACGTATCCCAAACCTGTTTTGTCACTATCATGCTTTTGTGATAAGATAATACGATGCAGCATGTTAGATCCCGTGTCAAATTGTTTCACCTTTTTCTCTTCATCCGCATTCCTTGATTTCAAGTTTGAAATCTCGGATTTCAATTCAGTGTTCTCGGATGTCAATGATGAAATTTCAGACTTTAATGAAATCATAATGCATGACGACTCTTCTTTTGAATCATTTAATTGAGACACAAGATCTTTGTTAGAAGATTCTAACAATTTCTTGTCTTCAATTAATCGCTTCTTTTCTTTTGCACGAGTCTTTGAAAACTTATGCAATTCTAAATATTGACTAAATAAATCATCGTAAGAACATTCAGAATCGGAATCAGAGTCGGAAGATACCTCATTTGATGCTTTAGATGTAAAGCATACTTGTGCCTTGTGTTCTTCCGTATCATCAGTCTCAGAGTCGGATGTGTCACTCCAAGTGGAGGCTTTGAAGGCTCTTCTCCTTTGCTTAGGTTCTGAGACGAGTCTATTCTTGTTCCAATCCTTGTCAGGGTATTTGTTTGTTTGCTTTTCTTTATTAGGGCAGTCATACGATAGATGTCCAAGTTTGCCGCATTCATAGCACTTTATTTCCTTATTTTTATTTTTATGATCCTTAGATGAGGTGGACTTATGTTTAATCGATTTTCTCAATATTTTTCTTAATCTTTTAGCCATTGTGATTAAGTCCTCATCATCGGAATCTATGTCACTATCATCTACGACGTATTCATTTGATTTAAATGCTATAGCCTTATCATTATTGGAAATAGGCTCAGAATGTCTTAAAGTGAGTTTTTTTCATATACCTTTAGTGATCCAATTAGTTCTTCCATCTTAATCGATTTAGTCTCTTTGCTTTCTTCTATGGCCGTTACTTTAGAGTCCCACTCGGATGGAAGGCTTCGCAAGACTTTCTGTACCTTTTCCTGCATGGTAAAGGCTTTACCAAGAGACTCAAGAGAATTGTAGATGTTAGTCAAACGAAGATCCATATCAACAATAGATTCATTAGGCAATAATTTAAACGACTCAAGTGTGGACATAAGCATGTTTATCTTTGACTCTTTTACTTGACTAGTGCCTTCGTGTTTCATTTCGAGTATTCTCCACATTTCTTGTGAACTAGAACAGTTTGAGACATAACTAGACTCACTCTTACTTAAACCATTTAAGAGTAATTGCATAGCCCTAGCATTCATGCTAAGTTTCTTTTTATCATCACTTGTGTATTTTTGTCTAGGTTTAACAACTTCTAGTGTGACTCCGTCTACGGTGGATAACTTAGATGGAACAAAAGGACCATCTTCTATAATCAACCAAAGATCAATATCTATTGCCATAAAGAAAAGTTTCATTCTTATGGCACTATTTCCAGTCTATGGGAACCTATTCTAAGGCCAAAACCAAAACCAAAAACCCCAAATGTACTAAAGATATGCTATTTTGGTTATCAAAAATTTCCCTAAAATCAAATACAAGGCACGCAAAACAGTATACGCATTCAACAGTCAACTATAAACATGCCTTTCACAGAACGACTATCATATCATGAATTTCAACAATGAAAACAAACAAAAACACATAGATTACCATTCAAGCATGCCAGAGTTGTACCAATTGGGGGGGAGGGGGAAGGACACCTACCTCGATTAACACCTGTAAAAGACAAGATTACTTTACTTCCTCTTCTTCTCTCTCTTCCTCGATCTTCTTCTTCCTTCTCCGCTTTCTTTTCCCTTCTTCCTCATTGCTGCTGGTCACTTCTCTACCTCTCTTCTACTTCTTTTTTTTTTCTTTTCTATTATTCTCCCAGCCGAACCCCCTGGCCATTTAAGTTTGATTTGACGAAATTGGGGGAGGCAGTTTCTCCCCCACTTCACGTCCTTTTAATTTTTTTATTTATTATTATTTATTTATTTAATCCTTATCCTTTTATCTCATTTAATTACTATAATTACCATTACACTCTTTTCATTTCATTTTCATTTTTTTCTCGGTTATAACAATATATATACATATATGTGTAAAGTGTATAAAGTTTATACAAGTATATATTTAGATATGCTAAAGATCGGCCATGGGCTTTTTATTTGATGAAAAATGATTAAAACAATTTATAAGTACATATATGTATAATATATAAGTTAAGATATGAAAAAGGGTATTTCAAGTGTAATGGATTTATGTATGTTAAAGTGTATGGAATTTGTACAAGTATATGTATATGTAAGATAATTTCGGCCAAAGGGCTTTTTATTGGTAATAAGGTTTAAACATAGATTTTGTATATGTATATATGTTAAGACATGAAAGTGACTAAGTTTTATGCCATAAAAGGTACATATACGTAAAAAAAGCAATAGAGAATATAGTATTATTAAGATTAATTTGCATTTTAGTACATGAAATATGAAGTTATATATAAGTATATTAAAGTAGGGTTTGAAACCATCTTTTGCTTTTATATGTTCATCCACGGTTTATAGATGTGTTTGTACAAGGATAAGTCGTTTGATATACGTTTATAATATAAAGTATGATAAAGGATATGGTTAAGTTATGAGTATTGATAAGAGATATGAAAGGATATTGAATGGTATAGGAAATTTGGATTTTTGATTTCTTTTTCTTAAGTGTAAGATGGATATGTTAAGAATATGTTGTGGAATAGAAATTGTATGAAAGTAGCCAGATTGGCCGAGGGGTAGAAAAGAGAAACAGATGGTGATTATCATGACTTAAGTATTGAGTTAAGTATATATGTGTGTGTGTGTGTGTCTATATATATATATATATATATATATATATATATATATATAGGAATTGGTTTAAGAATATGATGATAGGAATAAATCATTTTATATAGGTGATAAAGAATAGAGATAGAATATAAGACATTGATAAAGACATGGTTACTTTAGTTTATTTATATGAAATATGAAAGAATATGGATTATTATTGGAAATTAGAGTTTGACTTTTATGTTAAGTAGAAGAGGGAAAGTTCATGATTTAAGTTATAGATTAAGAGGATATGTAGTGACTTTAAGAATATGATGACAGAAATATGATCGGAGTATTTTTGTATGAGATATGAATTAGAAACGGATTCATTTGCATACATGTTGTATCTTATACATGTTTTGAAAAATTTATTGTCGGATATGTTATGTTATGTTACCACATTTATTTGTTCAGAAGTGCACCGTCATAGCATCTGAATCGAGGTGGTTGGTATTATGGGGCATACAGTATGTTACTGTTTGGAGCGCCTCATGATATCGGAATCCAAGGGGATTGATGTCATGGGCATACAAGCTTGTGTGTATTCGTTGTTGACAGACAAGATCGCTGGCATACCGATTTACCGTTACCGTTTACCGTTACCGGATAAAAATGACATGTTTTACAGAAGAGTTATGTTTTAAAATGTTACAGATTTACAGATATTTTGACATGATTTACCGTGCATTTTTACATCATTTTAAAGATACCGCATAGTATGACATCACATTTACATGACTCGTATATGGATTTATGTTACTTGGATGATAAGATTGTAAGAGGATGAGATATTAGACTGGGATCAGAACCCTAAGGGTGGATATACATGATAGTAGCACTAACTAGAACTTGACAGTATACAGGAATACCGGACAGAGATATACGTGTTACCGCGATTCATTTACTGCTTTGATACGTGTTACCGCGATTCATTTACTGCTTTGTTATTTTCTTTGTTGCAACTGAAGACGTGCTATATTATTTTCAATATTATGATTACCATTATTTTTTTCACTCCTTCTTCACATGTATGATCCACATGACGTATCTAGTAAGACTACTTGCTGAGCGATTAAAAGTTGGCTATCGCTGATACTTGCCTTATTTATCACTTTCCAGATAACAGGTATCACTGTACATGCTTGTTGAGGATAGGCTAGATAGACCATTCATAACGAAGAAACATACCCAGAGAATTGCTTCGAAGGCGTTAGGTCTTGGTTTATGATGTATTTCAGAAGATTTCAGTATTCTGTATATTATGACTTGTACAGATTATGATGTAGTGCATTGCATGTCGATGATGATTTGTTTATATTATATTGCTTCCGCTTATCGATTCATTATTCATGTCGACATGCACATGTGTAGTATCGACGCCTTGTACTTCACGTAGCAGAGTACGGCGGGTGCACCGGGTCAGAACCCTAGTTTCGGACGGGGCGCTACAGACTAGGTTCACCTTCATCTTGTTCAAATGTTCCATTGGTGTGAACATTATCATATACAATTAGAACATCTTGTAAGTTAGATGAATTATCTTCCAATTGCGTAATTTCTTGATTTACTTCACCTAAAGGTTCATGCATGTCTTGTTCAGGGAGAGTTGGATCTAGATGATCACATACAGGCTCAAGTAACAAGTCATCATCATCAAACATATTTTCAACATTGTTTTCTTGTTTATACTGAGTTTTATCACATGTTTCAAGATATGTATCCTCATTAAATTTCACATGTATGGATTCAATTATCTTTCTAGATGCAGGATTATAGCACCTATATGCCATTGAGTTATTTGAATAACCAACAAATATGTATTCAATAGACTTTTGTTCAAATTTATCTAGATTATCTTTAGTATTGAATATAAAACATTTACATCCAAATACTCTAAGATATCTACCTTAGGTTGTCTATTCTTCAATAACTCATAAGCTGTCTTATATAACTTCTTTCTAATAGAAAGAATATTTATTATATAACATGCACAACTAACAGCTTCAGCCCATAAATATCTAAGTACTTTGTTTTCACATGACATAGTCCTAGCTATTTCTTGAATTGTTCTATTTTTATGTTTAACAACTCCATTGAGTTGTGGTATTCTAGGTGGTGAGAATTCTTGTTTTATCCCATGTAATTCACAAAACTTAATTACATCTTTGTCAGGCAAAAATAATTGGAAATACCTCTACCACTCCTAATTCTTTTAACCTTTTCTTCGTAAAGATTTTTAAGTTGCTTAATAGGATTTTCGATTGCTGACGGAGCATTGTCTTTGTGTGCTAAGAACAATGTCCATGTGTATCGTGAGTAATCATCTACTATGACACACACATAGTAGTGTCCACCTAGACTTCTTGTCCCACTTAGACCAAATAAGTCTAAATGAAGTGATTCTAGTACATGACTAGTACTTACTTCATGTTTTGGTTTCAATGTTTATTTTATATATTTTCCTTTAATACAAGTTTCACACAGTTGAAAATAATCTAAGTCTAGCTTAGACATTCATCTAATTAGACTCTTCCTAGATAATTCTTCAATGGTTAAAATCCATATATGGCCTAGTCGTCTATGCCATAAGTTTACTTTCAGACCTGTATAACACCAGTAGAAGGGGAGGGGGTTGAATATTGAGTGCAGAAAAATTGGTTTTTATAAACTTTTAGTGACCAATTATTCACTTCTGAAAATATATTCTTTTTTAGATCCTGTTTTTTGTTAACTAAATGACCAGGTTCTACACCTCCAAAATTCATGAAATTTTGTGACAATGTACTCTGAGATGTTATCTATATGTCATAAAAATTTCAGATTAAAACTCAAAGTGTAAGGTCCTGAACAAACGTTTTTAATTGGACTCTGTCAATCTGCGAAAAACTTTCCCTTATAATGCAAAATTAATTCCTATTTAATTACAATTCCAAATGATCTGAAAATTTTATGAAATATCCCTTAAGATGTCTACTTTAATGGGTTGAAACAGTTTTTCAAAATTCCTTTAGCAAGTATATCAACCATGTTGATGTTCTCAACCTTCGCCGATCTGAAAATCAGATTACACTAGCCTCAGAACTATGAACATTTGGATGACTTATACTTATCCAAATTCAATGAAACTTGTCTTAAATGAAACCTAGAAACTTGTCTTAAATGAAACCTAAGACCTTATCATATCTTTGAAAAATTTGATGATTTTTGAAAAACATTTGCTATTTTTTAAGTGGAGTTGAAAACGATATAAAAACAGAAACTGAGAGTAAAATTGCTAAAAGTAAGAACACCAAGATTTTTATACTGGTTCGGTCAAACGACTTACTCCAATCTTGGAGGACACCTTCTTCGGTATTCACTAATCACCAAAAACACCTTAGGAAAAGGGTGGCTGGAGTTATACCCCAACTCTTTTAACGTCCACCCGTTTTACAATGAACAACACAAACAATCAACAAGAACACCACCACCTCACTAATGAAGGTTTGACCACACCTTTATCAACCTTATACAAGGATGGAACGTATATGGGTGGTATGAATGAAGCCTATACATATTATGGAATGTATATTTGATAGGCTTGAGGCTATGTGCAAGAGAAGAAGATAGGAGAAGAAGAGATGTCTTACTTTGCACTTGATAGGATATGAAAATGAATTTTGCATTGTTTGATCTTCTTCCTTGCTTTTGTAATGTGTATGGCCGCCCCCTCTTGGCTGAATTCCCTATTGAAGAATGCCTTGAATGCCCTTGGAAGATATCTTGTATAGATTTGTGACATACCTTTGCTTACTTGGCTAAATGTGATTGGACAATTGATGTGTCTTCGCCGTGTTGTCACTCTATGATAGGGTCCTCATTTATCCACCTTGGCACATAAATTATGACCTAACAATAAAAGTCTGAAAATAGTTTAGATTTCAAATGTCTTGATTGCCAATTAATCATAAGTGTAATTGCCCCTCATTTTTTTGAATGAATTTGATCTTGAAAGCTAGCAAAAAATCGCCCCATTGAACATGTGCTGAAAACTTCAGCATTTGTTTGAATTTTGAAAGCTTTCCTTGTGTGTTTTGGTCTTCATCAATAATAACATTTATTTTTGGATCATTCTCAACCAATCATAGTACAAAATAAGCTCCACCTAGGCTCCAAATCAGCTCAAAATAGGCGTCCGACATCAGCATGCATGTGCTGAAAACCATGTTTGAATTTTGATAAATAATGATGTAGTATCTTCACATATATGGTAAATTTTAATCACCATTTAAGTTGGTTTTCTAGAATAATCCAAGATGTGTCTTGGATGTGTAAGACATGTCACAAAGTATAGAAAAAATGTCTTCTTGAAAGTGTAGAAAACTAAATTTTCCACTTCCGTCGATTGCGCGATTTTTCTTCAGTTTATCTCAAACCCCTTAGATATGTAAAATGTGTTATACACCATATAATATACATAATATAATGTATAATTTCATCTCCAAAAGCTGAAAAGAATTTCGGATATGTGGTGTTTAATTTTGAATTTTAATTTTCAACAAATCAAGGCAAATGATAGATAATTAATATATGTAATTATCATATGACTTTGAGGTTGTATTAGACATGTGGTGCATGAAATGTTTGTGTATTTGAAGTGTATATTGGCTGGCCATCTTTGTATAGTAAGTATGTGGCATGCCGGTGACAGTTCCGCAGTCATTTGATGTGGCAATTTTTGGTTTACGAACTTGTGACATGTCCGTATATTTTTGGAAGCTTGATGACATGGAATATGTATATACTCAAAAAGGATGATGTGTATATTGTTACGCCCCAAAAAAAAATTTCGTCACTTCGATACTTACTTTATAACGTGCTTAATTGCGTATAAATTTTGGCGCTTATATTATAACTTATAAAATATCAATATACGACGAAGTTTGTTAACGAACGTTACGACTTCGTCAGAAGAATTAAAACAATACGAAAATGTAACAACTTGAACCCTAGAATAAATTAAAACAAAAACAAAAGCATGACACAAAGTATTTATCACTACTTAAATAAAAAGAAAAGAAATTAATACATAAGAAGATATTTTGGGAAAGAAGAAAAAAAAGAAAAAAGGAAGAAAAATTCGGCCATCATGGCCTAGGACAAATGGAAGAAGTCTTCCATGAATTCCTCACAAGCAACCATCATTCTCCACCCTCTCCCAACCACTCCACTTCATCCAATTTTCCCTCCTTTCCCTCCTAATTGTCTTGGACGAAAATCCCTTATTAAATGCGTCCATGTTCATATCATGAAACGTTTTTAAAATTTCTCCCTTGCATATCAAATCATGTTATATAGTCGGATATCTTATGACATTTTATCATATAGATTTGATTATTGGGATGCTGCATGATACCATATCCGATGTGGTTGGTATTATGGACGTATTGCATCGTTATCGATGATTAGAGGCCGTCATGATATTGGCATCCAAGGGGATTGATATCGTGGGCATATCGTATCGTTCTTTACTGGCCGAGTATATTCTGGCTTATCGAGTCACCGTTGGTTTATGTAAACTATGACGTGTTCATATTTTGTATATGTGATTATATGGGGATATTCCGTTACTATGACGATATCATTAGCATGCAAGGTAAAAAGTGCTATAGCCATCGTATGAAAATGACATGTTTATGGTATGCTTTATCGTTCATCATTATGGAATTTTCATGGCATTGTTTTATGACATCTCATCGTAAGTATATCGTATTTACATAGTTGTATATGGACTTGATGCATTTAGATGATGAGTTTAAGTATGGTAACTATCTTGGACTTTGGTTGAGACTTTAGGTATGGACATATATAGGTATGGCATTTTTCTAGGAAATTATAGCATAGACTATTTACATTGATGATATTATATGTGCTACATGTATTTATTTACATTTATGTTACGCACTTTCCTTATTGAAATTGGAGACGTGAAAGGTTATGTGCTTTCTTTACGTATTGTTATTTTATTATCCCGTCTCTCATGCATGATCCACATGACGTATCTAGACGGATTACTCGCTGAGCGATTAGTGTCATCGCTCATTACTTGCTTTATCACATTGCAGAGGACAGGGACCCTGAGGCCTTATTCATTGATGAGGGACCCAGTCTAAAGTATCCGTGAGATGAGATGTAGACCAGAGATACTTATTAGTCATGATGGGACATTTTGATTATGATGTATTTAGTTTATTTTGAGACATTGTACTGATTTGTACGCACTTATTACGATTTGTATCAATATGCATGTCATTCGTTTACATTTATCTTGCTTCCGCTTATCGATTTATTATTTATGCCGACAGGCATATGTATTGTATCGGCACTTTGTACTTCTCGTAGTAGAGTACAACAGGTGCACCAGGCCGAAACCCTAGTTTCGCCCGGGCCCCAAAGGTGGTATCAGAGACTGGGCTCTAAATCCACAGCGGAAACAATAAAGTAAATACTTAGAAATTAAGTGATGATTCTAGAACTCAAGTAAGGATTTTAGACCGAGAGTTCAGCCTTTGACTAAGTTGACTAGATTGGATTAGGGATAGCGAACTCAATATTCTTATCTTATTAAGAAATAGACAGATATAGTGAAACCCTAATATTTGGAAACACTGTATGAGAATATGAAAAATGACTTAAATCAATATTTTCGTTAAGTATTGGTAATGGTTGTATTGATATAAAATGTTTTTAACAGGATGTATTCACGACTACGACCACGAGGTAGACTGCATGCCGACAGATAGACCCAGTTACCTCCTCCTCCACTGCAGCCACAGGTACCTCTGCCTGCAGACCCGGTACCACCTTACGTTGAGGCCATACCCCCACCTTCACAGCAGCAGGGTCAGGGAGATTTTTAGCAGGCCGTCCTATAGGCCTTGGTACAAATAGGAGAGGCTGTCGGGAACAACGGCCACCAGCATCAGGCGGCACTTTTACCGCTGCCACTGCCGCCACCCCACCACAGCATGGTACATGTTTCTTTTATGGAGAGCTGAAGAAGGCCCGAGTGCCTAATTTTGAGGGCGAATCTGATCCAGACATAGCCGAGAGATGGCTAAAAGAGATACAAAATAACTTCAATTTGATTCAGGTACCTGAGGAGATGAAAGCTCAGGTTATCAAACCTTGTTTGGTTGGCAAGGCTGATCAGTGGTGTAGTACGAGTTTGTAGCATTTGCCAGCGCCAGTCACTTGGGAGCGATTTCTAAGGGAGTTTCGTAAGTTCTAGATTCCTTCCTATGTTACATTGCAAAAGATAGGGATGTTCGAGTCTCTAGTGCAGGCACCTGGCATGGCGTAGTGGATTACGCCAACCAGATTACCGCTCTGGGAAGATATGTCAAAACTATTATGGAGACGAGCAGCTAAAGATGGTCAAGTTTGAGAGAGATTTGCATTTACGTATTCGCACTATGATAGCAAATGCAAATTCGAGGGGTTTCGAGGATTTACGGGATGCATGCAATCGTGTGGAGCGCGATATTCTAAGGAGAGATGTAGAGTTTAGAGGCAAGAGGCCTCGAGGGGATAGAGGAGATGGGTCCGGACAGTGGACCAAAGTAAAGAGGGGATTCAACGGCAGACCCCAGCTGCGATAACAGCCACAACAGTTCCAGCAAGCCCCACAGCCACAGGTTCAGTGCCCTCAGTAGCTGCAGCAGTATAAGGCTGTAACTTAGTCGGCTATTCCTCGTTGTCCTCTTTTCTATAGGTTGCACACTGGTGCGTGTTTTAATTGTGGAAAGTTGGATCACATGATGAAGAATTGTCCTGAGCCGAGGAATATGCCTCAGCAGGCTGCACCGCAGCAAGAGATGGACCACGGGCAAACACCCGAGTTCATGTGATGACAGATGATGAAGCTGTAGATGCGCCCGATGTAGTGACAGATACACTTAATTTCGCAATTTAACTGTTATTATTTTATACCTGTTTAGAATTCCCTACTTGAGTTATTAATTGATTCAGGTTCTATATTAGTGAACAACATACATGCGAATGTATTGTTTCATAATGGTGCAAGTCACTCTTTTGTGTCTAAGAGGTTCGCTAAGAACCTTAGCAGCTGTCTGACGTGGTTGGAGACACCTTATCTTGTTTAGGCAGCTGGCGAAGGGAAGAGGAGTAAAGACACGCTCAAACTGACGTGGGATGAGCAGATTAGACATGACTTACTAGAGTTGCACCTTTCTGAGGACATGGTCCAGGATAGGAGTTCATGGAGGCACATGATTAAGGTTAAGGAGAGATAGACATGATATAAGACACCTTAGAGCATACTTAGAGGATTAGATATTATTTATACTTTAATTTGACTTTGCATATTTTGTTTCGCTCCTTTTCTTTCGATTATTTGTGCATGTTTACTATTATGATTATTTTAATATCGGAAGACTGTTGTATATGTTTAATAAAATAGCTTCACTAATACATATTTCTATTGTTATGATATATGTGTACACATATAGAGCCAGGGGTCTCACTGGAAGCAAACTCTCTATCCCTTGGGATGGAGGTATTGTTTGCCTACCTCTCACCTTCCCCAGACCCTAACGATAGCTTGTGCTATTGTTGGGATATACAGGGTATGATTGATTGATTGATTGAATATGTATAAGGATTGTGAAATTGAGATGGAAGGGAAGAAGTTTGAGGCTACCCTAATTCCTATACAGATTGGGGACTTCGACATTATTCTGGGCATAGATTGGATGTTCAAGCATCATGCCTCGATAATTTGTCGGGGAAAGCACGTAGTGGTCAAGGATCTGACCTGAGAGGAATTTGTCTATCTGGACAACTCTAAGATGAAGAAAAATACCATGGGATGCATGTCTAACTGCAGCACAGGCATACCAAGCGCTGAAGAAGGGAGATGAGGGTGTTTCGGTGTATGCTCTTGGTGAGGACACAGAGATGCCTACACTTGACAGTATTCCAGTGGTCCAAGATTTTTTTTGATGTATTTCTGGATGACTTGCCTGGTTTACCTCCGAATGGGGAGATTGAGTTCGAGATAATCGTTTACCTGTAGCAGACCCTGTTTCTAAAGCACCATACAAGATGGCTCCAGCAGAGTTAACAGAACTGAAGGTCCAGTTACAAGAGGTGATCAAGAAGAAATTTATCTGACCCAGCGTATCACCATAGAGAGCTCTAGTCTTATTTGTGAAGAAAAAGGATAGCAGTATGAGACTGTGCACTGATTATAGAGAGCTGAATAAGATCACGATCAAGAATAAGTATCCACTGCCGATGATCGATGACTTATTTGATCAGTTGAGGGTAAGTGATTTAAACGATTAATTAATGCGTAATCTGTTTGAATATAAATTGTAACTGTTGCGCACAGGGTGCCCAAGTGTTCAGCAAGATCGAGCTTCGCTCCGGATATCACCAGTTGAAGATGAAAATCGATGATGTGGTTAAGACAGCTTTTCGCACTCGGTATGGTCACTATGAGTTTTTGGTGATGCCGTTTGGATCGACCAATGCCCCTGCAGCATTTATGGACTTGATGAATACCGTCTTCCGGGAGCAGCTAGATAAGTTCGTTGTGGTATTCATCCATGATATTCTTGTATATTCACCGGATGAGGAGACTCATACTGAGCATTTGAGGATAGTACTGAGTATACTGCGGATAAGCAGCTCTACGCCAAGTTCAGCAAGTGTGAATTTTGGCTGCACAATGTAGCGTTCTTGGGGCATGTTGTTTACGATGATGGTATATCAGTGGATCCCAAGAAGATTGAGGCTATTACTAAGTGGCCGCGACTGACAAATGTGACAGAAGTTCAGAGTTTCTTGGAATTGGCCGGATATTATTGAAAGTTTGTCGAAGGTTTCTCTCGGATCACAATTCTGTTGACAAGATTGACACAGAAGAAGACTAAGTTTGATTGGACTGCAGCGTGTGAACAAAGCTTTGCCGAACTTAAGCAACGACTGACATCAGCTCCAGTTTTGGCACAACCCGTGTCCGGTGAGGATTTCATAGTGTACAACGATGCGTCTAAGAATGGGTTAGGTTGCATATTGATGCACAGAGAGCTGGTAATTTCTTATGCCTTCAGACAGCTTAAGCCTTATGAGCAGAATTACTCTACCCATGACTTGGAGTTGGCAGCAGTAGTGTTTGCGTTGAAAATCTGGAGACACTACTTGTATGGTGAAAAGTGTGAGGTTTATACAAATCATAAGAGTTTGAAGTACCTGTTCACCCAGAAAGAGTTAAACATGAGACAATAGAGATGGCTCGAGCTGATAAAAGACTATGATTTGGTGATTCATTATCATCCGGCAAGGAAAAAAAGGTTGCGGATGCACTGAGTAGGAAATCGAGCCATGCCTGACAGATGCCTCTAAAGAGGGAGATAGCCAAGTTTGGGTTGGATATGGTTGTTCGGACTGCGAGTATTCTGGCTACATTGATGATTACTCCTACTTTGATTGACAAAATTAAAGAGGCGTAGAAGCGTGATACTTGTTTGATGAAGATTGTTGAGCAGTGTAAGGAAGAGCCGGCGAAAGATTTTCAACTTCACGATGACGGTAGCCTTTGGTTTAATGGGAGTTGTGTGTACCAGACAGTGATGAGATTAAGAGAAAAATCATGACCGAGGCTCACAGTTCGCAATTATCTATTCATCTAGGGGCCACCAAAATGTATCAGGACCTTAAAAAGAAATTACTGGTGGAACGACATAAAGCATCAGATTGCGGAGTTTGTTGAGAAATGTCATACGTGTCAGCAAGTTAAGGCAAAACATCAGAGACCTGCGTGACTATTACAGCCATTGGAGATTCCGGAGTGGAGATAGGAGCATATGTCGATGGACTTTGTTACCAGACTCCCTAAGACTTGTAGTGGATATGATACGATTTGGGTAATTGTTGATCGTTTCACTAAATCGACACATTTCTTACCTATGTCGATCTAGGCGTCTATGGAGAAGCTAGTGAGTATGTATATGGATGATGTCGTTAGTTTGCATGGGACACCTGTCAGTATTGTATGTGATCAAGATCCGCGCTTTACTTCGCAATTCTAGAGGGCTTATCAGCATGCTATGGGTACCAAGATCCAGATGAGTACAAAGTTTCACCCGCAGATCGATGGACAGTCAGAGCATACCATATAGACGTTGGAGGACATGCTACATGCTTGTGCTTTGGACTTCGAGGGTAGCTACGATGAATCAGTGAAGTTGATTGAGTTCTTGTATAATAACAACTATCATAGTTCTATTGGCATGGCACCATTCAAGGCACTGTATGGGCGTAAGTGTCGATCTCTGTTATATTGAGACGATGTCGGAGATAGAGCTATTATGGGACCGGAGTTGGTGGAGCAGACCTTGGAACATGTCAAGTTGATTTGAGATAGATTGAAGACTGTTGAAGACAGTAGCAAAAGCTGGGCAGACACCAGAGACGACTGATTGAGTTTGAGGTGGGTGAGAAAGTATATCTTAGGGTTTCGCCGCCCAAGGGCATGATGAGATTTGGGATTAAATTGAAGTTGAGCCCCGATTTATTGGCTCCTATGAGATTCTGGAGAGAGTCAGAACTGTTGCTTATCGGTTGGCACTACCTCCTACATTATCACAGGTACATGATGTGTTTCATGTGTCTCAGTTGCATCGATATGTACACGGTCTGAGTCATATACTGGAGCAGCAGCCAGTGATGATTAGAGATGATGCTACATATGAGGAGATTCCGGTATGGATTTTGGACCGCAAAGAGCAAATATTGAGGAGGAGTCGATTCCGTTCGTTAAGGTATAGTGGAGTAATCATACTGAGGGGAGGAAGCGATATGGGAGCCTGAGCAGCAGATGAGGAAGCAATATCCGTGACTCTTCGATTAGAGGTACGTAAGTTTCAAGGACGAAACTTTTTACAAGAGGGGGGAGTATGTTACGCCCCGAAGAAAATTTCGCTACTTTGATACGTACTTTATAACGTGCTTAATTGCATATAAATTTTGGCGCTTATATTAAAAATTATAAAATATCAATATACGACGAAGTTCATTAAGAACGTTACGACTTCGTTAGAAGAATTAAAACAATATGAATATGTAACAACTTGAACCCTAGAATAAATTTAAACAAAAGAAAGCATGACACAAAGTATTTATCAATACTTAAATAAAAAGAAAAGAAATTAATACATAAGAAGATATTTTAGGAAAGAAGAAAAAAGAAAAAGGAAGTAAAATTCGGCCCTCATGGCCTAGGACAAATGGAAGAAGTCTTCCATGAATTCCTCACAAGCAACTATCATTCTCCACCCTCCCCGACCACACCACTTCATCCAATTTTCCCTCATATCCCTCCTAATTGTGTTGGCCAAAAATCCCTTATTAGAAGTAGGATATTCTCTCTTTTTTCTACACTTCATCTTTCATCAAACAACCAACCTCTTTCTTCTTCCTTCAAGCAAGAGAAACAAGTCTTCAAGCCTCATTTCTATTCCCATAAACTATGAGTTCAAGAGTGAAGGAAGAATAGAAATATTTTCCTTTCATCACCACACACCATTCTTACAATACAAGACTAAGTATTCCTAGTCTATTGTAGCACCAAAAACCGTGGGTAATAGGAGCTCAAGGAGCAAGAGAAAACAAGGTAAGAACACCATCTATCTTAGGTTATTCTTCTTCCATTTCTTCATTTTCATGGTTTCATACTAACCTTCCATTTTCTATGGCATAACCGTGGGTTCATAAAAGGGAGGAAGAGAAAGATTCTCTTCAAGCCAAGTGAAAAAATCTTCGATCCTATTTAAGGTTAAGCGATAAAGGCAACTATTCTTCCCAGATCCTTCATGATTTTTAAAAGATCTATGTATATATGTTCATTTAAAGTTGGATCATGTATGATGTATTTTCAATGTTTTAGTATCAAAAATAGGTAAGAACTATTTCCATAAGTGTTGTAAATATGAGACAATATAGTCACCACACACACATGACCATATGATATGAAAATTGATATATATTGTTGAGAAATATGTTTGGACAATTTTCAAAGTCGTAATTTTAAGTGTTGAATGCATAATAATGTCACACATGGTGTTATAATTGATCAAAAGTTGAAAAAGTGAAGAAAAATGACATCGATCTCTCATGTTAACGCCCTTCGATCGATTGATGTACATCGAACCCTCGCATCAGTCGATCCATGTAAGGCAGAGAAAACCAAGACCCTACTGTGAGACATCGATATCTAAACTTGAGACACATCGATCGATTGATGTGTACTTCGATCTCTACATCGATCGATCGATGCTGGTGAGAGACAAAATCTAAACCTCACTGTGAGACATCGATCTCTGATGCAGAGACACTTCGATCAATCGATGTCTAGGGTTTTTAGAATTATTTTTAAAATGTGATAACATGGTTGTTTTCATTTGCATATGCTTCATATATGTTTATTATGTTGTTATTATATGATTTTGATAAATATTATGCTTTGTGACTAATATGCTCTGGAAGTTTTTACAACTTACCAAAAAGGGGCAAAATTGGCATTTTGAGTTTGTATAGGTACTTGAGATGGTGAATATGAATCAAAGACCTATCTTTTCTTATTTATTGTCACAAAGGTGTTGTTATATTTATTTCTGACCATTGGGGTCATTCTCAGAGTTTTCTCTCTCAAGTGGCTTTTTGATCATTTTACCGCCGATGGCAGTTTCTTCATTTTACACAAGAAAATCACTTGAGTATCTTATTATCTGTATTATGGAGTTGATTTATGGTTTTCTTGAAGATTATGTGGTGGTTTTCTATTCTATTCTCTTATTTGATGATATTATCGACGGTAGCAGAATATGTGACGGTTTTCGTGTCACATTCTGTTTTTCTTCTTGAAGACTTTTATGTATATGTTACATGAGGCTCTAAATCATCATTCTGCAGAGATTATAAGGTTTTCTTGGTGCAAAATTCATCACAACATACAAAGTAGAAAAGTGGGAATTTTGATACTATATGTTGACATAGTCTTGTCAACTTTTGTCTATGGATTTCTCTTCATTAAATCTGAATTTGTACACATATATATGGGTCAAAAAGGTCCGTAAGTAGGTGGAGAAGGTGTCTTACTATTTTATAACATGTGTACAAGTGGACCAATCAAATACAAGCTAGTTGGGAAAAATGCCAACTTGGAAATTTCAAAAAGCGGGCAACGACTATATGGCTGAAGTTGGAGCTGTTTTTGTTCAACATTTTCAGCCTCACATGTCCTATTATCATGCCAAGGATTTGAGGTAACATTGGAAGGAATATTTCATCTTAATCCTTTATATTATCTTCATTAATTTCAAGAAAATTCAAGGTGGATAAAATCGGCCAAACAAGTTCCAAGGTGGACCCCATTATGTTGCTTGATATTGCCAAATGTACAAGGCCATTATGTGGTCAACCAATGATATGAAGACAACTAAGAGTTGATGATGAAGATGTTGATACATATGCATTCTTATCTTTAAGGCCTATTTCACACTGTAAATAGGAGGCAATGTGAAGAAGAGAAGACACACACTTGAAATTTAAAGTTGAAGATCATTCTTGCTATTCTCTTCTCTTGTTCATGATTCTTTCTTTGTGTATCCAAGGTGCTCTATTGTTTGTTATTGTATAGCTACACAACACACCTTTTGTTGCTCATATTTTGTAAGATTGATCAGCCAAATCTATAAGGCTACATCAATAGGAGGTAGAGCTATTGCAACCATATTTGCATAGAGGTAATCATCCAAGTCTTGAATAGGGTTGGTATTTAACCTAATGACCAAGATTTTGTTCTTGTTGTATTGGTGTTCATTCCTTAGTAAAATCCAAGGAAAGGTGTTTCTTGGGACTAGAGTAGGTCACATTGACCGAACCAGGATAAATCCTTCGTGTTCTTGTCTTCTTTATTTCTTTATTGTTTTCAACCCGTTTTCACTGCAGATTTCACACAACTTCACACGTCTTGAAAAAATAGCACAAAATTTTCAAAATTCATGATTTTTGGTGGAGTTATACTTCAGGCTGTTATGTTTCATTTGCAACAAGAATCACCTTATTTGAGCAAAGGAAAGTTAGTCTTTTAGTCTTTGAAAGATAACTGCTCCATTTTGGCTGCAATCTGACCAGTTTCAAGAAAACTTGCATTCTGATTTTATCAAGCATAGTTTAAGGTCAGGGCCTTTTGGAAACATAAACTAGATATCCTAAGGAGTATTTTGACTTGAAGATCAACCTTATTTTCTAAGTAATTAAATAGATACATGTTTGCAAAATTCAGCACTATTTTGTCCAATTCTGTTCAGATTGACTATCTGAATCTTTTTATTTGTTTGAAGGGTCAAAAGATCTTATTTTTTTGCTCATTTTGGACAGATTCTAGTTAAGACATTGAAGTTGATTTCTGGAAAGTTTCATAATTTTTGGAGTTGTGTACACTGACTTTGGAATTTTTCAAAAAGGAATACTGAATCTGAGTAGATCTCAGATTCTATTTTCAAAGGGGATTTTTATTCAAGGGTAGTAGTGTAATTTCTGTTAACTACTATTTATCCCCCTCTAGTGGTGTTTATTGCAGGTGTATGGTCCAACATATATGCGTAAATACAATGAAATGAGCACACATAGGTAATATATGTTCTTAAGTGATGTATAAATGGTGCAAGACTACATACGTATATACGGACATGTGGATAAAGTTGAACATGTAAATATAAATGAAATAAAGTGTACTAAGAAGATGATTTTGATGTATTTGTTCGTGTATTCATGCATGATGATCATCATTATGTTTTTTTATGGTTTGTTGGTTTCATATGCTTTTATGATCTTGTTTTAGTATGTTTATGTGTGCATCATAAGCATGTCTAACATACTTGATCATATATGTTGTTTTTGATGACCATCATTACATATATACCTTGGTATATATTCGGCCATATGGCCATTTTATAGCCTACTTGTCTTATTTTCATGATTCCATCCTTTGACTTGTTTATGTAATTTATGATGATTTTGTGAGGCTTTATATGGATGGAAATTAATATGTTTATGGTTAGTATAAATATTCAAACCAACATATAAGAATAAGAGGTGAAAATAGAAAAAGATTAATGTGTTATATATGGATGTATATATTTCGGCCATCATTTTTAAAATGGAGAAAGAGCAAGTCTTATGACATGTATTAAATATAAATATGTTGGATATAAAAAGAAATAGCCATAAGATTAAAAGATGGAATAAAAAAATGAGGATAAAAAGGAAAATTTAAGTAAGAAGATATGTAGGTCTTTTTCGGCCAATAATCATTTTTGGCATAAATATATATTATATATACATAGACGGTTCTATGGGTATATAAATGGAATAAAGAAGACAAAAATAGAATAAAGAAGTAAGGTATATGAAAAGGGAAAAATAAATATGTATATATATAGGTAATCGGCCAAATGTCCTTATTGCATGTACACACACACGTATATATATTCAGACCATAATTATAACAAGTGTGAAATAAATGATTTTGGACATACTATGGATATAAATATGAATGAAATAAAGGGTGACATAAAATATGATTAGTTAAAGTATATTAGTATAAAATATGAAGTCATATGTAAATGAGTATGAAACTAAGGTTTTTGACAATTTTCACTAACTGTAATATATATATTTTAAGGAAATATAGATGGATAAAATAAGGGAAGAAATATGGTTGTTTATTGGATGGGGTCGAGGGCTAGAAATAAAAGAAAAAGGAGGTATTTCCATGGTTAAAGGCATGAACTATGTGTAGAAATGTTGAGTTGTAGGAGTTGAAAAATGATAAAGGATTAGTGTATAAATAGTGTGAAATGGTTAAGTAGTTAAATGCATCCATGTTCATATCATGGAACGCTTTTAAAAGTTCATCCTTGCATATCGAATCATGTCGTATAGTCGGATATTTTATGAAATTTTATCTTGTAGATTTGATTATTGGGAGGCTGCATGATACCATGTCCGATGTGGTTGGTATTATGGGCGTATCACATCGTTATCGATGATTGGAGGCCGTCATGATATTGGAATCCAAGGGGATTGATATCGTGGGCATATCTTATCGTTCTTTACCAACCGAGTATATTCTGATATATCGAGTCACCATTGGTTTATGTACACTATGATCTGTTCATATTTTGTACATGTGACTATATGGGATATTTCGTTACTATGACGATATTATTCGCATGCACGGTAAAAAGTGCTATAGCCATCGTATGAAAATGACATGTTTATGGAAAATGGTTATGAATGTTATGCTTTATTGTTCATCATTATGGAATTTTCATGGTATTGTTTTATGACATCTCATCGTAAGTATATAGTGTTTACATATTTGTATAGGGACTTGATGCATTTAGATGATGAAGTTAAGTATGATAACTATCTTGGACTTTGGTTGAGACTTTAGGTATGGACATATATAGGTATGGCGTTTTTCTAGGAAATTATAACATAGACGGTTTACATTGATGATATTATATGTGCTACATGTATTTATTTACATTTATGTTACGCACTTTCCTTATTGAAATTGGAGACATGAGAGGTTATGTGCTTTTTTTACGTATTGTTATTTTATTACCCCGTCTTCCATGCATGATCCACATGACGTATCTAGACAGATTACTTGCTGGACGATTAGTGTCATCGCTCATTACTTTCTTTATCACATTGCAGAGGACAGAGACCATGAGGCATTGTTCATTGATGAGAGACCCGGACTAGAGTATCCGTGAGATGAGATGTAGACCGGAGATACTTATTAGTCATGATGGCACATTTTAATTATGATGTATTTAGTCTATTTTAAGACATTGTACTGATTTGTATGCACTTATTATGATTTGTATCGATATGCATGTCGTTCGTTTACATTTATCTTGCTTCAGTTTATTGATTTATTATTCATCTCGACATGCACATGTATTGTATCAGCACCTTGTACTTCTTGTAATAGAGTACGGCGGGTGCACCAGTCTGAAACCCTAGTTTCGGGTAGGGCGCTACATATATGGTAGCATGATGTTGATGCACATTGATGTTGTGTCGATGAAATGTTGAGATAGAAATATATAGCTTGCCGGTAAAATATATATATATATATATATATATATATATATATATATATATATATTTGATGAAAGGAGGTCATACCCCCACATTTTATTTATATACCCTCACTTATGGTGTGGAATACCATGTAAGTATGAATACAAATGATATCCCAAAGCAAGAGAATGTAACAATTATGAGGACGAAATACATAACAATGCCGCCATTGAAACATTGAGTGTGTGTAATGATGTCCACCGCGGATATGATATGCCTCATTAAAACCTTGGCAAGCAAAACCACCATTGTGGATAAAATCTTGCACGAAGGAAAAAGAGTACATATTTTTCCGCTATGGATTCAAAATTATGTCTTGGAATAATTGCCAAAAAACTCTGGATGGCCGATGTATCTTGGTCTCCATGAGTGGAAACTCCATCATCAGTAATCCATGCAAAGAAAAGCAATAAAAAGCTTAGGCAGAGAAATCAGTAGTAGAACAGACACCAGTGCCAGCAATAGAGACATACCCAACCTGCCTGCATCAAAGAAAATGCAGGCAGGGAAAATGTCGCATAGCCAATCCATATGGAAGACTTGCAGGTTAACACAACAGACCGTATCCAGGAAACCTCGCAAAACGAGTGTGCCGCAATATTCAAAGGAGCAGAAATGTAAATAGAATTCTAATGAATTACTGAAAGCATAAAAAGAATAACAAAGTACCCAAGCTGCCTGTATCAGCAAATTGATACAGGCAGGAATAAAGTCTTTAGCCATATCCACCGTGCAAATATGATGTAGTCAAATATGTGAGAATGTAGCCTCTGGCGACCGCTGGCAGGGCCTGTAGTTCATCAAACCGGGTCAGGAGCGGATCCTGCAAGTCGTATGCAGCTAAATGATGCGCCACTATATTAGTCTCTCTTGGCGTATATACAAGTTCAGAATGTGTGAGGTGTAAAAAAGTGCACAGTCTATCCAGATCACGCCAGAAATCCCCAGAGATATGAGCGGTGTTAGTTAACAATTGTAGAACAGCCATACAGTCTGTTCGTTGACGAGGCCCATGTGAGTAAAGGAAAAAATAAATGGCTGCATACATCAGGGTCTGAATTTCAGCTCGTAAAGGTGTCAATTTTTGCAATGAGAATGCGATTGCCGAAATTAAAGATCCTGTCGAATCTCTAATAACCGCACCCCCTACAGCACCTTTTCTTCCTGTAGAGGCATCCACATTTAGTTTCAATCGCCCAGAAGGAGGTGTGTTCTAACGAACTATTTCATGGCATTGGGCACGAATATATGGAGATAATCCAACTGACACCAATTCTGGAAATGTGTGGGCAAAACGTTTCCCGGATACCGAAGAACTTCAACTGTAGATATCCATCTGAATTTTCTCTTCCAATCTGCTGAAATTATATTGTTCACATCCGAAGACGATACCCGTGTATTCTTTCCAAATATTCCAACAGACAAAGTGAGTTGTAACGACTTTAAATTGCCCTTTTATAGAAGATGTAGAAGACTGTAGCTACCAACTCATAAGATAAGAACGTAATGATGTGAGGGAGTACATTGGACCATCAAGAAGCATAGCACATTTCCGCCATATTGATGCAATGGTTGGGCGATATAAAAATAGATGGTTTGTGTCACTGGATGCCCTCCGACAGAAAAAACATTGTGTGGGGAATGTATCCGTAAAACACCGCAGGTTATCAGGTAGCTGAAGTGATCCAAAATGTAGTTTCCATAGAAAAACCTTAGATGCATTAGAGATACCTGGCCACCAAATATATCTACAGCTATGCAAAGAAGCACGTGATTGGCGGAATTCTTCATGTGCACCATTTAATGTGAACTGACCTTGCGAATCTGGCTTCCAATGTGTACCAGTAGGCCCCATTTGTACTCGTTCTTGATAGAATGCGTTAATCCTACAAATTCTCTTCCAATCCGGAGAGTCATATAGTAAAGCGCGGTAGTGCACCCGTCTATCGTATTTGTGATGCATATGTCACCCATAATGTAGACCGCTGATGATAAGACCATCAAATTTTACATTCATACGCTTTCTGTAACGAGTATAAGGACCGAACTCCAATACCGCCCTCGGATGTAGGAAAGCATACATCCTGCCATAATCGCCGGTGATGTTTACCAGCCCAGAAGAAACTTGACATTTTCTTTTCTAATTCTTTTATAACGCTGATTGGTAATCTGGAGACGGCAAGCAAATGCAAAGGAATAGACGATAATACTGATCGTATGAGGACTAACATGCCTGCAGCACTAAGTAGTTTAGTGGACCACCCAGGTAATCGTTTGTCAACATGATCTAATATAGCTGCACAGTGAAGAGTTCGAAAAATTCCCTTATGTATTGGGCCACCCAGATAGCGCATTGGCAATGCCGAAAGATGCATTCCTAGTATCTCTGTCGTACGCGGCCCTGACTTGTTGCTGCCAACAACCATCAAACTTTTACTAAAATTTACCTGTTGTCCATATGCCTGCTGATATTTTTGTTGAAAATCTATAAAACGGCGTAAGTTAGTCGATGCAGCATTCAAGAAAATTAGTAAGTCTTCTGCATATCCCAAATGAGATGGGGTTGGAACTCTGCCTTCATTGAAACCACATATCCAGCGTCTTTCCATCAAATCCTTTAATCCTCTACTGAATCCTTCAGACGCAAGAATAAAAAGAATGGGGGACAATGGATCACCCTGTTTAACGCCCCAACCTGGACTATAAAAAAACCGCTTGATTTGCCATTAATTAATACTGAGCATTTCGTAGCAGATAAATTGTTGAGAATGAGTCTAACAAAGAAAGAGTGAAAACCCATCTTTAGCAGCAAAAGACCAAGATACTCCCAACTTACTCTATTAAACGCCTTAGTCATATCCAATTTGAGAATTGCGCGCCCTCCTCGCTGTTGTTTGTCTATTAAATGTACCATCTCTTTTGCCATCAAAATTTGCTCGGCTATGCCACAACCTGGCATAAATCCTGATTGCTCCGGAGAGATCAGTCTTGGGAGAAGTTGTGCAAGCTGTGTAGATATGAGACGGGCCACCACCTTTCAAATAAAATTGGTAAGACAAATTGAACGAAAATCTGCAAATGTATCTGGAGATTGCACCTTGGTATCAAAGTAATAAAAGATGAGGCCATCGATGTAGGTACCCTTACCCCTAGGAAAAATTCCTGTATTGCTTTAAGAACATCCTGTTGTATAATATCCCAACAGTTTCTATAAAATTGACTATGATAACCATCAGGACCTGCTACACTCGTCGGACTCAGTGCCCATACCGCGTATTTTATTGAGAAATATGTTTGAATAATTTTTAAAGTCATGATTTTAAGTGGTGAATTCTTAAAAATATCACATATGGTGTTTTAAGTGATTAAAAGTTGAAATAAAGTTGAAAGAAATGAAAAGGTGACATCGATCTCTACATAGATCTCTTAGCCAGAGATCGATGTATACATAGATCTCTACATAGATCTCTCAGTTAGAGATCGATTTACATCGATCTCTAACATGGATCGATCCATGTTGGACTGAGAAGAACCAAAACTTACTGTGAGACGTCGATCTCTCACGTGGATCGATTGACGTACGTCAGCCCCTCACGTGGATCGATCGACGTACGTCAGCCCCCTCACATGGACCGATCCACGTCCCACAGAATGTTTAGGTTTTTTAGAAATATTTTTCTAAAATATGTTAAAATGGTTGTTTTCATTTGTATATGATTTATACATGCTCATTATGTGAATATTATGTGATTTTGATTATTTGTGACTAACGTGCCTTGGAAGTTTCTACAACTTACCAAAAAGGGCAAAATTGGTATTTTGAGTTTTGTAGGAACATCACATGGTGAAAATATTTCAAGGATGTATTCTTATACTATTTATCATGACAAAGGTGATATCATGATTATTTCTGACCATCAGGGTCATTTCTGGAGTCTTCACATACCAGGGGTATTTTGGTCATTTTACCCCCGAGGGTATTTTTGGTATTTTACTCAAGGAATCCCTTGAGCATATTATTATCTTCATTCTGGAGCTGATTTATTATTAACTTGAAGATAATATGGTGGTTCTTTATCTTATTTCTCTCAAATGATGATATTGTTGACTATAGCGGGATATGTGACGATTTGAGATGTCACATTCTATTTTTTTTTCTTGAAGACCCTCTTATATATGTTATAAGAGCATATTTATCATTATTATTCAGATATATTAAAGGTGTCAAAGGTGTGGAAATGTTCATGACATATAAGAAGAAATATTGAGAATTTCGGTGTTACAAGTTGACATAATCTTGTCAACTATTATCTATTTATTTCTTCTTCAAAAATCTGAATTGCTATACATATTTGTATGCTCAGAAATGTGTACGAGCAGGTGGAGATGATACATTATTCATTTTATGAGTTGGAGACAAGTGGACCAACCAAAAAGGAGCTAGTTGGCAAAAATTGCCAACTTAGATTTTTCAAATATAGCCAAATGACTACTTTGTGTATATGGATTTTCTTGGCAGATTTTTTGAAGTCAAATGAAGACTTCACATGTCCTATTGTTGTGCTTGAAGTTTGAGATAATTTGGTGGTATTATCCTTTCTTATTTTATTAAGGAAAATCAAAACTATTTTTTTGGAAAAAAGTGAAGTAGCCAACAACTACTATGTTGTCTTGGAGCAGATTTTTTGATTTGAAAATGTCAATGCCCACATGCCTATTATCTTGCCAAAAATTTGAGAAGATGATGGAGTTGTTATGGCCATATTATCTTCACATTTTCAAGATAATTCCAAGTCATTTCTTGGAGCTAATTTTCGGCCAACATCATTTTGCCAAGGTGGACCAATTATGTTGTCTTATTTTGCCAAGTGTACAAGGCCAACCAATGATGAGAAGACATTTGGACTTGATGATGAAGATGGTGACACATTGGAAGTCTTATCTCCAAGGCTCAAATCACACAATAAATAGAGGCAATGGTGAAGAAGATGAAACATACTTGAAGCTTACAAGCATTTGTTGAATTGTCTAGCTATCATCTTCTTCTTGTTGTTGTTACTGTTTCATTCTTTGTAGCAAAGGTGTTCTTGTTATTTTTGTTGAGCTACAAGCCTCTTGAGCTTCATTTGTAAGATTGATTAGCCATTCTTATAAGGCTACATCAATAGGTGGTAGAGGTGTTGCAACTAAGTGTTGCTTAGAAGGTGATTTTCCAAGTCTTGAATAGGGTTGGTGTATAACCCAAGGATGAAGCTTGGTTCTTGTTGTAAGGTGATTCATTTGATAGTGAAATCCAAGGAAAGGTGTTCCTTGGGACTGGAGTAGGTCACATTGACGGAACCAGGATAAATCCTCGGTGTTCTTGTCTTGTTTCTTTATTTCTGTTTTCTGCCCGTTTTTACTGCAGATTTCACACAAATTCTCACGTCTTGAAAAAATAGCTAAACATTTTCAAAATTTGTGATTTTTGGTGGAGTTATACTTCAGACTGTTACCTTTCATTTTCAACAAGAATCACTTGATTTGAGCAAGGGAAAGTTAGTCTTTCAGTCTTTGCAAGATAACTGCTCCAATCTGGCTGCAATCTGACCAGTTTTGAGATTTATCAAGAATTATTTAAGGTCAGGAACTTTTGGAAACTTCATCTACACATCCTAAGGAGTGTTTTGATATAAAGATCAACTTTTTTGGTTGAGTATTCAAAGAGAAAGATGTTTTCCAAATTCAGCAACATTCTGTCCAATTCTGTCCAGATTGACCATCTGAATCTTTTTATTTGTTTGAAGGGTCAAACGATCTTATTTTTGTCTGGTTTTTGGACAGAGTCTTGTTAACACATTGAAGTTAAATTCTGGAAAGTTTCATAATTTTTGGAGTCGTGTACAATTAGATTTGAATTTTTCAAAAACGGGTTCTGAATCTGAGGTGGTCTCAGATTTTGTTTTCAAATGGGATTTCTGCAAAGGGTTGTCGTGTAATTTCCGCTAACCACTATTCACCCCCTCTAGTGGTGTTTATTGCAGGTGCACGGTCCAACAATTGGTATCCGATCCAGGTTAACACCACTCAAAAGAAGCAAGACTCAACACCATACGAACAATACAAGGCCAAGAAACAACAATTCATTATATACAGATTGTCTCAAATCCAAGGTACATACAATGGTAATAGTTTCTCACAAAGGTAAGTTGGAAGGTATGTCCACTCAACGCCCACCTCTTTTCGATGGCAATAATTTTGTTTATTAGAAACTAAGAATGAGGCTATTCTTAAGGGCTATAGACATCGATTTATGGTCTATAGTTGAAGATGGGCCGTACATTCTAATGAAAGTTGTACAAGTTAGTGGAGTCACTCAAGAAGTAGAAAAATATAAAAGTGAATGGACTTGGGAAGATAAAAAGAAAATGTCAATGAATGCTAAGCTATGCAATTACTCTTGAATGGACTTACAACGTCTGAAGCAGGATATGTTTCAAATTGCACAAGCGCACAGGACATGTGGAAATCACTTGTATTAAAGCATGAAGGTACTAGTGGTGTTAAAGAGTCAAAAATAAACATGCTTATGACTGAATTAGAGACTTTCAAAATGTTGCCGAACGAATCCATAACATCTATGGATTTGAGGATTACTAATATTTTCAATGCCCTTGAAGCTTTAGGGAAGTCATTTTCGAACAATGAAAAGGTTCAAAAGGTGCTACGAATCCTTCCTACTGAATGGGATCCAAAGGTGACTGCAATCGAGGAGACAAAGTCAATCACTAAGATAGATGAATTGATCGGGTCTCTTAAAGTCTATGAAGTAAAACTAAACCTACGGAAGTCCGAGTCATCTAAATCATCAAGTAAGTCGATAGCTTTCAAAACAACTGAAACACATACAAATAAAGATGATAGTAATAGTGATACTGAATTAGATGATGACTTGATATTAATAGCAAGAAAACTTAGGAAGTTTTTCAAATGTCCTAATAGGAATAGACAATGTTCTTCTTCTTCTTCTTCTTCTTCTCAACCTAGGAAGAATAACATAAACAAATGGTATAATAAAGAATTAAAGTGTTATGAATGCGGTAAAAAAGGACATATTTCATACAATTGTCCAACTAAGAAAAATAATAATAATAACAACAATAATAAACAAGCCAAGGACAAGGAAGCAAAAATGACAAAGACAAAGGAGTCTAAGGCAAGGAAAGGGAAACGAGCAAGAAGGTGAGCACATGGAGCGACTCATCCGACTCAGAATCCGAAACTGAGGAAGCTCAAGTCTGCTTCGTATCCAACGTGGTATGTTCTTCATCTAATAGTGATTCTGATAGTGACATGACATTTGATGAAATGTATGAAGAGTTCTTAAGAATGCATGCTCACTGTAAGAGGCTCTCTAAAGAAAATAAGAAACTAATTGAAGAAAATAACAAGTTGAAGACGTCCAACTTGGAATTTTCCGATCAATTAGAATCTCTTAAACAAGAGTCTACTAATACTCTTGATTCTTTAGAGAATAAAATTGAATCATATAAGAAAGATGAACAAAAGTTAAAATTAGAGAATAATATGTTAAAGTCTAAGTTGGAAAATTGTGAACATGAGATAGTACACATAAATCTTCTAAACTTAACTTAGAAAAAATGCTAGAACACGGGTGCTAATATGTTAGATACACTAATCTCATCACAAAAGTATGGAAATGATAAAACCGGCTTAGGCTATAAAGAAGAAGATGACAAAGTAGGTTGAAAGACTAAGTTTGTATCTTCAACTACTAAACAGCCTTATAAAGATATAAAAACAACTTTGCCTGCTAAATCTTCTTCTACTCCTTCTTCTGTTTATTCTAAGGCAAAAATGCAACATACACCCGTAAAAGCGCACACGCATACGCATACATCTAGGCCAAATTTTGCATCAAGACAACCTAGAAATTATGCCTATATGTATACAAATGCAACTAGACATAATAAAATGCATCCAACTTATTATGAACCTAAACATAGGCAACACTCTTATAAATCTTTTAGAAACACCTATGAACACACTTATATAGGGCCATTCAAGAAACAAAATCGCATGCCTTATACACATTATAACAATCGACCATCATATAATGATTATCAACCATGGCGCAACGTGTATAATGCATCTTCACTTATGTGGAATGATCATCTATATGCTAATCTTTCTTATTTTCCGAATTATAATCATGCTAAAAATGTGCCTAAAAGGTATGTTCAAGTTTGGATACCTAAGGGATATCTAAACAAGAATAGTGTCCCCAACATTCAAGGACCCAAATAAAGGGTACCTAAAACTTTGTCTCTATTGTAGGAAAAACGCAAAGAATGCAAGAAGTAGGCAAAGTCAAAGAATCTGAAAACCAAATGGTGTTTAGATGGATGTTCGAGGCATATTACGGGGAACCCCAAACTATTCATCGAATTGGAACATATCAAGAATGGAGGAAAAGTAACATTCGGTGACAACAACAAAGGACAAGTTGTTGGAAAAGGAACAATTGGGGACCCTAACACATTTCAAATACGAAATGTGTTGTTAGTAAGCAATCTCTCGTATAATTTACTTAGTATTTCTCAACTTACAGATTGCGGTTATAATGTCTATTTTCTTCCCAATTCATGTGATATAATAAATCAAAAAGGAGAAACAGTTTTAAAAGGAAATAGAGATGATAATATTTATACTCTTACCTTAGATAACATGTTAGATGCTAAGGTTAAGTGTCTAATATCACATGACTTAGATGTAAATTTATGGCATAGAAGATTAGGCCATATAGGAATTTCAACCATTAAGAAATTGTCTAAGAAGAATTTAATTAGAGGAATGCCTAAGTTAGACTTAGATAATTTTCAAATGTGTGAAACATGTATAAAAGGAAAACACATTAAAGAAACATTAAAACTGAAACATGAAGTGAGTACTAGTCATGTACTAGAATTGCTTCACTTAGACTTATTTGGTCCAAGTAGGACAAGAAGTCTAGGTGGACACTACTATGTGTGTGTCATAGTAGATGATTACTCACGCTACACATGGACATTGTTCTTAACACACAAAGACGATGCTCCATTAGCAATCAAAACTCTTATTAAGCAACTTGAAAACATTTACGAAGAAAATGTTAAAAGGATTAGAAGTGATAGATGTGGAGAATTTAAAAACAAAGATGTAATCAAATTTTGTGAACTACATGGAATTAAACATGAATTCTCACCACCTAGAACACCACAACTCAATGGAGTTGTTGAATGTAAAAATAGAACAATTCAAGAAGTTGCTAGGACAATGCTTTGTGAAAATAAATTACCTAAATATTTATGCGCTGAAGCTGTTAGATGTGCATGCTACATTATAAATAGGCTTACTATTAGAAAGAAATTAAATAAAACGCCTTATGAATTGCTAAACAATAGACAACCCAAGATAGATTATCTTAAAGTATTTGGATGTAAATGTTTTGTGTTGAACACTAAGGATAATCTAGATAAATTTGAACAAAAGTCTATTGAATGCATATTTGTTGGGTATTCAACTAACTCAAGAGCATATAGGTGTTATAATCCTGCATCTAGAAAGATAATTGAATCCATACATGTAAAATTCAATGAAAATGCATGCTTTGATGTTAGTTATAAAACTCAACATAAACCTGAGAATAATGTTGAAAATATGTTTGATGATGATATATTACTTGAGCCTGTACTTGATCATCTACAACCAACTCTCCCTGAACAAAACATGCATGAACCCTTAGATGAAATAAATGAAGAAACTTCACAATTGGAAGATAATACAACTAATGATCCAATTACATAGGATAATGTTCATACTAATGAAACATCTGAACAAGATGAGGGTGAACCTAGTCAATCTAGGAATTGGTGGCATCCTAGAGAACTAATCATTGGGGATCCAAGTGTTGGGGTTAGAACACGTAGAAATATAA
This sequence comes from Eustoma russellianum, assembly GCA_036186865.1. NCBI lineage: Eukaryota > Viridiplantae > Streptophyta > Magnoliopsida > Gentianales > Gentianaceae > Eustoma > Eustoma russellianum. Next base: position 10,255,126 of record AP025065.1, on the reverse strand, counting down.
GTCAACTTGAAGGACATAGCTTAATCTCTCAATTAGAACCTAAGAATGTAAAGGAGGCCTTAGGTGATATATCTTGGATAGATGCTATGCATGAGGAATTAAATCAATTCACAAGGAACAATGTGTGGGACTTAGTACCTAAATCCGAAAACAAGTCTATAATATGAACGAAATGGGTGTTTAGGAATAAGATGGATGAACAAGGAAAAGTTACAAGAAATAAGGCTAGACTAGTCGCACAAGGTTATAATCAACAAGAAGGAATAGATTATGAAGAAACCTTTGCACCCGTTGCACGACTAGAAGCAATTAGATTGTTACTTGCGATTGCAAGTCTAAGCAACATTAAACTCTTCCAAATGGATGTCAAGAGTGCATTCTTGAATGGATACATCCAAGAAGAGGTGTTTGTCAAACAACCCCCTGGATTCGAAGATTCAAAGAATCCTAACCATGTGTACAAGCTTAAGAAAGCTTTATATGGTTTAAAACAAGCTCCAAGAGCTTGGTATGATAGATTTGCAAACTTTCTTATTGAAAATAATTATCAGGGGGATCATCGACAACACATTATTCCTACAAAGAAAATATAATGATTTGTTAATAGTCCAAATATATGTAGACGATATTATCTTTGGTTCAACTAACCCTACCTAAGTAAAAGACTTCGAAGAATGTACGAAGTCAGAATTTGAAATGTCAATGGTAGGAGAGTTGAATTATTTCTTAGGCCTTCAAATCAAACAAACCCCACAAGGAATTCACATTAGCCAACTTAAGTATGTCAATGATATGATTAAGAAGTTTGGATTTGAAGATTTGAAACCAACACCTACACCCATGAGTGTTAGCACCAAACTTGATAAGGATGAAAATGGTAAACCTTTTGATGACTCACTTTATAGGTCTATGATTGGATCACTGTTATACTTAACTGCATCAAGACCTGATATCATGTTTAGTGTGTATGTGTGCTAGGTTTCAATCTTGTCCTAAGATATCTCATTACAATGCAGTGAAAAAGATCTTTGGATATCTTAAGCATACAACTCACTTAGGACTTTGGTATGACAGAAACGCTAAGTTGGATTTGTACGTATATAGTGATGCTGATTATGGTGGTTGCAAGTTAGATAGAAAATCCACTAGCGGTACATGTCAATTCATAGGAACCAACTTGATCTCTTAGTTTTCTAAAAAGCAAGCTAGTGTAGCTCTTTCTACCACTGAAGCCGAGTATATTGCTTTGAGTTTATGTACTACCCAAATACTTTGGCTTAAACAGAAACTTAGTGATTTTGGCATTAAAATGAATAAGATTCCAATTTTATGCGATAGCACAACTGCGAGCAATCTTTCACGGAATCCGGTGCTTCATTCTAAGGCCAAACACATTGGGGTGCGATACCACTTTCTTCGCGATCATGTTTAAAATGAGGATATAGTCATAAACCATATAAGAACTGATCACCAAATCGCTGATATCTTTACCAAACCCCTTAATCAAGCCACGTTTGAAAACTTACGAGCCAAGTTAGGTATGATGACTTATGACACCATTGTATAGTTCTATCTTTTGCATGATTTTCAAAATAAAGGGGGAGATAGAATAAGAACATGATTTTAGTTGGTAAGTCATGATTTGGTATGATAAGTTTCAATTGGTATAAGTTGAGTATAGGTTAAGGGGGAGAGTATAAGTTGAGGGGGAGCATAACTATTTAAAATTTTGTTGAAAACAAAGTTTGAAAACAATTGGTAAGATTTATGATGTTAAACAAATGGTTATGAGTTGTGACATTAAAATCATGTTAATTAATTTTGAAAATCATCCAAAAGGGGGAAAATGTTGAGAAATATGTTTGGATAATTTTCAAAGTCATGATTTTAAGTGGTGAATCCTTAAAAATATCACATATGGTGTTTTAAGTGATTAAAAGTTGAAATAAAGTTGAAACAAATGAAAAAATGACATCGATCTCTACATAGATCTCTTAGCCAGAGATCGATGTATACATAGATCTCTACATAGATCTCTCAGTCAGAGATCGATGTACTTCGAACTCTAACACGGATCGATCCATGTTGGACTGAGAAGAACCAAAACTTACTGTGAGACGCCGATCTCTCATGTGGATCGATCGACGTACGTCAGCTCCTCACGTGGATCGATCGACGTACATCAGCCCCTCACATGGATCGATCCACGTCCCACAGAATGTTTAGGGTTTTTAGAAATATTTTTCTAAAATATGTCAAAATGGTTGTTTTCATTTGTATATGATTTATACATTCTCATTATGTGAATCTTATGTGATTTTGATGATTTGTGTCTAACGTGCCTTGGAAGTTTCTACAACTTACCAAAAAGGGCAAAATTGGTATTTTGAGTTCTGTAGGAACATCGCATGGTGAAAATATTTCAAGGATATATTCTTTTACTATTTATCATGACAAAGGTGATACAATGATTATTTCTGACCATCCGGGTCATTTCTGGAGTTTTTAAATCAGCTCCATAATAGAATGGTATTTTCACTCAAGGAATATCTTGAGCATATTATTATCTTCATTATGGAGCTGATTTATTATTAACTTAAAGATAATATGGTGATTCTTTATCTTATTTTCTCTCAAATGATGATATTGTTGACTATAGCGGGATATATGACGATTTGAGATGTCACATTCTATTTTTTTCTTGAAGACCCTCTTATATATGTTATAAGAGCATATTTATCATCATTATTCAGAGATATTAAAGGTGTCAAAGGTGTGGAAATTTTCATGGCATATAAGAAGAAATATTGGGAATTTCGGTGTTACAAGTTGACATAATCTTGTCAACTATTATCTATTTATTTCTTGTTCAAAAATCTGAGTTGCTACACATATTTGTATGATAAAAACGTGTATGAGCAGGTGGAGATGATACATTATTCATTTTATGAGTTGGAGACAAGTGGACCAACCAAAAAGGAGCTAGTTGGCAAAAATTGCCAACTTGGATTTTTCAATTATAGCCAAACGGCTACTCGGTGTATATGGCTTTTCTTGGCAGATTTTTTGAAGTCAAATGAAGACTTCACATGTCCTATTATTGTGCTTGAAGCTGGAGATAATTCGGTGGTATTATCCTTTCTTATTTTATTAGGGAAAATCAAAACCATTTTTTTTTTGTGGAAAAAAGTGAAGTAGCCAACGGCTACTATGTTGTCTTGGAGCAGATTTTTTGATTTAAAAACGTCAATGCCCACATGCCTATTATCTTGCCAAAGAGTTGAGAAGATGATGGAGTTGTTATGGCCATGTTATCTTCACATTTTCAAGATAATTCCAAGTCATTTCTTGGAGCTAATTTCGGCCAACATCATTTTGCCAAGGTGGACCAATTATGTTGTCTTATTTTGCCAAGTGTACAAGGCCAACCAATGATGAGTAGACATTTGGACTTGATGATGAAGATGGTAACACATTGGAAGTCTTATCTCCAAGGCTCAAATCACATTATAAATAGAGGCAATGGTGAAGAAGATGAAACATACTTGAAGCTTACAAGCATTTGTTGAATTGTCTAGCTATCATCTTCTTCTTGTTGTTGTTATTGTTTCATTCTTTGTAGCAAAGGTGTTCTTGTTATTTTTTTTGAGCTACAAGCCTCTTGAGCTTCATTTGTAAGATTGATTAGCCATTCTTATAAGGCTACATCAATAGGTTGTAGAGGTGTTGCAACTAAGTGTTGCTTAGAAGGTGATTATCCAAGTCTTGAATAAGGTTGGTGTATAACCCAAGGATCAAGCTTAGTTCTTGTTGTAAGATGATTCATTTGATAGTGAAATCCAAGGAAAGGTGTTCCTTGGGACTGGAGTAGGTCACATTGACCGAACCAGGATAAATCCTCGGTGTTCTTGTATTGTTTCTTCATTTCTGTTTTCTGCCCGTTTTTACTGCAGATTTCACACAATTTCTGATGTCTTGAAAAAATAGCTACACATTTTCAAAATTTGTGATTTTTGGTGGAGTTATATTTCAGACTGTTAGATTTCATTTGCAACAAGAATCACTTGATTTGAGCAAGGAAAAGTTAGTCTTTCAGTCTTTGCAAGATAACTGCTCCAATCTGGCTGCAATCTGGCCAGTTTTGAGAAAACTTAAATTCTGTATTTATCAAGAATTGTTTAAGGTCGGGACATTTTGGAAACGTTATCTACACATCCTAAGGAGTGTTTTGATATAAAGATCATCCTTTTTGGTTGAGTATTCAAAGAGAAAGACGTTCTCCAAAATCAGCAACATTCTGTCCAATTCTGTCCAGATTGACCATTTGAATCTTTTTATTTGTTTGAAGGGGTAAACGATCTTATTTTTATCTGGTTTTTGAACATAGTCTTGTTAACACATTGAAGTTAAATTCTGGAAATTTTCATAATTTGTGGAGTTGTGTACGATTAGATTTGAATTTTTCAAAAACGGGTTCTGAATCTGAGGTAGTCTCTGATTCTGTTTTCAAAGGGGATTTCTGCAAAGGGTTGTAGTGTAATTTCCGCTAACCACTATTCACCCTCCCCTCTAGTGGTGTTTATTGCAAGTGCACTGTCCAACATATTTGACCTCAGGAAGTTGTGGCATAGCAATCAAGCCTGCGTTATCTGACTCTGTTAATGAAGAATAGATATACTGCAAAATGTTGTCATGATTCGCTGTGGCCTCTGTCTGAAAGAGCGCAGAACAAAAACGAATAGCCTCATTCTGTATATCGGCGTCTAGCACATATTCCTGACCTTCCACAGACTTTATGCAGGCAATGCGTTGTTTGTGCCGACGATCCTTTACGATATTATGAAAATAGGACGTATTTGCATCGCCTTCTTGTATCTAATGAGCTCTTGCTTTCTGTTGCCATTATTGACAAACACGGGATTGCACTAGCATTAGCTGTGCCTTTGCCTTATGATAATTTTCACGATGAAGATCACATGGATTGTTATCATACATGGCTTCAGCATACACTACTTCAGATTCGGCCTCGGAAACTGCGTCAAAGACATTGCCAAAGACTGTTTTATTCCATTGTCGAAGATCTGCCTTCAACCTGCGCAGTTTATTATAGAAACCTTTCATGCCTCCAGTGGTGGGATAAGAGTCCCATGAATGCCGAATAAAGTTTTTACAGTCAAGATGGGTCAACCACACATCCAGAAAACGAAAAGAGCGTGGGCCCGTCATGCTAGAATCCCGACATGTAAGAAATAAAGGAGTATGATCAGACATAGCACTATTTAGATGTTGAAATAAAAATGTGTCAAAGTAGTCATAAAATGATGGTGAACACAGAAATCGATCAAGCCGTCTACTCACCCTTCCGAGACCACAGCCATCTGACCAGGTGTATCTGGATCCCTGATAAGGCAACTCAACTAAACCCACATTATTAATCCACTGCATGAAATCCGTGATATGTCATACAGTGGGAATCAAAGTACCCCTGTGCTCATCTAGCGCTGCAAATGTGTTGAAATCTCCTCCTACTATCCATGGATCATGGATGTTTTGCGAGAAAGCTAAGAGATCGGACTCCTTACACGCAGTCATTGTATGCGGTACATATACTGCAGTCCACCAGAAATGTGTTCCTGACGGTAACCACTGAAATCTAATATAAATATGCCGTAAGCCATAAGAAAAGTCTACATGATACAGAATAGAAGAATTCCAAAAAACCCGGATCTTCTGCTCAGTCGAAATAGCTGCTGTGGAGAAGCTTAGCTTGAGCCGATAGTGTTCTAATTTTTTCGTAGGCAATTTTGGCTAAATGATAACAAGCAAATGAAGACGATGTTGACGCACTAAATATTGCACGCTTTGAGAGGATGTGCGCAATCCCCTTACGTTCCATGTTAAACAATTCATTTTGGTGATGAGGGCTCCAAATTTGAAGCTGACCTAGTAATTATCACTGACGGTGGAGGCCTAGGCATATCCTTCTTCTTGGTACGGTGTCGTTTCTTGCTACAATCCACCAATCCCCGCAGTAAGGTTGGATCCGCCGGGTCAATGAAGTGTCAGATAGTACCTGTACAAACGGTCCATGCTGAATCTGCAGAGAAAGATCATGTGCCATAGCATGGAGATCCTGCTCATTATCTGATGGCTCCATATTAAGTGCCTCTGAATCAGATACATGTCCCGATCATGGAAAATGAACTAGCGTCGGCTGTGACAAAGGTTTCACTGACGCTGAAATTAAACGCGTAACATCTTGCTTCTCCAGAATATTAATATCAGACACCTGTGTATCCCGTTGTAGTTCAGATGTAGGCTGCTGCATAGCCTCTACATTGATATCTGTCAAAATGTCATCCTCAGATTGCAACTCTGTTTGGGCGGGTGGAAAATCACAAGAGACCACAGGAGGCAATAAATATGTTGATGTGGTATGTCCCTCCACAACCAATTTATCCTTTTTAGGTGTCCATCGTTGTCCTGGTGCATCTGGATTCGCTGGAGGTACATCCTTAACTATTGATTGTTTTTCTACTACTGTGTTGGCTTCGCAAGTGGTGAGGGAATGTCCTAAAATACGACATCGAGAGTAGTAAAAAGGCTTATCTTCATACTCTACGGGTTGAAAGAAATGAAAGTCATGACTCTGAATATAAACCCGTGATGTCAGTTCTTTGGAAACATCAATCTCAATACACACACGAGCCACTGAAGGGCGCAACAAATTCAGTGGCATTATCCTCCTTAAGCGGTGTACCAATCAAACGCGCTATTTGAAATAAAGCTTCTGTTTGATGCAGATAAATTGGTAAGCCAGGCAAAGAAACCCATATAGAGACGATGGGTGTATCAACCTTCGGATCAAAATCATAAGACCATTTGGTTATTCTCATATGAAACCCTAGGAAATTCCAAACTTGACGTGCAAAACATCGAATATAATCGGCTTCTAGATCAAAATTGATCAATACATGTGATGAATCAAGCAAACTGACTTTCATACCTCTAGAAAATCCAACCTTTTCAAACCATGATCGAGTAGCCTCGAACAAGGGACAACTATACCAAAAAGTGCCGATCAAATAATGCCGTAATGAATTCGTGAGGGCAACATCCTCCTCCTGTGAAAAACTTATGGATGAGACTCCTTTATATTTGGAGGCCTGTTTCGGTGGAAGTTGATGTAGTGATACTCTAGAACCTGCAACCACCGAGGCAAATGAATGAGGGCCATATTGCTGCATTGAAACAGATCACATCGCTAAAAAAAATCAGTGGCCGGGAACGCGAAAGGCAGGACGGTTTCAGACATCGCAAGCAGCCACCAAACCTGGGGAAGACGCCGCCGTGCCATTTTTGTATAATATATATACACATATATATATATATACATATATATATATACATAGATATATATATATACATATATATATATATACATACATATATATATAAAAAAAACCCTGCGAGCTCTGGCGATCGGCTCTGCGATCGTCCTCTTGCGCCGCCGCTGTAGCGCCCCGTACTCGGCTACCCTTGTACGGTGCGCCCGCCGTACTTTCCCTTCCGGAAAAATACAAAGAGTCGATACTTAACTCGTAAAATCCACGAACAAACATGAATTACCAAGTCGCGATCTTAACAGGTTGATAAAATACGGCAGAATTTGAACCTTAATCCGAAAGCGTCAAATCGCGAATACATAGCAAAATTATACAAACTGATCCGGTAGTAACTAGTCCATGAAATTAGACCAACATAACCCGAAGGAGAAACAGAAATAGCTATGTCCCATACATCCCGAAGGTTCATCAAAAATTTCCTCCTTCATTTCCTTATCAGCGGCGTCAATAGTCTAAGGGTATGGCACTCGGGGCTCATCCTCAATCCACTCGACTTCCTTTCCTGGCTCTGGGGAAAAATAAATGGGTGAGCGACAACTCGCCAGCAAGTATACAATAACTCCATGCAATAAAGAGAAAATGGCGTACAAGAATCAAACCCCAAATCCTTAAGTTAAATCATACCTGACAACACCTTTTCGGAACATCATACTTAAAGTCATCTCAACACTGAGTCAAAGTCTGAATGTCATCACTTAATTTAGATGCTACGTACTATAGTCAACTTCTTATTTTCATGAATGAACGTCATGCATACTGTGTATGAAAATGTGAATGAAATGAGATTTCAATGAAAACATGCTCATAAAATACTTGTTCTTTCTTTCTTCCTTTCAAATCGTAATCATCATAAAACGAGAAGGAGTGTCAGCCTATTATACCGGGCATGACTCGGTTCTTATAACGTTCACGTTCAGGTCTATTATACCGGACCTGGTACGGTTCTTATGGCTCGTCAGACCTATTATACCGGGTCTGGATCGGTTCTTATAATCATGATCATCTTCAGACCTATTATACCGGGCCTGGGTCGGTTCTTATATTCTTCAGATCAATTAACCCCGGATCTGTAGCGGGTTAAGCTGGCCAGAAGGGACGGAAATTCTTTCAAACTTTATATAAAACATCATCAAAATCATGGGCGTGAAACATATGAGCATGCCAATGCAAATGCATGAGATGCAACATGATATAAGACACTTGTGATATCACACACAACTTTCTGCATGAGCTGGAAAAATTCAGCAATATTTCCTGTATGGTCCGGCCTTAAAATCAATCTTTTGAGCCCATTTTCCAGAAATTAAAAACATGGACATGCACCATATGATCTTGACTATATTCTGTACAAATTTCATGAACTCTTGACAAGTGTAAGTGCCTCTATAAAAATTAACTCCCAACATGGGTGCAACAGAAATTCTGCAGTACCCTTGACTCCATTCCTTACCTTGTCTCTTTCCATAGACTCATTATGGGGCTCACTTAGTACCTGGAAATCTTCCCTGTTTCCTCTACGAATAATATTCAGATACCCATTCACCAAAACAAGTCAAAATAAGTATAATACAATTCATATAAACACATAGGGTCAATCTGTCCTGTTTTTCCAGAGTATTACACCAACTTCCCCTCAATAGTTTACTATCAAGATCAATAGAGAAAATCAATTTCTTTACATGGAAACTTAGCTCTATGTCTTAAGTGCTTCCTGTAAAAATTTCAGGTCAATCCAAGATGTTTAAGATACTTAAATAATTTTTCTTCCTAAAGTGGTACGTCCAGAAACTGTTTTGACCCACTGGTACTAAAATTTTATTTCTGACCAATCCACAAATGATTTTCCAGAAATTCCAAAGCCACAATAAACTAGACATAATAAGCTATGACCACACCAAAAATAAGCTCAATCCAACGGTTGCAAGGTCCTTAACTATGTCCGTCAATTAGGCATACAATCTGTCCAGAATTCTGTTTCCAGTCAACATGCAAAGAAACATCTTTTCTTCCCCTAATTTTTGTTCTTTAGCCTATAATCCAAGTTAATGACCATTCAATAGACCTAATAAGACTTTCCTATACAATTTCAAGTCTCCTCTTTAACATGCAAAAGTCATTCACATGAGCTATTCATTCTCCCACAAAACAGTCCCCTAATTTAACAATTTCAAAACATAAAGAGTAGCAACTTAGACATATTTTCACTAAAGTCATAACCTAGTCTTCTAGACATTCATGCATGCACATTTTCACATATATTACAAGGAATTAAAGTATACTTGCCTCTTCAACTAAAGCTTTTGCCTTTGTTTGGTTAGGAAGTGAGATGTGGTGAGATCCTTCACCCTTTTCACCTAGAGTACACGGTTTTGAGGGAGTGAAGTAAAAAGGTTAGTTCTTTATTCAAATGGAAGAACTAAGTCATCTTTAAAGTTAGAGCATCTTACCAAATAGTCTTGAAATGGAGGTTCAAGCACCTCAATGTATCTCTTCCTAAAGAAGTTGGTAGCCTTCCCCTATCTCCACCTTGAACCCACGGTTTTAGCATAAAACAAGAGAATGCATGTGAGTTTCATTCTCTTAAAAGTGAGAATTCTCTTAAGGAGATTAGGAACAACACATACCTAGAGGTCTCCTTGAGGTCTTGAAGTGAACTTGAAGTCCTAGCCCTCAAGATGGAAGGGCCGAAATCTCTTGATGAGGAAAGGTGGAGATTTTGCTAAGTGTTCTTGGTCTTGCAATATGAGAGAGATGCTTCTAGAATGGATTGAATTGAGCTATGTTTGGAGGCTTAGGGGGGACGGTTTCTTTGGAGGGAATTGGGGAGATTAGGGCTTCTTGTAACTTAACCAAGGTTAATCTAGCTTAACCTTGATTACTTTGCTCAACCATAGTTACTTTTTGCTTTAACCAAGGTTACTTTAGTTTACCATGGTTACATCAACCTTGGTTAGAGAATAGTAATCATGTAAACATTTAAAATTCCTCCATGCCTAGACAAGAGGGTGTCGGCCTTGGTTGGGGTCTTTATGACCTCAACCACACTACTTTTTCCTTAATGGAGGTATCTTAACTAGTTCTTTAATTGCATGTACCATTTTTATTTCTATTTATTCTTTGTCTAGTAATTACTTATCTTATTATCTTAACCAATAAATTTGGCTAGAAATTCCTAGAGTCTCCATGTATAGGCCGAATTTAGGCTTCTTGGCCAATTGGTATTTCTTGTACTTTAGTTCATGTAATATATTGTTTCACCTATTTTATTGTATTCTCAAATTAGCATATGTATGCATACATATCACACATACACGTGCACACACATATGTTAATATGTATGGCCCATGTAACCCTATCTCTCATGTGCTACTCTCTTAAAGTTTCCCTTATTTAATTTGGGCTTGGTATCACCTTAATAAGAATTAAGTAAAGAGACTTAAAAGAATTTAAGTAACATGCGCTAAAGGAAATTTCCGTTTTCATTCCGTCTCATATCCATAGTTTTTCACTTACATGATCATGTGGGTACAACATCCTTCCCCCCTTCAATGAAGTTTCGTCCCCGAAACTTATGAATTTTCATAGAGATGTGGGTACTTTTGCTTCATGCCTTTCTCTAACTCCCAAGTGGCCTCGTCAGTAGTATGGTTCTTCCATTGCACCTTGACCATAGGAATAGACTTATTTCTCAATGCCTTCACCTCTCTACCAATTACTCTTTCGGGTTCCTCAACATATGATATGTCAGCTTCAACCCTCAAGGGTGGTTCATCCATAATATGGCTCGAATCGTGCACATACTTACGCAATTGAGATATATGAAACACGTCGTGTAATTGAGACAACGACGGTGGTAGTGCAAGTCTGTAGGCAACCTCTCCAATCCTTTCCAAGATCTCAAATGGTCCAACAAATCTAGGACTGAGCTTTCCTTTCATTCCGAACCGCTTTACTCCTTTCGAGGGTGATACCTTCAAGAATACCTTATCCCCTACCTGAAACTCAAGTGGTCGACGTCTCACGTCGGCCCACGCCTTGCTTCGGTCCTGCGCTGCCTTCAATCTCTGTCTTACGATCATAACCCTTTCTTTGGTTTGCTCCACCAAGTCAGGTCCTGTGAAAATCTTATCTCCAATCTCGTCCCAATATAATGGCGATCGGCATTTTCTTCCATAAGGGCTTCATAAGGAGCCATCCCAATTGATCTGTGGTAGCTGTTGTTGTATGAAAACTCTACCAACTTCAAACTCTTGTCCCAGCTACCACCAAAGTCCAACACACAGGCACGCAACATGTCTTCCAATGTTTGTATTGTTCTTTCTGATTGATCGTCGGTCTGGGGATGGAAAGCCGAACTCATGCGAACTTCCGTACCCATCGCTTTCTGGAATGCCGTCCAAAATCTAGAGGTGAAGCGAGGGTCTCGGTCGCAAACTATGCTCATAGGTACCCCATGCAAACATACAATCTGGTCCACATACATCGAAGCCAATTTTTCCATGGGTGCTCTAATCGACATTGGCAGGAAATGAGCACTCTTCGTCAGGCGGTCCACAACAACCCAAATAGTATCATACCCACTTCTTGTCTTAGGTAGATCTGTCACAAAATCCATAGCGATGTGATCCCACTTCCATTCGGGTACTTCAAGTGGTTGCAATAATCCAGCGGGCCTTTGATGTTCTGCTTTGACTTTCTGACAGACAAGACACTTCTCAACAAACTCGGCTATCTGCTTCTTCATTCCTGGCCACCAGAACTTTTGCTTCAAGTCATGATACATCTTATTTGCTCCTGGGTGGATAGACAAGCGAGAATTATGGGCTTCCTGAAGTACTTCACTCCTTATCACGTCGTCCTTAGGCACACACAATCGGCCTCTAAACCACAAGCTGCCGTCAGTACGGATTTCGAAATCGTCAGATGATTCCTCCTTCACTTTGCTCTTAACTTTCATTAACGCATCATCCTTAACTTGAGTCTCCTTGATTCTGTCGATCAAAGAAGGAACCATGACTAACTTTGCAAGTACATTAGAAATCGAATCTACTTCCTCTAGACCGAACTCTTCCATATCACGCTGTAGAGGTGGTTGACGGGGATGACTCGTCTTACGACTCAAAGCATCAGCAACCTTATTCGCTTTGCCTGGGTGATACTGAATGGAGATGTCATAATCCTTAATCAACTCAAGCCATCGTCGTTGGCGCATATTAAGCTCTTTTTGAGTGAAGAGATATTTCAGGCTTTTATGATCCGTGAAAATTTCACACCTCTCACCATACAGATAGTGTCGCCAAATTTTTAGGGCAAACACGACTGCTGCAAGCTCAAGGTCATGCACTGGATAATTCCGCTCAAACGGCTTAAGCTGGCGAGATGCATAAGCAATCACTCGTCCATTCTGCATAAGAACACAACCCAATCCATTCTTGGAAGCATCACTGTAGATCACGAATGTTTCTCCTGAGTTGGGTTGAGCCAAAACGGGTGCGGATGTCAACCTTGATTTTAGCTCAGAAAAGCTACTTTCACAATCCTCACTCCATAAAAATTTCGTCTTCTTCTGAGTCAGTCTAGTGAGTGGCATAGCAATCCTTGAAAATCCTTCCACAAACTTGCGGTAATAACCGGCAAGTCCGAGAAAACTCCGTACTTCCGTGACATTGGTCGGCCTTGGCCACTCAGTAATTGCTTCAATCTTTCTGGGATCAACCGAAATCCCATTTTCAGTGATAACATGGCCCAAAAATGACACACTATGCATCCAAAACTCGCATTTACTGAATTTTGCATAGAGCTGATGTTTTCTGAGAATGCCGAGTATTTCCCTCAGGTGAACTGTATGAGTTTCCTCATTGGGTGAATAAATCAGGATATCGTCAATAAAAACTACCACATACTTGTCCAATTGGTCCCGAAACACCCGATTCATGAGATCCATAAACGCTGCGGGGGCGTTGGTCAATCCGAAAGGCATTACGAGAAATTCGTAATGTCCATATCTTGTCCTGAATGCCGTCTTAGGAATATCCTCAGTTCTTATCTTCAATTGAAAATATCCCGATCTCAGGTCCACTTTGCTAAACACCCGAGCTCCCCGAAGCTGGTCAAACAGATCGTCGATCTGTGGTAACGGATACTTATTCTTTACGGTGATCTTGTTGAGTTCCCGATAATCAATGCACAGTCGCATACCTCCATCCTTTTTCTTTACAAATAAAACCGGGGCACCCCACGGTGACACACTTGGACGGATCAGTTTCTTTTCCAATAACTCGTGTAATTGTTCTTTTAGTTCTTTCAGCTCAGCGGGTGCCATGCGGTAGGGAGCTTTAGAAATGGGTTCAGCTCCGGGGATGAGATTTATTTCAAAGGAAATTTCTCGATCAGGAGGAAGTCCTGGTAGTTCTTCTGGAAAGACATCCAGAAACTCTTGAACTACTGGAACTTGTAGAATGTCTACCGCTGTCTGCTCGGTACTAAGAGTATAAACGAGATATCCTTGACCTCCTTTGTGCAACGCTTGGCGAGCCCGAGCCATATTCACAAAAACATTCTCTGACTTCTTCAACTTAGTACCCCCTTGAAATGATACTTCCTCTTGCTCCGGAACTCTGAAAGTGACTCTCTTCTGATTGCAGTCAATATGGGCATGGTTCTTAGACAACCAGTCCATACCAAGAATAATGTCAAAGTCACTCATCGTAATCGGAATCAGGTCAGCCGCGAATCGATGATCATCGAGCTCGATTGTGCAATTCTTATACAGAAAGTGAGACGTAAGCACTTGATCACCAGCGGCTTGGATCCGATAAGGTGGTTTAAGCCGGATGGGATCACGGTCTATTTCCTTAGCAAATTTCTTAGATATAAAGGAGTGGCTGGCGCCACTATCAAACAAGGCATTTGCGGGTATACAACATACAAGAATGGCGCCTGAATCATACAAAGCTTTAACTACATAGCAATATAATATTTATCAAATTGACTTTGCATAATTTTAAATCATACCCGCCACGACGTCTCCAGCTTCCTCAACTGCAGCATCAGTCATCAAGTGCACACGCGCATTCGAGCGCTGACGTTGGTTCCTTTGCTGCTGGCCACCCCGCTCACGACAATCCCTCAGAATATGTCCAGTCTTGCCACATCCAGCACAAGCAGCTCCCTTATCAGGGCAATCCCAGATTATGTGACCAGTCTTGCCACAACCAAAGCACTTACCCGCTTGTACATAACACTCGCCCAAATGATTCTTCTTACAATGGGGGCACGTGGGAATGGCCTGCTGCTGCTGTCCTTGATTCTCTTGATTACCTCTTTGATTACCCTGATTCTGCCCCCGGCGTTGTCCACGATTCTGATTCTGTTGTCTACCTTGCTTCCCATGAAAATTTTGCTTAGTCATTTTCCTTGCTCTCTTTTCACCAGAATTGTCCCTTCCTCTTTTCTGACCCACTGTCGCATCGCGGCGAATGATATCCTTTTCTATCCGATAGCATGCATCAACAAGCGCCTCGAAATCCGCAGAGATAACATTTACCAACCAAGTACGAATTCTGGGATTCAACCCACTCTCAAACTTTACCATCTTAGATTCCTCATCATTCATCACAGCCGGAGAAAATCTACCCAAGGCCAGAAACTTGCTCACATACTCAGACACCGTCATACCAGGCTCTTGTTTCAACATTTCAAAATCATGTCTCTTTTGCATCTTAACGGAAGGGGGAAAATAGAACTTATTGAACTCCTGGATGAATCTTTCCCATGGAATCGGTCGGGGCAAGGGTTGCAGTTTAGCCTTCCACCACTGGTTTGCTCACCAAGGAGGAAGGGTCTCACAGCTTGGGTTTTCATATGGTCGGGGGCTCCATTCAATTCAAAGCAGTTCTCTACCTCATCTAACCACTTTTCAGCCATATCAGGGTCAGACTTGCCCTCAAAAGGTGGTACATTCGCTCGCTTAAGCTTCTCAAAGTAATACTGCGCATCTCTTATTGGTTCATAAGGGGGAGGAGGGGCAACTTGTTGAATCATTCCTTGACCAATTTGTGTTACAGTCTGACAGAATGCTTGGAAATCTGGAATAATAAGTGGTACTTGCGGAAGAGGATTTCCTTGAACTGGTGGAGGATTCTCATTTTGCGGTGGAGGAGGAGGCAGAGGAATTGGATCTTGAGGTTGTGGAGGGTTTGGTTCAGGTGCATGGGTAGCATCTCTGCGAGGCCTACCACGACCGCGAGTCCGAACCATCTGTATACGGAGCAGAAAGATATATATTTATATAAATTGAAATAACTGACTGAATTTAGACATGCTGGTAAAAGAATTTTCAAAGCAGGAAAAGAGATAATGTATATATGGCATGTCAAGCTGGCGGGCCAACTAGGGCCCTATTTCCAGTCTAAGTTGTCTAAGTTAAGGTTACCTCTCTTCTAAGATCATGACTTAAGTCTAAGATCAATTCTTAGATTTCTAAGATCGTAACTTAGCTTCTATGTTCTGCCCGAATCTAGAGCCTGGGCTCTGATACCACCTGTAGCGCCCCGTACTCGGCTACCCTTGTACGGTGCGCCCGCCGTACTTTCCCTTCCGGAAAAATACAAAGCGTCGATACTTAACTCGTAAAATCCACGAACAAACATGAATTACCAAGTCGCGATCTTAACAGGTTGATAAAATACGGCAGAATTTGAACCTTAATCCGAAAGCGTCAAATCGCGAATACATAGCAAAATTATACAAACTGATCCGGTAGTAACTAGTCCATGAAATTAGACCAACATAACCCGAAGGAGAAACAGAAATAGCTATGTCCCATACATCCCGAAGGTTCATCAAAAATTTCCTCCTTCATTTCCTTATCAGCGGCGTCAATAGCCTAAGGGTATGGCACTCGGGGCTCATCCTCAATCCACTCGACTTCCTTTCCTGGCTCTGGGGAAAAATAAATGGGTGAGCGACAACTCGCCAGCAAGTATACAATAACTCCATGCAATAAAGAGAAAATGGCGTACAAGAATCAAACCCCAAATCCTTAAGTTAAATCATACCTGACAACACCTTTTCGGAACATCATACTTAAAGTCATCTCAACACTGAGTCAAAGTCTGAATGTCATCACTTAATTTAGATGCTACGTACTATAGTCAACTTCTTATTTTCATGAATGAACGTCATGCATACTGTGTATGAAAATGTGAATGAAATGAGATTTCAATGAAAACATGCTCATAAAATACTTGTTCTTTCTTTCTTCCTTTCAAATCGTAATCATCATAAAACGAGAAGGAGTGTCAGCCTATTATACCGGGCATGACTCGGTTCTTATAACGTTCACGTTCAGGTCTATTATACCGGACCTGGTACGGTTCTTATGGCTCGTCAGACCTATTATACCGGGTCTGGATCGGTTCTTATAATCATGATCATCTTCAGACCTATTATACCGGGCCTGGGTCGGTTCTTATATTCTTCAGATCAATTAACCCCGGATCTGTAGCGGGTTAAGCTGGCCAGAAGGGACGGAAATTCTTTCAAACTTTATATAAAACATCATCAAAATCATGGGCGTGAAACATATGAGCATGCCAATGCAAATGCATGAGATGCAACATGATATAAGACACTTGTGATATCACACACAACTTTCTGCATGAGCTGGAAAAATTCAGCAATATTTCCTGTATGGTCCGGCCTTAAAATCAATCTTTTGAGCCCATTTTCCAGAAATTAAAAACATGGACATGCACCATATGATCTTGACTATATTCTGTACAAATTTCATGAACTCTTGACAAGTGTAAGTGCCTCTATAAAAATTAACTCCCAACATGGGTGCAACAGAAATTCTGCAGTACCCTTGACTCCATTCCTTACCTTGTCTCTTTCCATAGACTCATTATGGGGCTCACTTAGTACCCGGAAATCTTCCCTGTTTCCTCTACGAATAATATTCAGATACCC
This sequence comes from Eustoma russellianum, assembly GCA_036186865.1. Classification (NCBI taxonomy): domain Eukaryota; kingdom Viridiplantae; phylum Streptophyta; class Magnoliopsida; order Gentianales; family Gentianaceae; genus Eustoma; species Eustoma russellianum. Next base: position 10,237,748 of record AP025065.1, on the reverse strand, counting down.
ATTCACCAAAACAAGTCAAAATAAGTATAATACAATTCATATAAACACATAGGGTCAATCTGTCCTGTTTTTCCAGAGTATTACACCAACTTCCCCTCAATAGTTTACTATCAAGATCAATAGAGAAAATCAATTTCTTTACATGGAAACTTATCTCTATGTCTTAAGTGCTTCCTGTAAAAATTTCAGGTCAATCCAAGATGTTTAAGATACTTAAATAATTTTTCTTCCTAAAGTGGTACGTCCAGAAACTGTTTTGACCCACTGGTACTAAAATTTTATTTCTGACCAATCCACAAATGATTTTCCAGAAATTCCAAAGCCACAATAAACTAGACATAATAAGCTATGACCACACCAAAAATAAGCTCAATCCAACGGTTGCAAGGTCCTTAACTATGTCCGTCAATTAGGCATACAATCTGTCCAGAATTCTGTTTCCAGTCAACATGCAAAGAAACATCTTTTCTTCCCCTAATTTTTGTTCTTTAGCCTATAATCCAAGTTAATGACCATTCAATAGACCTAATAAGACTTTCCTATACAATTTCAAGTCTCCTCTTTAACATGCAAAAGTCATTCACATGAGCTATTCATTCTCCCACAAAACAGTCCCCTAATTTAACAATTTCAAAACATAAAGAGTAGCAACTTAGACATATTTTCACTAAAGTCATAACCTAGTCTTCTAGACATTCATGCATGCACATTTTCACATATATTACAAGGAATTAAAGTATACTTGCCTCTTCAACTAAAGCTTTTGCCTTTGTTTGGTTAGGAAGTGAGATGTGGTGAGATCCTTCACCCTTTTCACCTAGAGTACACGGTTTTGAGGGAGTGAAGTAAAAAGGTTAGTTCTTTATTCAAATGGAAGAACTAAGTCATCTTTAAAGTTAGAGCATCTTACCAAATAGTCTTGAAATGGAGGTTCAAGCACCTCAATGTATCTCTTCCTAAAGAAGTTGGTAGCCTTCCCCTATCTCCACCTTGAACCCACGGTTTTAGCATAAAACAAGAGAATGCATGTGAGTTTCATTCTCTTAAAAGTGAGAATTCTCTTAAGGAGATTAGGAACAACACATACCTAGAGGTCTCCTTGAGGTCTTGAAGTGAACTTGAAGTCCTAGCCCTCAAGATGGAAGGGCCGAAATCTCTTGATGAGGAAAGGTGGAGATTTTGCTAAGTGTTCTTGGTCTTGCAATATGAGAGAGATGCTTCTAGAATGGATTGAATTGAGCTATGTTTGGAGGCTTAGGGGGGACGGTTTCTTTGGAGGGAATTGGGGAGATTAGGGCTTCTTGTAACTTAACCAAGGTTAATCTAGCTTAACCTTGATTACTTTGCTCAACCATAGTTACTTTTTGCTTTAACCAAGGTTACTTTAGTTTACCATGGTTACATCAACCTTGGTTAGAGAATAGTAATCATGTAAACATTTAAAATTCCTCCATGCCTAGACAAGAGGGTGTCGGCCTTGGTTGGGGTCTTTATGACCTCAACCACACTACTTTTTCCTTAATGGAGGTATCTTAACTAGTTCTTTAATTGCATGTACCATTTTTATTTCTATTTATTCTTTGTCTAGTAATTACTTATCTTATTATCTTAACCAATAAATTTGGCTAGAAATTCCTAGAGTCTCCATGTATAGGCCGAATTTAGGCTTCTTGGCCAATTGGTATTTCTTGTACTTTAGTTCATGTAATATATTGTTTCACCTATTTTATTGTATTCTCAAATTAGCATATGTATGCATACATATCACACATACACGTGCACACACATATGTTAATATGTATGGCCCATGTAACCCTATCTCTCATGTGCTACTCTCTTAAAGTTTCCCTTATTTAATTTGGGCTTGGTATCACCTTAATAAGAATTAAGTAAAGAGACTTAAAAGAATTTAAGTAACATGCGCTAAAGGAAATTTCCGTTTTCATTCCGTCTCATATCCATAGTTTTTCACTTACATGATCATGTGGGTACAACAGCCGCTGCAACAATGCCGACGCCAGGGCCGGTGGCTACGGCCGGCCGGTCCTTTGCTGCTGTTCTCGCCGGTTCTCCGGCACCCGTTCCCTCAACCATCTCCAAAAAATAGCCTCAGCGGTTTAAGGGATTACCCTCTATCATTTTTGATGAATCTGAGGTAACTGCTTTGTTGACACCATTTCGATTTTCATTGGTTGGATCCTTCTGGAATGGTAGACCATAAATGGTAGCACTGCAAAAAACGTTGGATCGCATTGGCTTTGTGGGCGCCGTTCATGCAGGTTTACTAGATAAGGCTCACGTACTGCTGCGTTTTGAGAAGGAGGCTGATTAGAATCGATGCTTTTGCCGTAGATCATGGAATATTCTTGGATTTCATATGAGAATTACTAAATATACTCATGATTTCGATCCTAGATATGATGCTCCCATTGTTCCTGTATGGATATCCATGCCTGGACTGTCTGTTTATTTGCAGAATAAGGCTGCTTTTTTTGCTATTGCCTCGATGCTTGGATCGCCCATTCGGTTGGACGCTGCCACTCAAAAGATATTGCGTCCCTCAGTGGCAAGGATTTGCGTTGAAATTGATGTTTCCAAGGAATTGCCAAATAAACTGCACATTCAAAGTATTGATCATCATCATTATCAGACCGTTATTTATGAAGATATACCGGATTATTGCTCAAAGTGCAATCTTTTGGGACATAAGCGTGATCGTTGTGGTGAAACAAACTCAACTGCTGCAAATCCTCCTCCGCCTCCGGTACAGCAATGGCGTCCAAAGTCTACTGCTGATACCCAGCAACCATCTGCAGATACATTGGATGAGATTCATATTGTACAGCATCATGAAAGCCCACAACAGCAAAATGACAATGACCCAGCCCCGCTTGAGGAGAATGCTGCGCCAGATATTCCAAACGTGGATACAGTTGATCCCCCTCTGCAGGATCAAGTGCTTTTGAGTAGATCACAAGATGATAATCAACTAGGTCGTGCTACATCTCCGCTTGCTCAAGACATTATGCATACGTCGTCAGAATCTGACCTTATGGAGCTGCCTCCTCCAGTCATGATAGCCGATGTTGTTCAGGAAGATTATAGGCAAACGTCTGAGGCGTTATCAGTGCGCATGCCCACTGTAAAAGAGGGTTCTTCAAATGCAGAACTGTTGCATAGACTCTCTAATCCTACTCTTGAACTAGATGATGAAGGCTTTATTCCATGTATACGTAAGCGTAATCGCAGGTTACATTCTCAAATACCTAGGCCCCCCCGTCGTGTCCTTACTCGCAGTGCTGCTCATTCTTCAAGCTCTTCCTCTCATATGTCTCAATGAATACACTAGCATGGAATTTGTGAGGTCTACACACTTCAATGCCTCGCTTACGACTGTTACTTAGTCAGTATAATATTCACTTTCTTTTTCTAATGGAGCCTCAGCAACCTGAAACGCGTTTATCCAGAGCGCAAATAAACTTGGGTTTCACTTCTTCGCAAAGTGTCTGTGAAGGGCGTGCATGGTGTTTTTGGAAAACTTCTTATCTGCAGCTTCTTGATGTTCGTTTGATGGCACAGGTTGCGCACTTTCGTTTTCGGTTACATACGCAGCAAGTAGTTCTTATTTCTTGTGTTTATGCAAGACATACAGTGCAAAGCAGGCAAATATTATGGCAAGATATAAGACGTTGCTATGATGATAACAGTGAGCCATGGGTTATAGCGGGCGATTTTGACACATTCTTGTCCCCTTTGGATCATAAAGGTTCTTCTCGCCCATCTCTTTCAACCCTTCAGGATTTTAATGACACAGTCCAATATAATGACTTGCAGCTGGTGACTCATGTTGGAACTCGATATACATGGCAAGGTGGCCGTGGTCTAGGACGCGTATGGCGCAGATTGGATTGGGTATTCTGTAATGAAGGTTTTTATAATGTTTTTCCATTGCTTAAATTAACTCATCTCAGCCGGACAACTTCAGATCATTGTCCGCTATTGCTACAATGTTCGAATGAACTGCACCAAGGACCAAAGCAGTTTCGCTTTTTGACAGCATGGACATCACATCCGGATTTTTTGGTTTTCGCCAAAACAGCTTGGTCATCATATCCTACTGTGGGTGGCATGCGGGGTTTATGTGCAAAGTTGCGAGCTTTCAAGAAAGATGTTAGAAAATGGAACCGGGAGGTCTTCGGTAACGTCTTTCATATGGTGGAAAAAGCAGAACATCAAGCACGATCAACAGAGATTGTGTTTGACCAAGATCCTACTGAATATAATCGCATGGCATATTTTGAAGCCCAATCAGAACTTCGCCATGCAACAAGTATTGAAATGGAATATTGGAAGCAGAAAGCTCGGGTTAAGTGGTTAAAGGAGGGAGACTGTGGCTCACGTTATTTTCACTCTATTGTTAAGGATAAACATCGTCGACAACGATTGCATGGAATATATCGGGAAGATGGAAGTTATTGTGATACACATGATAGTATTGGTAGCGCAGCAGTAGAGCACTTCACACGCATGTTCACAGCTCAGCCGGTAGATGATGCCACAACATTCCTATCCTCAATCCCATCGGTGGTTACTCCAGACAATAACTTAATGCTCACAGCTATTCCATCTTTAGATGAAGTAAAATCGGATGTTTGGAGTTTAGATCCTCACAGTGCTGCAGGTTCGGATGGATTTAATGGCTGGTTTTTTCGTACCTGTTGGGAGGTTATTTGCATGGACGTCTATAAAGCGGTGCAAGAATATTTTCTAGGTTTTCCAGTCCCACGTGCCATGGCGCATTCGATGATTGTGTTGATACCCAAAGGTTAATCACAACGCACCTTTAATGATTTTCGGCCTATTGCATTATCTACCTTCATGAGCAAGATACAAACACGCATTCTGGCCACACGACTGAACAATCTACTACCCAAGATTATTTCTCCAGAACAAGCAGGATTTCAAAAAGGACGAGGCATTACGGAGCAAGTCTTATTAGCCAATGAATTAATTCATTGGTTAGATAAAGGTACACGTCCAAGCAAAGTCATACTTAAGTTGGATATGGCAAAAGCCTTTGATCGAGTAAATTGGCAATACTTAAAGTCTATAATGAAGAGTTTTGGCTTCTCCTCATTGTTTATCACCTTAGTTCTAAATCACTTGGAGGGCACGCATATTTCAATTTTGGTTAATGGCGTGCCGAAGGGGTTCTTTAGGTCTACGAGAGGAGTCAAGCAGGGTGATCCTCTTTTGCCTCTATTGTTTATTATGGCAGCAGAAGGATTTAGCCGTGGTCTAAAGCGCATGGTAGCTCAAGAAGTTCTTTTGCCGTACTCCATAGGCCGCATCCCGATGACCATCACTCATCTATCTTATGCGGACGATTTGCTTATATTTCTTGCTGCAAGCCGGCGAAATTTACGTAATTTCAAGTACTTTCTATCTACTTATAAAAGAGTTTCGGGGCAAGCAGTAAATTGGCATAAAAGCTCGGTGGTATATTCGGATGCAGTTCCTGTTTCGTAGCGCCATACATTTACTGCACTTCTAGGTATGCGGCAGTCTACTCTCCCAATGAAGTATTTGGGTTCTATCTTCATAAAGGTATTACACGCTCTTATCACTGCCTAGACTTACTGCAACATGTGGATTCTAAATTAAATGGTTGGCATGCGAAGTTGTTAAGTTTTGCTGGTAGAATAGTGCTCATACGGTCAGTCCTACTATCCATTCCTCTGCATGTTCTTGCTGCTTCCTCTATACCACTAGCATTGTTAAATCTTTGGAAAGGCATTTTGCTGTATTCCTTTGGGGGCCAGATCGTCGTCAGTGGGTAAAATGGTCCACTGTTTGTTGCACGAAGAATGAGGGTGGTCTGAATATTCGCAGTTTGGCTGTAATTCAGCGCGCCTATGTAGCTAAAATATGGTGGCAATATCATGTGAGTACAACATTGTGGGGGGCATATATGCGATTGCGCTATCGTAGAAATGAGACATTTGTTCCACATATATATGATTCGCCTGGTTGGAAACGCATTTGTCGCATTCATTCACAATGTCAGCCACTAGTGCAATGGTCTGATGGTGTACCATTTTGGCCGACTTCCACGGGCCAATTTCTCATGTGGCATGCGTATGATGCCTTTCGAACAACGGCTCCACAGCGGATGTCTAATCAAATAGCCTGGATGCCACGTCAACGTCCTGATTCAGGTATTTCTTTGGAAACTTTTGCATAGTGCACTGCCTTTACCAGATGTCCTATCTCGTTTCATTCAAGTACTCCCAAGCATATGCCCATTTTGCCGCGTGGAGTCAGCCACTCATAATCACATATTTTATCACTGCTCTCAAATAAGTCCTGTTCGACATTACTTTAATGATCTGCTTGATATCCGTGCGTATCAAGCTACTGGATGGCACAGTTTCCTTGTATCGGTATGGTTGGAATCCTCAGGTGGATTTCTTGGGCATATGCAGCGCATTTATCTTGGTGTTCTCAATTGGAATATATGGAAGATATATGCAGAGATGGTGTTTGGTGATGGATCTTGGTCTCAAATAATGCTTCTCAAGAATATACGGCTCGATATGTTTCTGTGGGCCAAATCTCAAAATGGTACAAAAATTGTGTCAAATATTACACGTTTAATCAGTAATGGCCTATCACCTCCTCTTCGCTCGCCTAGGCTTCGTATTGTTCGTTGGTACCCACCGCCAACAGGAAGGTTGAAGTTGAATACTGATGCTTCTGTTGGCCAAACAACAGCAGGTGGAGGCGCAGTCTTACGTGATGCACACGGCTCCCTTATACATGCAATCTCTTTTCCATTACGGCATGATTATCCTGTTCGAGTAGAGGCGCAAGCAGTTTTACTTTCTCTTCTACATTATCTACCTAGATACGGCAAAGTTGAAGTTGAGGTAGATTGTCAGCAGTTAGTTTTGCTCATCCGCACTTCGACTCCGTTAGCTCCGGACCTTGCACGACTTCGGGCATTTTTTGCTGCATCATCGCTTAATATATTTTATGCTCCCCGGGAGGTAAATCAGGAAGAGCATTTTTTGTCTCAAGAAGGATCACGGGCAACAAAGCTTACATCGTATTCCATAATGACGTCATTGCCATCGCACATTCGAGGAATTATCCTGACGGACTTCACAATACCGACATTTCGCTCTTTAGCCAATGGTGATTCCTAGTTTGGTTCTTTGGCGCATCGGCCTCCTGCTACTAGCATTCACTGACTTCGCTATTTCTTTACACGTTATAAGTGGGATTGTACAGTGTCAGCCTTGCAACAATATAAATATGCACACTTTTTCCTTCGCAATGGTTTTATCCACAAGGGTGGTTTTACATGGCAAGGTTTTAATGCGACATATCATATATTGTTGCACTTTCACTATCCACATGTACCTCTATTACTTGTTTTCATATGATGACTTCGTATACATTGTTGTAATAAGGCTTTCTCCTCCGCCATAAGCGAGGCTATTTAATAACACATCCTTTTTGCTTAAAAAAAACACACACACATATATATATATATATACACATACATATATACACACACACACATATATATATAATATAAAATATTTACAATTACTCATTCATTAGGACATTATTTTGGTCATGTCATCATTCCAATTATATAAATATGCACGCTTTTTCCTTCGCCAAGGGGGCTGCGACTTTCTACTGAAGTGCTATGAAAAGGAAGTTTATGACTTTTGCTGCTAAGACAAGACTCACAAAAGAATTTAGTGACAGATGGTTCAGATGAAACAGATATAGTATTATTATGACTAAGAAGCTGAAAAACACGCGACGACGGATGGCCAAGACGACGATGCCAGACCACTTTATTTGACTTGGTAGTGACGTAAGCTTGTTTGGCCGAAGGAGAGAGCTGGATGACGGTAGAAGGTGCCGCAGGTATGGACTGCATATCCCATTCGTACACATCACCCTTGGTCCGCCCGTGAGCCAGCTGCGCCCCCGTTGTGAGATCCTTGACAACAAACGAAAAAGGAAAAAATTCAATAGAAGTGTTGTTATGTTGGCAAAATTTAGAAACAGAAATTAAGTTCCTAGTGAGTAAAGGCACATGCAACACATTAGATAAAACAAAAGACTTAGAGGTAGAGGACGAAGGGAGGATAGAAGAACCAGTGTTGGTAATGGTAAGCCCAGACCCATCGCCCAAGAAGACATCATCAGGACCCTCGTACGACTGGTGGTGAGACAAGGAACTTAGGTAATTAGTAACATGGTGGGATGCGCCAGAGTCTAGGACCCAGTTATTCTTCGTAGTCCCAGATGTGGTGTGATGGACTTCGGGCTGCTGCTGTAAAGACCGTTTGAGAGAATAGCACTGACGAGCTGTGTGCCCACGCTTTTGACAATACTGACAAGTCACGCCAGACTGTGAGGAAGGACATGAGAACCGGCTATTAGAGAATTGCGGCTGACTGCCATTTGTGAAAGACGGCTGGGCGGTTCCGTGGCTATTTGACGACCGTCCAGAGAAGGACCTTCCTCCGTGACCATTGCGAGGCATACTGCCTGGAGATCCATTTCCATTTCGTCCGCCTTTCACTTGGGTAGCATGAATAGTAACTGGAGTTCCACTGCGACTTTCTTCTCGTTTGAGAAATGCTTCATGTTCCACCAACTTGTCATGAAGTTCCTCAAACGAGATAGGTGTATCACGTGCCCGAATAGCTGTTGCGATCTCCCGAAAATTGCTACCAAGCCCATTTAGAGAAAGATAGTGAGATCATCATCACTTAGATGAGTGTCAGCAAGAGCCAACTCATCGGCAATACCTTTAATATTTTGGAGATAATCTGCAACAGATTGAGTATCGTAAGTAATATTAGTGAGTTTCTCCTTAAGATTCATGATGCGAGAGCGCGACTTATTTGCATACAACTTATGAAGTTTGGTCCAGGCATCACGCGAAGAAGAAGCCGTAGAAATGAGGGGTACCACGGTTTCAGAGACTGACACAAGAATTGCGTGGAGTAGCAGCTTATCTTGCCGAACCCAGATAGCGTAATCGGGATTTGGCTGGGAAACGCCGTCCTTATCAGCAACGTGTTTAGGAGGGCATGTTTGGGTGTCACACAGGATCAAGTTCAAGTGATCCACCTGACACTGTCATCTGTTTCGCATCAGCACTCTTTCGTTCTCTCTATAGTCTATGCAAAACACACTGCTACACAGCGTCAACAATTATGGCGCACATTATGTGATTTCTCTGCGGGGTTACAGTTACCTTGGATGGTTGGAGGAGATTTCAATACATTTCGCACCCTTGAAGATCATAGTGGCCGCTCCACACCATCTTTATCTGCTTTACAGGATTTTAATGACTGTATTGAAGAATGTTCTCTTATGTTGCCGCCCTATCAAGGTTCACGATTTACTTGGGCTGAAGGCCGCAGTCTCGGACGTGTCCGCCGGAGGCTTGACTGGCTTTTTCTTAATTCCTTGATGCATGATATGTTTGACACTCTGCGGCTTTCTCATTTACCACGAGTTACATCGGATCATACTCCGCTTTTGATACAATGTCAGTTAAGCACACAGACTCCCCGTCGCTCCTTCCGGTTTCTTGACGCATGGCTTTATCATCCTGATTTTCATAATTATATGAAGCATGCATGGTTATCATATCCAACTACAGGCGGCATGCGGGGTTTCTACTCCAAATTATTTTCACTTAAGAAGGACATTCAACTTTGGAATAAGAATATCTTTAGGAACATTTTCAGCACTCTGAAGGATGCAGAGGAAAATCTTAATATAGCAGAAACTATTTGGGACGCTAACCCCACGGAAGCGGCACGTGAAGCTTTTTATCAGGCTAAAGCGCATTATTTACTCGCCTCAAAGTATGAACTACACTTTTGGAAACAAAAGGCGCGTGTAAAATGGTTACAAGAAGGCGATGCTAACACTCGACACTTTCACTCCCTTGTCAAAGATAAACGCTCACAATTATGTATTCGCCAGCTTCGGAACTCGCAGGGAACACTGTTGACACAGCCGGATGATATTATGCTAGCTGCGGTTGATTTTTATAAGGAATTATTCGCTTGTGCACATACGAATAATCATTCCGCTATATTATCGCACATTCCACAACTAGTCTCTGAAGCGGATAATCTAATGCTTACACAGTTGCCATTGGAGTCAGAGGTAAAAGCGGCTGTATGGAGTTTAGACCCGCAAAGTGCAGCAGGACCAGATGGTTTTCATGGAAATTTCTACCGTTCATGCTGGCCTATAATCCATTTGGATGTTACAAAAGCAGTGCAAGAATTTTTCATTGGAGTTCCACAGCCTACTGTCATGGCTAGTGCGTTACTTACGCTTATCCCAAAAACACAGTCGCCACAGACATTTGGAGATTTTCGTCCTATTTGCCTCATAAATTTTCTAAGCAAAGTCTGCACTCGTATCATGGCCACTCGTTTGGGTCAGCTGCTACCACAGTTAATTTCGCCGGAACAAACAGGTTTTCTCCCGGGTCATGATATTTCGACTCAAGTGCTTTTGGCCCAAGAAATGGTGCACATGTTGGACAAAGGCGGACCACAGTTGTGTTTGAAATTAGATATGATGAAGGCATTTGACCGGGTAAGCTGGGAATATCTTCAACTACTACTGCGCAAATTCGTTTTTTCAGAGTTTTTCATTCGGATTATCATTAATCACCTAAGTGCAACGAGGATGTCAGTCTTAATCAATGGGCAGCCATCACCTTATTTTCGGCCTTTCAGGGGAGTCAAGCAGGGAGACCCCTTATCGCCTTTATTGTTTATTCTATCATCTGAAGGATTCAGTCGGGGACTGAAGGCACTAGTTGCAGCGGGAAGCCTCCACTCATTTCGCCTAGGGAGAATGCCTATGTCCCTCTCGCACTTAGCTTATGCGGATGATTTACTTATCTTTTTGCGAGGTATACAATGAAACCTCAGACGGTTCAGCTCATTTCTCACTACATATGAAACTGCGTCAGGACAAAAGGTAAATTTTAATAAAAGCAGTTTCATTCTATCGTCACATATCACCTCACGTCAATGCCGAAACTTCAAAGAAATTCTAGGCATGCGACCAACAACACTGCCTTTTAGATATCTTGGTTCTTATCTTCATAAGGGTATCACACGGGTTATGCATTGTTCTTCCCTCTTGCAACATGTGGATGACCGATTACACGGCTGGCATTCTCGCCTTCTCTCTTCGGCGGGGCGACTAGTCCTTCTACGCTCAGTCATAGCGGCACTTCCACTACACATTCTGGCCGCAGGCGGCATGCCCAAGTCCGTCATTCGCATGCTGGACAGAAAAATGTCAGCATATTTTTGGGGAGATAGACATCATTGGGTGGCATGGAAAAACATCAACATTCCAGTTGAAGAAGGCGGCTTAGGTCTTCGTAACTTCAGTGAATTGCAACAGGCGTATCAGTGTCGAATTTGGTGGACATACCAGCGCCATGATACATTATGGAGTCAGTATATGCATTTGAGATATGGAAGGCGGGGTGATTATAATCCACGGCTTCCAGACTCAGCAATATGGAAATCTATATGTCGAATTCATCCAACTTGTATATCTAATACAACTGGTGCTGGATCCTTTTTGACATGGACAGCTACATCCACAGGGGAGTTTACTCTCAAGTCAGCCTATGATATATGTAGGGTGTCACGACAAACACAACTCTCGACAAAATTTATTTGGTTCAAGCACCATTCTCCATCTATACGAATATTGTTGTGGCGCTTATTTCATTCAGCCATGCCATTTGAAGATTACATAGGCCAATATTTGGTGGCGCGTCCAACACAATGTCCTTTTTGCAGGGAATACTCAGCCACAGTGGACCATGTATTCATTTACTGCACCCGCATTCAATATTTATGGAGTTTCTTTGTGGCTGAACTGCATGGCGTACCTCCAACATCTCTATCTCTGCGGCAATATTTGTTAGCATGATGGTATCGGTCAACTTTTTCGTCCCTATCTGGAGTATTAAAGATAGTCATTCCATCAATTGTAATTTAAAACATTTGGCATCAGTATGCGCAGTTAATATATGGGGCACTACAACCTTTTCGACTGCGGGCCTACGAAATTCTATACACTTTGATATTCACATGTGGATGCTGAAGATTCAGGGATCCAAACTGGCAGCGGGACCGACACTATCTCTCTCCTGGATCCCTCGGATCCGCCCTCCGCGACTCCGAATTATTCGGTGTCAAACTCCTCCTTTAGGTAGACTCAAGTTAAATGTGGATGCAGCAGTAGGCCGTCACTATGCTGCGGGTGGGGCAATATTGCGTGATCCAGAGGGTCGTTGTATTCGTGCACTTTCATTTCGTCTGCCTCCCAGCACACCTTTGCAGGCAGAGATTCAGGCTAGTCTTTTTGGATTGATGTACTTTCTTCCGTTCTATCGTTTGCTTATTATTGAGACTGATTGTGCTCAAATGCTCTCATGCCTTCACAAGCCACGACATGTTTCTGGAAATTATCATCTTCGACAACTACATACTCTGATTCAGCAGCATCGACTGGAGATTACTCACACGTATCGTGAGACTAATATGCCCGCTCACTATCTTGCTCAACATGCGATGATGCATCCTGCAACGAATGTTTACAACAGACTTAATCTTCCTCCTATGGTTCAGGCATCAATCATGTTGGATCTCACATCGGCAAGCCTGCGCACCGCATGACATCCTAATCTATCTTATGGATTGCCAATTTTTACCACATTCTGCCCGTGTCGTAAAAGTCACGGGCAGGCACGGTACGCATTGCACTCATTTGCTTCAATGCTGCATCCTTTTTCTAATTATAATCTTTACTGCTATCTTTGTTCCCGTGATAAATGGCCGCCATCGCAACTGCAACGCCCATTTGGAGAGGCGGTGCCTCATTTGCATACCTGCACTCTTCCCAAAGGATTGGCAACGGAACTTTTTACCTGCCTGTACTTCATTCAGTACAGGCAGACCTAGTACGCTTCCTTTTCTTTCGTTATGCCGCAAGTATATTATATTTCACACGCTGACGCTGCCGTTTGGTTTCTGGCTATGTGTTTGCCCGGCAACAACACATTTGGGGCCTATGGCTGCGAGGCCTCATCGTTCTGTGGAAGGATATCCTCATTGTACTCACCATCAGACATCATTGACTAGTACACCCTGTTGTTTCTTCTTACAAGTCTTCCACATGGATTGGCGTGTACCAAGTATCTCTGCCGGCACATTGGGTTGTGCCGGCAGCTCAGGTTTGATTTGCACCCAGCTAACCTCTCATGTTTCATTATGTCCTGGACTTATAATTTACTCAGACATATATTTTTATTGTGCGTGGATGAGAGCATGGATCGACAGTCTACTCCACACATGCTATGCGTCTGTCATCTGGGTCTGGTATTGCTATCGACGGCGGGACACTCCCCTGCTAGTTCTTTCCCGTAGCTGCGCTGTGGTATATTGGAATACATGGAAGGAAGCTGGCATCGCGCTTCATTTTTCAGACGTTGATGGGCGACTGTTTACATGGCATTTTATATTCTTCCGTTTGTGTAGTATTCGGATTGCATTTTGTAATTCATTGTACAATAGCGCATATCAACATACCATCTATATAAATATGTACGCTTTTTCCTTCGCCAAGGTTTTATCCACAAGGGTAGTTTTACTTGGCAAGGTTTTAATGCGGCATATCATATATAGATTGGTTGTTGATAATCAGATACTGCTACATTTTTCATTGCTCATTTTGATGTACTATGGTTTTCCTCCGCCATAAGTGAGGGCTTTTCTTAATAAAAATATCCTTTTTCAAAAAAAAATATTTTAGGTGAAGGAAAATTCTCTAGCAATCGTTGTGCGCGGTTATGCCGCTGCCGCCATTCACGCTCTTCGCCATAACGCTGCAGCTTCTGCGCCCGATTTCTGCTGGTGATCCATGTCATCGGCAGCACCGCCGTCCTTCGCGGCTATGGTCTCCAACGCCACTACGGTGCCTATCTCCCCCAAAACGGTTACACGATACAAAGGTATTCCCATGATCTCTTTCTCCGATGATGAAATTGGTATCTTGGCCATTCCGTTTCTGTTTCGTTTTTTTGTTAGTGGATACCTTTTGATACGGCTGCCCTCTACTGAAAGTCATAAGGGATGTGTTTGAAAAAATTGGTTTTTGCAATGATTTGCGTATCACGTTGATTGATCAATCTCATGTTTTTCTAAATATTCGACATGAGGCAGACTACATTCGTTATTTTTATTGTCGTTCTTGGAGTATATCAGGGTGTTATATGAAGGTGACTAAATGGATTGTCGATTTCGATCCATCCACGTGCCAATCGTTCCAATATGGGTCGCCTTACCCGGTTTACCCATCCATCTTCATCAAAAGGCAGCACTTTTTGAGATTGTTTGGCCCATAGGGACACCGATAAAGTTGAATATTGCTAAATCGGATGGCTTGCGCCCCTCGGTGGCTCGGTTGTGCATCAAGGCCGACGTATCCCAAGAGCTACCCAAGAAAATATATTTGCAGGTGAAGCAAAAAATAATTTTTTAGTAGTAGTTTATGAAGATTTGCCATTATTCTGCACAACTTGTCGCCGACTTGGCCATGCAACAGGAGACTGTGACAAATCCTTGCCTCCACCAGCTCCTCCGCAACGTCAACAAACACGATGGACACCAAAGAAAACAGCCCTTCACACAATCCGGATGCCCCAGCTGCATCGGTTATCAATTTGACAGGGTCAAGCGAAAATGCATCACTACTAGCTACTACCTCTCTTCATGATGCGCCATTACCACCCCCAGTCATGTGCAGGATATTTCGAGATTGGGTTTGGATGCTGAATATCTCCCTGTACAGGAAGTTACTGATGCCAGAGAGTTTGGTCACTTTTCGGATACGAAGTTGCACGTGGGTGATCTCCCTCCTAATCTACCCCCTGTCTCTGAGGATATTACACGCAAAATCAGCTTGCTGCCCACCTCACCTTCGGAGGAGATTTTGATAGGACGACTTTTAGATTCTTCGGCTGATGAGGGTTTTATACCAGTGGTTCTTCGCCGCCGAGAGATAACATGCAAAGAATTACCTCCGTTGCCACCCTCTACTATTCTGAATCGTAGTGCTGTGCATTCTACACAAAGGAGTGACATCACCCATTCACAATGAATATAATGGTATGGAATATTCGGGGTTTACGAACCTCATTTGCATATTTGAATAAGTTGGTACATCTGGATAAACTAAATCTTTTAGCAAACATTGAGCCAAAGCACTTAGCAGACTGCATCACTCGGTATGGTATGGATCTCGGTTTCTCCAACTCTCACGCTTCATCATCGGGTAAAATATGGGTTTATTGGCATCCTACGATTTTTCAAGTTGTGGCTACTCATGATGATGAGCAAGTTTTGCATCTCCAGTTTCGTTATATACCATTAAATTTACTGTTTGCTTGCTCGATTGTTTATGCAAACCACACAATCATGCTTAGGAGACAACTTTGGCAATCTTTAAGAACTTATTTGCAGCAGACAACACTACCGTGGTTAGTATGTGGTGACTTTAACACTTTTTTATCTCTAGATGATCATTGGGGGAGATCTCAACCCACATTATCGGCTTTACATGATTTTAATGATTGTATCGAGGACTGTGAATTGATGAGCCCATCATTTCATGGTTCACGATATACTTGGGTTGATGGCTGTGGTCTAGGACAGGTTCAGCGTCGCCTTGATTGGATTTTTATAAACTCTTCATTTCAGGATGCGTTCGATGACTTATGTCTTACGCATTTACCACGTATTTCATCAGACTATTCACCTCTCTTATTCATATGTGGAAGATCATGACCTCCAGGTCGACGGCCTTTCCGATTTTTAGATGCTTGGTTGTCTCATTCCGATTTTCATTCTTATGTGGAGGAAGCATGGTTATACTATCCAACATCTGGTGGCATGTATGAGTTTTACAAGATATTATTGTGATTGAAACAAGATATACAACGTTGGAACACTACTATTTTTGGGAACATATTTAATCAAGTGGAGCATGCTGAGGCTGGGGTTAAACGGGCTAAAAATGCCTAGGATCAGGAGCCAACGGAGGTGAATCGAATTTTATATCATCAAGCAAAAGCCGCCTATATCCAAGCAACAAAGTATGAATTTCTAAATCTCAAGTCCGCTGGCTTCAAGATGGAGACGCCAATACGCATTACTTTCATTCGGTGGTTAAGGGTTGATGGACACAACTTAGAATTCAAAAAATATATAATTCCTCTGTGGTGTTATGCGACACTCTGGAGACTATTCAGGCTGAAGCAATTTCCTTTTACACGTCTTTATTTGCGAAGGAACCAACAGGAGACTATAATGATATTTTGCAGTACATTCCTCGACTGGTCTCCAATAGTTAACCTTTTGGCCAGAGGCTGTTTCATAAGAAGTCAAAACGGCCTTAAATGCGCGTAAAGTCGTAATAGTGCCTTACAGGAATATCAATAAATCATCAGCATAGGCAAGATGTAAAACATGAAATGGTACTCAGCCTAAAGGAAAAGGCTACAATTTATTTGCTACCACCAGAGCCTTTAACCCTCTACTGAAGCGCTCCGATGATAGAATGAATAATAACAGGGATAGACGATCACCTTGTTTCATCCCTCGATAAGGCCGAAAATAACCAGAAGGAACGCCATTTATCAGAATAGAAAATCAGGTACTACTCAAATGATTTAAAATTATCCAGACAAAAAACAGTGTAAAGCCAAATTTTTCAAAGAGTAATTCTAAGTATTCCCAACTTACCCGATCGAAAGCTTTCATCATATCCAGTTTAAGACATAGTTGACTACCACCCTTATCCAACAGATGTATCATTTCACGAGCTAACAAGACTTGCGAAGAGATATCATAACCTTTTAAAAAACCTGTATGCTCCGGCGATATTAACCTCGGTAGAAAGGTACACAACTGTGTCGCTATTATACGAGTACATAACTTACTCAGAAAGTTAGTCAGACATATCAGTCTGAAATCACTGAATGTATGGGGCGCTTCAACCTTTGGAAGCAATGTAATCAAAGCGCTCACCATAACAGAAGGTTGCGGGACGCAAAGAAAAATATCCTGCACTGCTAAAATCACATCTTTTTGTATAATATGTCAACATGAACGAAAGAAGTTACCGTGAAATCCATCCGGTCCCGCTGCACTTTGTGGATCAAGATGCTAGACAGCCTCTTTTATCTCAGTAGCCTGCGGGAGACGGGTAAAGCAGATTTATCCCCTCATCCAACATTCCATTGCGACATTAGACGCAGTTCACAGACATAGTATGCATCCGACATCTTTACCTTTCTGCTATCTTGGATCTACTCTGCATAAAGGTATCAATCGCGCTCGTTATTGTACGTCACTTTTGGAGCACATTGATACCTGCCTGAATGGCTGGCATCATAGACTTCTTTCACAGGCAGGACGACTAGTTTTATCATGGTATGTTGTTTCTTCCATTCCACTACACATTATGGCAGCAGGTGGCCTGCCGAAGTCTGTGATAAAAATTATCGAACATAAAATGGCTCATTTCTACTGGGCAAAAGCGGCATTGGGTATCCTGGACCACCATTCGTACCCCTTGCTCGGAGGGCAGATTGGGGCTAAGGGATCTTCGGGTCTTACAAGAAGCATACATTTGTCATATATGGTGGCAGTATCAGCAGCATAATACTCTCTAGAGTAAGTTCATGCACGCTAAATATGGTCTCCGAGGATATTATCACTCCCGATTACCAGATTCTCCGATTTGGAAACTTATTTGTCAGTTACATGAATTTTGCCAAACACATAGTTAGTATGATGGTTTACATTTTCTCTGGAAACCATCTTCTTTGGGAGAGTTTACATTGACCTCAGCTTATGCCTTATGCTGCCTATCGCATCCGACCATTATTTCAACCCAGTTTGCTTGGTACAAGCATCATCGTCTGGTTATCTGCAATTTTCTTTGGTGCCTATATCATCGTGCCCCTCCCGCTGCAGGATTATATTGGTCCGTACATAGCTGTGAGACCCACTCCTTGTCTGTTTTGTAAGCAGGTGTCTGCTGAGGTGGATCATATTTTTTTTGTATTGCCCTCGTATTCAACCCCTATGGGTTTATTACTCGACAGTGGTGGACGGCCCTACTCCCGTTGTTTGTTGGTTGTGGCCATACTTACTTTCTCGGTGGTTCTGAGGATCGTCATCTACTCTTTTAGGCGTTTTGAGAATAATTATTCCGGGTATTGTTATCTTCAATGTATAGCGAGTTTATGCATCTATTGTCTACGGTGATGCCACTTTTTCCTCTACTGAATCGATCATGGCCGTCATCTGCTCTGATATTTTTCTGTGGGCAAAAACTATAGATAACACAAAACTTGCGTCGGTCTATCAATCAATTCAGAGTTTGCATATATTGCCGCCTCTCAGAATAAAATGCGCACATATGGTTAGATGGTTTGTCCCTCCAACTAGTCGGTTAAAACTGAACATTGATGCTGCGGTTGGGAGATCCTTTGCAGCTGGGGTTGCTATTTTGGGGGATAGTTCAGGTGCATGTGTTGCAGCCCTTTCCTTTCGCCTGCCGATAAGTACACCATTTATGGCGGAAATACAAGCAGAGGTATTTGGCTTGATATACCTTTTGCCTTTATATCGTGACATTATTCTAGAAACGGATTGCCTTCGGTTGGTTCGTGAGCTTGGCCAGACTTCTATTACTGCGGGACAGTTCCATTTTTGGATTCTATATTCTTTATTACGACAGACGAACACCACTGTCCAACATACATTTCGCGAAGCTAACATGGCAGCTCATTATTTAGCGCAGCAAGGGTTACAATCACCTCAGATGGGCTATTACACTCCATCCACTCTTCTGGCGTTGGTTAAAAGTTGTGTCAAACTAGATGTTACCACAAGACATCTTCGACATGCAGGATAATAAGAAAGTCTTCCATATGGATTGGCCATCACACATAAGCCCTGCCTGCACTCCAAGGGATGCAGGCAAGTTGGGTATGTCACTATATCATTGGTTTTACATATATTATGCCTTTGCTTGTTATATGTGGATGCTTATTGGCTTAATGTTTGGTTTTGCATGGACTCTCATGAACGCACATGCTGCTGCTCGTGACATATGTTCTCATTCGATACCTTTTGGCCAGCTCACCTACGCTTTATTGTGTGTTTCAAATGGAGTAAATATGTACGCTTTTTTCCTTCATGCAAGATTTTATCCACAAGGATGGTTTTGCTTGCCAAGGTTTTGATGCGGGCATATCATAATTCATTTGAACACTATTTTTTACGTTGTAGACACATATGTACTTCTATATTTTAACCTTCTAGCTCATACATTCTGTTATGTTATGACTTTCTTTGTAACAATGGTATTTCTCCGCCATAAGTGAGGGCGAAAAAAATAATAAAACTGGAGATACGGTGCTCCTTCATATAAAAAATATATACATACACACACACACACACATATATATATATATATATATATATTTATTTATCGAAACATATATATTTATTATGAAGTAGCCTTACTTTTGGTGGAGGAATACCATATTACAAAAGTGTCATCATACGAAAATAAATAATGAAGTGAACTAATGAGTAGCAATCTCCAATAGTATATGATATGCCGCAT
Source organism: Eustoma russellianum (assembly GCA_036186865.1). Lineage (NCBI taxonomy): Eukaryota > Viridiplantae > Streptophyta > Magnoliopsida > Gentianales > Gentianaceae > Eustoma > Eustoma russellianum. The sequence goes on along the minus strand of AP025065.1, from coordinate 10,217,951 downwards.
TAAAACCTTGCCAAGTAAAACCAACCTTTTGGATAAAACCTTGGCGAAAGGAAAAGCGTACATATTTATACCATTGGAGCATTGCGTGGATAGATTTTGTATGAGCCTATAGTAATGTCAGAAATGATATGGAGCTGTAGATCCAATCAAATAGAGTCTTGTTGTGAAACATAAGAGAATGAAGGCCCGTAGGGGTGAGTGTATGCTTTGAAATCCATCGCACCTCACAGGAAGTCACAAAAAATGTAGACGTAAGTATTGTGGGCAAAAAGTGTGTCAATTTAACAAGTAGGAGATAACACATACCCATGTCGCCTTGATTCAACAAGAACCAAGACGACAAATGCGATGTAACTGTCTCCTTGTTCTAATGTAGTCCCGCAAGTGATATATCCGCCATCGGAATGATTGGCCTTTTGCCATGCACTTCCACCACGAAGTGTGGTACCTTAAAGAAAGCATACATAGAAATGCCGCCAATAATATAGCAATACCAAGCAAATAAGAAGCATGTAAATATAAACATAAGAGCATATCATGCAAATTCGTTAAGTGGTCCTATTATAGTAAAAGAAACGCACCAGTGTTGCCTGTGCCTCCGGGCGACATAGGCAACAAATAATGATCTTTGCCAACACGATGTGAGACATTTGATCAACGACGCAAAGCAGGTAGCTGTACATCCGTATGTATTGCTCCTTGAACTTCACAAGGAAGGGCTTGGAGCGTATTATAACATCGAAGTCCAACAGTTGAATAACCATGGCAAGCTAACATGTGAGCCGCTGAGTTTGCCTCTCGCGGACAATAGTGTAGGGATGCTTGGTTGAGAGATAGAAAAAGTGCCGCCCGTGCTAGGTCAGTGGCCAGAAAACCCATGAATTGTTGATCAGAATATAACATAGTTAGAATGGATGAACAATCCGTCTCAACTATAATATTATCCCACTCCCGCACATAGTGAATCAAAGCTGGTGTCAGTGTCAATAACTCTGCACGTAGCGGACTAACCCGCGGTAAAGCAAAACATATAGCTGACACAAGCCGCCCATGGTCATTGCGCAAAACTGCTCCTCCTGCCGCTTGGTCTCTTCCTATTGATGCATCTACGTTTAATTTCATTCTCCCCAATGGGGGTAGCTCCTATCTGACAAGTTGCACCCGCTTTGTCCTCGATGGAGGAGAGAAAGCTAAGGCAACTAAGTGAGGCATATGTGACACAAAATTCTTTCCATTCACTGCAGAACACCACGTATAGACTGATGAGCGAACTTTGTCAAATAGCCGCCTATAGACAAAATTATCTGCCCAAATCGGATTGCTACGTACTCTTTCCATATATTCCACGTGACAATCGAATGAACCATTACTCTCAATTGACCTTGCATCGATGCTTTATTAGATAACCGCCACCAGCGAGTCAAGTGCATCATAATGGTACGGCTGGAAGGCATCGGCCCAGAGAAGAGGATGGCCATTTCTGTCAATAAGGGCCGTATTCGTGGACATTGAAGAAACATATGGTCCTGTGTGTCCGAATTCTGAAGATAGAAAGCGCACTGAGAAGGGAATGCCGTTTGCCAACCTCTCAAATTATCTACCACTGACAAGGATTTCGTAAAAATCCGCCATAAAAATAGAAGCATTCCCGGATTTGAATTTGACCACCAAACATATCGGTGTTCAGCCAGCCGATTATTCGACGAGGAGATGATGGTATAGGCCGATTTGAGCGAGAACTGGCCATTAGCATCTGGCATCCAGTGTATGACATTTTGTATGCGCTCCACGTGGGATTCCATAAAGTCATTGATGCTACATAATCGTTTCCAAACCAGGGAATCATAAATATGCAAGGATATCAAAGGCCGACGACCATACTTTTGCTTGTTAAAATCTGCCCATAATGTGTTAGAATGAAAGTATTTCCACCAAAGCTGACAATCATAAGCTTTTTGAATATCCCCAAGATTACGTATGCCCAAGCCACCTTCATGTGTTGCGCTACATATGGATGACCATAAACACCAATGATACTTATCTTGCCAAAGAAAGGCCGCCATTTTACGATGCAAAAATCAATTAAACTCTTTGGCAATCGTGAACTAGCAATAATATGAGCGGGCATTGAGCTTGAGACATGCTTGATTAACATCATCCGACCAGCCAATGATAACAATTTAGTTGACCAAGATGTTAGCTTAGCGTCAAAATAAGCAATCAGAGACATGCAGTACCTGGATCTATTTATACCTTTGTAGAGAAAAGAACCAAGATACTTAATTGGTAAGGAGGACAGCCGCATACCCAAAACATTTGAGGCGGAGACACTGGAGACCCCCCTGCCCACCACTATTTGACCTTTATGATAATTAACAAGCTGCCCAAGGCTCGCTGATAGATAGCCAAAAAAGAGCAAAATCGTTCCAAATTTCGAGTATGCCATTTAAGAATATCAGTAAATCGTCCGCGAAACGCAAGTGAGAAACCCGTGGCACTCTGCCCGCAACAAAGCCATGTATCGTGCTTGCCTCCATCAATGCATTCAAGCCACGGGAGAATCCTCCCGAGGAAAGAATAAATAGTAAGGGAGATAAAGGATCACCCTGCTTTACACCTCGTCCTACCGAAAATAATCATGATTGTTTGCCATTTTGTAAGGATCGAACATCGGGTGGCTTGTAAATTGTTGATCAAGATACGAACCAGTCTAGAATTGAAACCAAGTCTTTGTAGGAGAAGATCAAGATATTGCCAACTGACCCTATCAAATGCCTTAGCCATATCCAGTTTGACCATAACATGGCAACCTCGAGACCTCCTGTCCAATACATGCACCATCTCTTGGGCTAAAAGAACTTGTTCTGCAATGCCCCTGCCTTTCATAAATCCTGCTTGTTCTGACGATATGAGCCTCGGCAGCAATCGGCCTGGACGAGTAGCGATCAATCTCGTAATTACTTCAGATATAAAATTTGTCAAGCAAGTTGGCCGGAACTCTGCGAATGTCAGCGGATTCAGTACCTTAGGAATCAAGAAAATAGTGGCTGCAAAAACCTGTTTTGGCATCAACACACCTAAGTAAAATTCTTGAACCGCCTTAAGAACGTCGCGATGTATTACCTGCCAAGTGTCCATAAAAAGATCTCGGATATCCATCTGGACCTGCCGCACTGGACAGGCTAAGATCCCACACTGCCTGCTTGACTTCATGTAGAGTTGGCATGGCTTGCAACATACTATTATCCTCCAATGTCAGTAAAGGGGGGATATGCCGAAGAATAGCCTCACAATCATCTACCTGTTCCGCGTCAAAGAGAGCTGAGTAGTATCTTACTGCTTCCGCTTCAATATCTAGACCGAGTACACATTCTGTACCATCAGGACATAAATTCTTCTTATAGATTATCATCTCCTCTTATCCTTGACTGTTTGATGATTAAATGTAGTATTTGCATCCCCTTCCTTAAGCCATTTTACATTTGCCTTTTGTTTCCAAAAAAGAAATGCTCGGTTTTGCACCAGCCTTAGTTGCGCAACACTATGATAATATCTCTCTCTCGTTGTCTCTGTAGGATCAGAGTCATATGCACGTTCTGTATAAATGACCGCCTCTTCAGCCTGTGCCACCGCATCAAAGATGTTGCCAAATACCTCCCTATTCCATTGCTTTAAATGCGTTCGTAAATGACGAAGCTTATCAAAGAAACCCCACATGCCACCCACACTTGGGAAGGACTGCCAATGAAGTCGAACTAAAGCATCAAAGTCCGGATGTGTAGTCCAGGCATCAAGATATCGAAAAGAAGCTGGCCCCCTGGGACTATCAATATCACATGTTAACAAAAGCGGAGCATGATCAGAGGTGGCCCTCGCAAGATGCTGCACCTGTGTAATCGGAAACATAGCCATAAAGGATGGAGAACACAAAAAACGGTCAAGCCGTTGCCAAACACGTCCCATGCCATGGTCATTACACCAGGTGTATAGCGACCCTTGAAATGATATTTCTTGCAATTCACATGCATGAATACAGTCATTAAACTATTTTAGCGAAAGTAGCGTGGGCGCTGATCGACCTCGATGCTCCTCCAACGAACGAAATGTATTGAAATCTCCACCCATCAACCAAGGAAGAGTCATCGAGCTATGGAACGTCTGTAAATCAGCCCACAAAGGCCGTCTAGTAGATATATAACGGAGACCATAAATCGCGGTTAGCCAGAGTTTCCCACCCGAGGCAAGCCAAAAAAAACTTTATGGAGTGATTTTTCTGACCCACCCGTTCCTCCTCCAGCGAAAGTATACAATCCTTCCAAAAAACCAAATATGATCACCACAGGCAGACAAAGCTGTTGAATAACCGAAATGCAATCTATAGGATAACAACATCGAAGCCCTAGCTTTAGGTTCAATCACAATTAGTATATGAAAATGATGACGACGAATAAGCGAAAGCAAGCGATTTATTGAGGTTCGTATACCCCTAGCATTCTATATCAGTATCCTCATTAGGATAATGCGTCAAAAGAGTTAGAGATGTGAGTAGCACGTAACCTGGTTATTCTTGGCAATATTGGAATTGGTTGATGGTTACGTTGCAGCAACCTTGGGGAAGCAAAGGTCTGCGGATCACCAGTTTGTTCTTGCGGTACCATTGAGCGACTTGTATTTAAGTGGATTCAAAAAGATTGGACACGGCGTCTTAAATATCACGATCTTGCTCATCCAGTCGATCGACATTTAGCGGGATAACCAACTCACTGTTCCATAGGGCGGAACCTAAGACATGTACTGAGGGATCACCCAGAATACAATCATCGATGCCCCTTAAACGAGAGAAATCCTGGATGTTTGATATCATAGGTAGCACTACCATGTCTGGCGATGGTGGCAGCACCACTGCAGTTAGGGTCGACTGCAACATATCATCTGAGGTGTGGGGGTTGAGTACAGTAACCACTTCATCAACTCGGGTGGTTGCGTCAGGCACATGTTTTTTCGGCGTCCAGCGCTGTGTTTTGCCTTTATCCAGATACTTTTAACCCTTTTCCTCTAGAGTACCCCATTTTTGTGGCTGGCCTGCTCCGTGGGTGCGTCTGGTTTGCCACAGTCGGCTTGAATGTGACCCAGCCGAAAACATCCTGAGCAATATGATGGAAAATCTTCGTATTCAACTGATTGTGTAATGACCCGCATAGGAGCCTGAATGTAAACCCGTTGCGGTAATTCCTTTGATACATCAAGTTCAATACAGATGCGGGCAACCGACGGGCGATTGGCGGTCGCGGTTGCTGCGTCTAACTTCAACGGCGTTCCAACCATCAGGGCTATCTGAAAGAGCATATCTTTTCTATGAAAATGAATTGGGAGTCCACGGAAAGTAACCCATGTCTGAACTATGGGAACTTTAACTGCCGAATCATAGTCCGGTGTCCATTTGGTGATTCTCATATGCTTACCGAAAATCATCCAACTTCAACGGGCAAAACAGCGAAAGTAATCTTACTCATGGTCGAAATGAAGCAGGACGTGTGTTGTATCGAGCAATCCTACCTTAACAGTCCCAGAGAAACCAATGTGATCCATTGCCGAACGGATTGTCGCCAGTGGTGGACGGCCATACCAGAAAGTGCCCACAAAAGTAAAACGATATGGAGCAGCCAAATATTGAATTTTCTCCTCTGTAAATGTAATCATTGGACTGCCCTTGAACCCTTGAACGATCTTCGGCACCATGAACTGAGAAGTTGACACAAAAAGAGACGTAAAATTTTTTGACGGCGCCGAAGTTTTTGCTGATGGCAGGGCCGTAGGGTTAAAAGATGATGGTATGCGTGCCATTGCAAAGGTAACCAATAAAAAGAAAACAACAGAAGAACGGAATGAAAGATGGCGGTGATGGAAGGAAGTTTCCGGAAGGAAGATGGCGGCGGCTGGAGATCGCGCTTCAGATGAAAAGAGAGCATTTATATACACACACACAGAGATATATATATAATGGCGGCTGTTCTCTGGTGATATCTGTTAATCAGAGGAAAAAGAGGCAAACAACTCAAGAACTGTGAAATTTTTTGTGTATATTCAACATCCGTAGTACACCATCTTTATACACATGTAAACTATGCTATGTATGGTAAATTACGTAATCCTCTCCTATAATCACGCTACACAATCAATCACAATCAATTACAATCAATCTACAATAATTACAATTTATTTTCTTCCTTATCTACGTTATTTCCTTCTAACACTCCCCCTCAAGTTGAGCATGGGGATCCACAATGCCCAACTTGGTCAGCACTGTATCAAACGCCCTTCCCGCTACTGCTTTAGTCAAAATATCTGCTAGTTGATCTTCTGAGCACACAAAAGGTAACTCGATAATTTTTCCATCCAATTTTTCTCTGATAAAATGTCGATCAATCTCAATATGTTTTGTTCGGTCATGCTGAACTGGATTTTCAGAGATATGAATAGATGCTTTGTTATCACACCACAACTTAGACGGACTTAAAACTGGAAAACCGATATCTTTCATCAACTTCTTTAACCACAATATCTCCATTACTCCTTTCGCAATTCCTCTAAATTCCGCTTCAGCACTAGAGAGGGCTACAACTTTTTGTTTCTTACTTCGCCATGTTACCAAATTTCCTCCTACTAGCGCAAAGTATCCAGAAGTGGATCGACGATCTATAAGGTTCCAGTCCAGTCAGCATCAGTATATACCTCAATGTCAAGATGTTCATTATTTCTGAACATAATTCCACGATCCGATGTCCTCTTCAGATACCTCAGGATTCTCATAACTGCCTCCATATGATGTTCCTGAGGTTGATGCATAAACTGACTAACAATGCCCACAGCATATGCTATGTCTGGTCGAGTATGAGATAGATAGATCAGTTTCCCCACTAACCTCTGGTATCTCTCGCGCTCTACTTCAGGCTTCCCTTCCACAAACTCCAACTTGTGATTCATCAACATAGGTGCATCTGCAGGCTTACACCCTGTCATGCCAACTTTGGTTAATAGATCGAGAATGTACTTATGTTGTGAAATAAATATTCCTTATTTCGACCTTGCAACTTCTATACCCAAGAAGTATTTGAGCGAACCCAAGTCCTTCATCTCAAATTCAGAAAATAACCGCTGTTCTAACCCCGTCATTTCCTCCACATCGTTTCCTGTGATAACAATGTCATCTACATAAATAATAAGACAGGTAACCAAGTTACCTCGTTTTTTGACAAACAATGTATGATCTGCATTACTCTGGAGATATTCCTGTTTTTTCATAAAGGACGTGAACCTTCCAAACCATGCTCTGGGAGATTGTTTAAGCCCATACAAAGACCGCCTTAATCGACACACTTCATTATCTGCATAAAGAGAGGAAAATCCTGGGGGAGGTGTCATGTACACTTCCTCTTTTAACTCACCATGTAGAAAGGCATTTTTAACATCGAACTGATGGAGAGGCCAGGACTTGGTAGCTGCCACGGACAATAATACTCTGATGGTGTCAAGTTTGGCAACTGGAGAGAAAGTCTCATCATAATCAATGCCATAGGTCTGAGTGTATCCTCGAGCTACTAATCTTGCCTTGTATCTTTCAATACTCCCGTCTGCTTTGTACTTGATAGTGTACACCCAACGACACCCTACTGCTTTCTTCCCTTCTGGTAGCTCTGTTTTTTCCCACGTATTGTTCTTAAACAAGGCATTCATTTCTTCCTCCATGGCCTGATGCCATTCTGGTTTTTCCATGGCCTCATCTACTGTCCGTGGAACAATATTATCACCACTTGAGACCAAGAAACCTCGTGCCTCTTTTACTGGATATTTCGTACCTTTTGACATTTTTCCTGGTGAGTACCGATCTGGCGGAACACCTCTAGTCGTACGAGGAGGAAGAGTCCTCCCCCGTTGTTCTCCTGCAATGTCAGTATTATCCAGAACAGGTTCACATATAACAGGGTATGGGGACATAGATGAATTTGGTAAGTCAAAGGATTTATCTGTGGGGGGTGAAGGTGACTTAGCTTGGTTTACCTCTTGTTGAACACCCGACGAAGACTGATCATTGGGTTGGTCTGGAAGTAAACCTGTAGATACGACAGGAAAAGTACAGTCGGCGTCACCTACTTGTCCTGTTGGAACAGGCACTGAATCACAGATTAAGTTATGTAACCAGTCGTAGGTCTCTCCTGAACTCTCCCCCTGAGACCAAGATTGGGTGGAATAAAAATATTCATGTTCTAGGAAAGTACAGTCAAGAGTGACATGAATCCGCCTAGTGCGGAGATTATAGCACCGATACCCCTTTTGAGACGTGGCATAACCCACGAAGACACATTTGTCGGCACACGCATCAAACTTTGTGCGTTGAGAGAGTGGGATGTGGACAAACACGGAACAACCAAATACCTTTGGACTTAAGGTTAATGGAGATGGAATTGAGACTTTGGTAGTAAGTTCGGATAGTGGAGTGTGATGGGAAAGTATTTTGGTGGGAAGTCGATTTAGTAAATATGTGGCAGTAGCAACAGCTTCAGGCTAGAAATGTTTTGGGACAAGAGATTCAAGCATCATGGCGCGAGTCATTTCGAGAAGAATACGATTTTTTCGTTCAGCCACACCATTTTGTTCAGGTGTATTCGGACAAGAGGTTTGATGGAGAATACCGTGTTCATGGAGAAAAGTTTGGAGATTACTAGATATGTATTCTCCACCATTGTCAGAGCGAAGAATCTGGATCTGTTTCTGAAACTGAGTGACAACCATGTTATAGAAATCAGTGAACTTAGTGGATACTTCAGATTTGTGTTTAAGGAAGTAAACCCATGTCATACGAGTACAATCATCAACGAAAATAACAAAGTACTGAAAACCCATCGGAGTAACATATGGAGATGGTCCCCAAACATCAGAATGTATTAAACTGAAAGCATTATCCATTTTGGTATTATTTGGCTTATAAGAAGAGCGATGTTGTTTTGCTCGAATGCATGTTTCACAAGATAGAGTAGACTGTGATCCAACTAATGAAGGAAACATAAATTTTAAGTAACCTAAAGAAGGATGACCTAAGCGACGATGCCATAACCAAATCTGCTTTTGCGCCATTCCGGTGGCAAGATTGGACCGACCCTGTTGTACCACATCTGTTACGTAGTACAAGCCTCCTTGCTCAGTGCCACGCCCAAGAATCACCTTCGAACGAATGTCCTGCAAAAGGCAAAATTTGGGATACATGAGTATGACACAATCAAGTTCTCGTGTAACTTGACTAATAGATAGAAGTTTTGATGATAAGGATGGAACATATAAGCAATTAGACAGATGCAATTGTGAATTAAAGGGAATATTGCCCCGCCAGTAACTGGAACTAATTCTCCATTGGCTGTCTCAATGTGGGTTTTGGTAGGCGAGGTCCATTGTATAAAATCATTGGGGTCGTTGGTCATGGTTTCGGTTGCACCGCTATCAAGAATCCACTCAAATTTATGATTTTGAGTGATGGAGGAAACAGTATTTGCGGAAGCATGAGTAATAAAATCCGGAGAGGTTAATTTGTTAATCTCAGAAATTTCAGGGGTCAAAATGGTATATGAGGAGACATTAGGGTCGGAATTGACCATTTTTGATGGCTGAGGGGTCCAATCGGCGTAATTGGTAACTTTAGCACTGAGATGACGTTGGGGCGAAAGTTGGGGGACCAAACTAGCAGCCTGCAGGAAATCAGGGGATTGCTTAGTAATATTTGAGGGTGGTCCTGTAATATGTTTTTCTGTTAAGGGTAATAAAGACATTTCAGGAAAAACATTGGGGGTAAACTTGGAAGAACAAGCAACAGTAGGGTTGGGTTTATAAAACCCAACCCTAATACCTCCAGGACCAGTTGCCGCAGGAAGTTCCAGATTATTCTGCCCCTTTTCTTCTTCGACGAAAGTGTTGGAAGCTGCTCCAGCCATGGCAGCTGCTCTCCCTTTTCCCGTCTCCCCCTGCTTCCTTTTACCCTCATACCACTCTGGGTAGCCTATTATCTGGAAGCATTGTTCCTTACAGTGTCTCCGCTGGCCACAGTGGCTACATATCAGATTTTCCTTGTCAATCCCACGCTGTGATGCAGTAGCTGAGCGTGGCTCTGTCCCACCAGTCCTTCCTTGAGTCTGACCCGTCCCTTTCGCCTGTGACTGGCCGCGGCCTCTGGCAGCTGGTGGTCGTGCTACCAGGCCTTGGCCTAACCCCAATGATGAATCCTTTTCTGAGGGGTTTCTCTTCCACACAGCAGCCCTTTCCTCTGCCCTCTTAATTTCACGGTAGGCTGCTTCAAGGCTGGGTAAAGGATCCCTCTTGAGCAGATCCTTTCTGTCCCTGTCAAATTTTTCGTCTAAGGCTGTGAGAAATTGATACAGACGAAGATCCTGTATCTCTCTGTTGTATGTATTGATGTCAGACGCACATGTCATTGGATTAGGTTTTCGGGCATCAATAGATGTCCAAATATCAATCGATTCCAACATCGTTCTACACTCTCCTCCCCCTGTCTGACCATGCTTGCTTTTCGATGCAGGTCATATACTTGCAGAGAATCACTCTCTGCTCCGTAAGTCAAGGCAAGACCATCCCATAACGCCTTTGCCGTTGGATATCTGGTTACATTTGTAACCAAAGAAGGCTCAATGGTTTGTATTATCCAGGTAAAAACTGAGTTATCTGCCTGTTCCCAGGCTGGGTAATTCGGATCTGTAGTAACCGGGGAAGGAGGAATTCCAGTAAGGTGACCTCTCCTTCCCCTGCCCGTAATTGCTCGTAGGACCGATGGAGCCCAAAGAGCATAATTATCTCCATTCAATTTGATGGTTACAGTAAGGTTTTCGGTGGAAAATGATACTGGTTGTTGTATTGTGGGTATTTCTGGTACTCTGTTGGGTGTTTGACGAAGAATACTGGCAACTTGGACTGCCAGATCTGATATATATCGGTGTTGCTGGGAATTTGAGGTGTCTGTGGTTCAGTGTTTGACAGATTTTTTTTGTTTTCTGGGCAGGTATGTACTGGTAGGATTGATAGTTTCTCAGTCTATACTGGCCGAGAGAGGTAAGGGCCGAGAAAGGTATTCTGGGCAATGATGAAGCAGTTCTGAGCCTAACTTCAAAAAAGGATCACCGATATGGTGATGGGTTTAATCAACCCGCTCTGATACCATGTTAATCAGAGGAAAAAGAGGCAAACAACTCAAGAACTGGGAAATATTTTCTGTGTATATTCAACATCCGTAGTACACCATCTTTATACACATGTAAACTATGCTATGTATGGTAAATTACGTAATCCTCTCCTATAATCACGCTACACAATCAATCACAATCAATTACAATCAATCTACAATAATTACAATTTATTTTCTTCCTTATCTACGTTATTTCCTTCTAACAATATCATCAGCGATCAACGGCGGCTTTGTAATGTGGATATCTTCCGGCACATCCACGTCATCCTGCTCCTTCTTCTTTATTGCAATTTTGTTTTGGTTCTTCGTCGCTGTTTTTAATTAGTTTTCTTTTCGCGTCACCCCTGCGGCGGTTGGTCGCAACAGTTTTTTTCGGTGCATCTCCGTGATGGATCCGAAGAGATTCTTTGCTTCCCTTCTCAAGCCCATTGCAACGACACTCCCTCCTCAAGAGATAACTAGATTCAAAGGGGTTCCAGCCATCAAATTCACTTGAGAGGAGGTAACAATATTAGCTGACTCTTTCAAATATTGCTTTGTGGGAACTTTCTGGTATGGCCACCCAAAACTTGACGCTATACGTAAATGCTTTGATCGTATTGGATTTCTGGCATCGGTTAAAATTACACTGCTTGATACCACACATATCTTGATGCAATTTGATGTAGAGGCTGATTATTACAAATGTTTTTCACGTTGTACATGGACGGTCTTAGGTTATCACATGCGTGTTACAAAGTGGACTTCTGATTATGACCCAAAGATAGATATGCCTATTGTGCCTATATATCTTTGCCGGGACTCCCGGTATATCTTTTAAAACAGGAGGCTCTATTTGAGATTGCAAGAATGATCGGCACACCCTTGAAGACTGATTCGGCAACCATGCAATTGTTGTGGACGTCAGTAGCTCGTATATGCATAGAGATGGATATTTCTCAAGAACTACCTCAGCATTTATATATCCAGAGTGATGACTATTCTTTCTTCCAGCCTGTTGAATATGAGAAGTTGCCTGAATATTGCGCATCTTGTCGGATACTTGGCCATTCGACCTCTTCATGTAAAGTGAATAAGCACATAGATTTACCGCCCATGCATCAACCTCCTGCTGCCTCAGCACTACTTAAAAAGCCATCGTTGATTCAGCCAGCACAAAGATGGACGCCTAAGAAGGGTGGCCTGCAGGCCCCCAGTGCAGAAGTTCAGACTGAAGTTAGGGATGCAGATGACTAGGGAGTTGAGACCATTTCGTCCACTCCAGCGATCGCAAATCCGACAACTCCCCTAGTCACCCCAGATGTCTTGGCAGAATCCAATGGTTTTCCCATCCAGGGCATTTCTCATATGCAAGATCTCACACGATTGCACTGCTCTTTGGCAACATTAATGGCACCGATCGTTGAGGAAGCCAAGCCCACACTGAGGCATTCTTCTGGTTCAGAATTGCATGATGACACTACAATCGATTCTTTAGAATTGCGTTCAGCAGTTTTGGAAGTTGCTAGGGTATTGTCAGCTACGCCTCCAACTGAAGATAATGTCCCCAACATCACCCATCCGGATGTCTCAAATGCAGTTGATAATCTTTTGAATATTCGTCTTAGATGCCCACGTCTTAAGAAGGGTGACATGCCTGATGCACCTCCATCCTCTATTATCACTCGTGCTGCACTACAGCGTTCTACAGCTACTACTTCCGAAACATCTCAATGAAGGTACTATTATGGAATGTACGAGGTGTTAACACCTCCGTCACATGCATCCTTTCGCTTATTCGTCAACATAGTTTGCATCTGCTGATACTTATTGAACCAAGCTTTGGATTACCCGATTGGAGCACTTTCGACTACAACTGGGTTTTTCTCATGCACGTTCGTCTGATGAGTCAAATGTCTAGGTTTTCTGGCATGAGACTTTTTTGAGGATTTTGGATGCTCGCCAATGTACACAAAATATGCCATTGCATTTTCGCTGGTTAACCAGTAGGTGAGACTTTTGGAATACGGCTGTATATGGCCGTCATACGGTGAATGCGAGGAAGCCATTATGGGAGGATATGTTGATGTTTCGATCTGGAATGGCTCAACCATGGCTAATAGGAGGAGATTTTAATACTTTTCTTTCATTGGATGAGCATAAGGGTCTATCCACGCCAGCACTACGAACACTAGCCGATTTTAAACATTTTGTCGAATCTTGTGAATTCTCACAGTTACCTTTCCAAGGATCTCGTTTCACCTGGTTTGATGGCCGAGGCATGGGTAAGGTTTGGCGTGGGTTGCATTGTTTTTGTATGCAGTACAGGATTTATGGATCTTTTTGAAAATAGCTAAGTCCAACATCTGCATAGAGCTACATCTGATCATGCACCGTTGCTGCTGCATTGTCAATCGACGACTCCTAGGGGACCTACAGCTTTCCGATACCTGGAGGCTTGGCTGACACATAACGATTTTGAACAATATGTATGCACACAATGGAGGACAGACCCGACAGTGGGCGGGATGTATGGATTTTATGATGAGCTGCGACGTCTAAAAGCTGATTTGCGTACATAGAATCACTATGTCTTTGGTAATATTTTTACTGATTTAATGGCAGCAGAGGAGACAATACAAGCATAAAAGCGTTATGATTCTTCACCTTCGGAGGTCACACGTGGAGCGTATCATTTGGCTAAGGCACGGCCGTTGAAGCATCAAAATTGAACATGCATTTTTTGGAAACAGAAAGCTAACATCAAATGGCTTAAAGAGGGAGACACCAATACATCTTACTACCACCAAAAAGTCAAAACAAGGAGGCAGCGGCAAGCAATAGTCGCTATCAATTGACAGGATGGAACGGTCTGCGAAGACGGTCACTCTATTCAGACGGAAGCCATCTGGTTTTCTGAGCATTTGTTCACAGAGGAAGGGACTTCGGATTATGATAGTATACTATGGTATATTCCAAGTATATTGATGGAGACTGATAATCAGCAGTTATTGGTGCAGCCACAGGCAAAGGAGGTTCTGGCAGTGGTCTGGCAGTTAAGTCGTTCCAGTGCGTCAGGACCAGATGGTTTTCATGGCTCTTTCTATAGGCATTTTTGGGATGAGATACATTTAGACGTGCTACTTGTGGTGCAGGAATTCTTCTTAGGAATTCGCATGCCCAATGTTATGGCAGCCTCCTTAATTTTTTTGATTTTTGGCCTATTTGTTTGACAAATTTTCTGTCAAAGGTAGTCACCTGAATTATTTCAACTCGTTTCAATATACTACTACCATGTTTGATTTCTCCAGAACAAGCAGGATTCATGTCAGGCCGTGTTATTTCAGAGCATGTATTGTTGGCTAAGGAGATGGTTCATATATTAGACCATAAATGCCGTGGAGGGCAAGTTATGGTTAAGATGGACATGGCTAAGGCATTTGATCGAGTATCGTGCCAATATTTGGAAAATTACTTCTCAATTTTGGTTTTCACTCTCGATTTATGCACCTTGTCATGAATAATTTGGCAGCCACATGGTGTTCAGTATTGATCAATGGCAAAACATGTGGTTTCTTTAAGCTGACCAGGGGAGTAAAGCAGGGAGATTCGTTATCGCCAATTCTTTTCATTCTTGCATCTGGAACAATATCAACGAGCCTCACGGCAATCGGTCAATTATCAAAAGAGTCAATTGGTGGCTAGTGAGGGAGTCTCATTGCAAAGGGTGGTGGCAGACTCTCTATCCCTTGGGATAGAGGTATTGTCTGCCTACCACTTACCCTTCCTAGACCCTAACGATAGTTTTTGCTGTCGTTGGGATATACTGGGTCCGGATGATGATGATGATGATGATGAGGGAGTCTCATTGCAAAAGGTGGTGGCCACGTTGAATATGAGGGTCACAACGCTCTCAATAAAATACTTGGGCTCTTATCTTTTTAAAGGTATCAATCGCTCACAATACTATACTTCGTTGATAGATCATTTTGATTCACGCTTGACAGGCTGGTCACACAGATTATTAAGCATGGTAGCCAGATTGGCCCTCATACAATTAGTGTTATCCACGATGACTTTGTATATCATGGCAGCTGCTAGGCTTCCCAAACGTGTAATAGCAGAATTGAATTGGAAGATGTCAAATTTTTTGTGGCGGCAGCGACATCATTGGCGTGCATGGGCTGCCGTTTGCTATCCAAAAGATGGAGGTTTGGGAATCCGCAATCTCGACGCATTAAAAGAGGTTTTTGACTGCAAATTGTGGTGGAAATATCATACGACAAACTCACTATGGTCCCACTATCCGAGGCAAAAGTATGGGAACCGACCACACATGCAAGAATGTATTTATGAGTATGCGGATTGGAAGAGGTTATGTCGAATACATTCTTTCTGTGCTCTACATGTACATGATTCACATGATGGTTTGGCTTGGGTTGATGATACCCATGGCCAATTTAGCCTACGCATTGCCTATGAATCTTGTCGCCGAAGAGGAGTCCCTTTTCCTTTGGCTCATTATATTTGGTAGTCGGGTACACCTGAGCCGGACAGGTGTTTCTTTGGAGGTTATGGTTTAATGCGCTCCTGGTGCCAGATAACTTGCGGAAGTGGTCAGCCACTTTTCCCACTTGCTGTGCGTTTTGCCGGTGTGCCACAGCAGACCAGGAGCATATCTTTTACACTTGTCATACTATCAAGACTATATGGCTTCGCTTATCGATTACTTTTGATGGCATGTCGCACAACGATGGTCGGTCAGTTGGCTGTAGTGGTTCCATTGGTTGCATCTTGAGCTATATGGAAAGAATGCTTTGTGGTACGATTTGGGGATGACAATATCTCTTTGAGCCAGCTACGAGAGCAACTACGAATGGACATTTACACATAGTGTTCTTCTATATCAGGATGCAAATTTGCAGCTTCTATTCCGTCTTTAATTGAGATGCATTACTCTCCGCCTCTGCGATCCAGCCGAGTGCAGGTTATCAGATAGAGGCTGCCACCTTCTGGAAAATTAAAACTTAAAGTAGATGCAGTGGTGGGTCGTCGAGGAGCAGCTGAGGGCAGTATTATGGGATGCTACAGGTCATTTAGTCAAATCTATCTGCTTCTCCCTACCAGTGTTACCGCCCATGCATGCTGGGTTGCAGGCTTTATTATTCTCCATCATCTTCTTTGCTGCAGCAGGTCACCTTTGCTTACATATTGAGATTGACTGTCTGACCCTTCTACAGTTGATAAATAATCCTATTTCTTTGTCCATGCGGTTGGGAAATGATTATAATCGACTCACACAGCTTTTAACACTCACGAGGGCCACAATATCGCATGTACATCGTGAAGGGAACTCAGCGGCGCATTTTTTAGCACAACATGGAATTATGCAGAGACAAACATGTGTTTTTTCGGTGCTCTTGGATCTCTCTCCTTTAGTCAGAGGTAGTGTGCAGACGGATATTCATACAGCTCACATCCGTACATAGAAGACCAATGACTTCGTACATTCTTCCCGCCTGTATCTCATCGATGTGGGTGGTCAGGTATGTTTCATCTCATGTTTCTTCGTTATCACACTTGCTCTATGATAGATGCCTAATGCCATATTTTATTGATTTGCTGAAGTTTGTTATATATCTTTCCCCATTCAATGGCGCCACTCTAGTCGGCAATTCCTGGACCATACAACCACGGCTGTTGCCCGCACCTCGCTTGATGACGAGCAACCCGAGTACTTATTTTTCTTTCATATTACGCATACCATTTGCTTTTCATCGATGTTGGGCCATCATAACATTTTCTATGATTGTTTTTATGAGGACGATATCTGTCAATGGCGACACTTCGCTAGAGGAAAGACCGGCTGCTCTGATCTACTACACACATCTGTATCCCACCAGCTTGACTACATTTCAATTAGCTTGATGATTGTTTTCACAAACTATAGTCCATTGTTTTCTTGCGTTCATAAGTTTTTGTATGTATTCTGTTTTTTGTTCTGCTTAGTTTGGGGGAGTCTCCCTCTGTAGCGAGACGCATTGATGTAACCACGGTATTCCTCCGCCACAAGTGAGGGTAATTATATTAATAAAATACCTGGACGGTACCGCCCGTCCTTCACCTAAAAAATATACATATATATATGCAGCCGTGTATATATCTAGTGTGGAGAAGAACTTTCCATTTAAGATTTGTTGCCGAATAAGCATTTTAAAATATATCTCCTTAACAACTTCATTAAATGAACTAGTTCAGTCCATTTAACATAGCACCTGAAAATAGCGTAAATACAACAAATGTTTGCCATATGATTTAAGTCTTAACGCTTCATGGCACATTAGTCCAACAATGATATATATAAAACATATAAAGCATATTTATCATGTACGCATGTCATGTAACATTTAAATCATGCATCTGGAATCACATAATATTTAAATCATGCATTTTGAAATCATTCAGACCCCAGTTTCTTAACAATCTCCCCCTTTTGATGATTTGCAAAATAATCTTTATTCATGATTTAAATGTGCCATAATCGATCCCCCTACAATCATGCATTCATAACTTGTATTCCAAAACTATCTCTTAAGTCGTGCTCCCCCTTAATTCAATCTCCCCCCTTAAATCATGTTTTTCTCCCCCTTCATTTTGTAAATCACATAAAAAATGCAATTAGAAGCAAAATCAATGAAGAGCAATTTATACAAAGAATCATGCATTTCTAGTGTATCATGCTCATCATGTATGCTATTTTCTTCTATGTCATAAATTCACATTCGGTTCATTTGACATAAAAGGGCTTTACTTTTGCATCTATATATCACCATAGATAATGTAAAAAACGCTTTACTTTTGCATCTACATATCACCATAGATTTTGTAAAAGTATTTTCTTCTCTTTTTCTTCTTAATACTATTTCTCTATTTTTATTAGAAATATTGAAGTACGGGTGAAAAAAATTCACATCAAAACCACCATCAAAAAATTTGTGTACTAAGCAAGTTATAGGATAAGTTGCTTACCAAAAATACGTTGGAAATTTGAAGTGTACTTGGATTTTCGATTGTGTCCTTTCCAACTATTTTACCTTCATTGTCATCTCTAAAGGTTACAGGTCCTCCCTTTGTAACTGTAGCGCCCCGCACCCTGGCCTAGCCGGATACGGTGCACCTGCCGTACTTCACTACGGAGAGTACCAGGCGTTAATCCATAACGTGTCTTAGTCCATAACAAAATATGTGGACCTTCATGCTTACACGTCAACAAGTAAGCAAAACCGAGGCAGAATAAAAACTTTTAAAATAAAAGCGTCTAAACATCCATCATAAGTCTTACAGACATGCTCACAAAATACGGAAATCCAAAAGTCAATGTTTCCAACATAAATTCATAGAGGTTCATCAATCACATCCATCATAGCAGAGTTCCTTAAGTCATCCTCCTCTCGCTCTTCTACGGATAAGGGACCCTAGGTTCGTCTTCGATCCATTCGACCCTATTTCCTGCGGGTTCTGGAAGGAAAAATAAGGGGGTGAGTGACAACGTCACCAGCAAGTAAACCATAAATAGTCGTGAATTAAATGGAAAGTACATACAAGAACCAAACCCCAAAAACTTGGTTTAGAAACATACCTGACCTTCCATCCAATATTCATAAGTAACAAGCTCATAACTTATTAAAAATCATAACTTAGGAGCTATCAAGTCATCACATCTTAGCCTAAGTAATAATGTACCAAGTATATGACGAACCATTAAATGCAACATGCATGAGTATGCACATGTGATGCATCATGATAAAATAAAATGAGGATGAGTTCTTTCGTTCTTTCTTTCAAAACATCATCGTCAATAAAATAAGAGAGTGTTCAGATCTATTCTATCTAGATATGAGGCGGTCATATTCTTCCCTTCGAATCTATTATTTCCGGATTCGAAAATGGTCATATCATCAATCATAGTGATCAGGTCTATTCTCTCCGGGCCTGTACGGTCATAATCGTCATAATCAGGTCTATTCTCTCCGGGCCTGAACGGTCATAATCATAGTCAGGTCTATTCTCTCCGAGCTTGAACGGTCATAATCATCAGATCAATTAACCCTGGATCTGGAGCGGGTCATGCTGGCCAGAAACATACGGTACCGATGGAAAGCGTTCTTTTCAAAACGGAATCTTTTCTTTAAAAAACGCTTTTCGTCATTCTTTGTCATAAAATCATTTTCATAAATCATGTAAGTGACGATGATGCAATGTATGACGTGCACTATGTAATTCGTGACAAAATGCGTCACATGCATACATGTATGTTCTTATTCTTTAGGCTGGAAAAATTTCTAGATTTATAATTCTGTTCATGCGGCCTAGAATCCTCATAACTTCGGCCCCTCCTCATAATTTCTTAACATACATACGCATAAGGATGTCTTTTCTACTCGTCATAAAACTTTCGTAACATTTCGAGATATGTAAGACCCTTAAACTATTAAGTTACCAAACAGGGTACTGCTGAATTCAGCAGTGCGATACCCCTCTTTTATCTTTCTTTCAAGCCCAATAAGCTTTATTTAATTTGGGCCAAACCTGAAAAAATACTGTAAACATGCCAATAAATATTGTGCATAAGCCCAAGCCTATTAAACAAGTATAAATCACAAGAACGAAGCCTCCAACTAGTTCCGTAACTTCAGCCCAATTTTCCAGTTTAGTAGCGTTCGCTTTACTACGGTATTTACCCCTTAAAATAATTATTCCAGGCTGATTAATTTACATGGACATACTCATCTATGTCCTAAATCATTACCATAAAATTTCCGGAGTAACACAATAACTTTCAAGGGGTCATTTATTCACTTTTCCAGAACGGGTACATGCTGATTTCTGGAGTAGCCAGTTTTACTACGAATTTTATTGTAACCAAACCATAAGTACTTTTTCAAAAATTCCAACTCACAGACTTAGTAAACACATAGGGCTAGTATCCTACCAAACATCAGCCCATTTGCATTTTTATAAGATCCATTTTCGGCTCCATCAACAAGTCACTTAAATTCTGTCCAGTCCAGTAATTCCGGCTTGACCAGTTTTACTAAAAATTCCATTAAAAATAAACCATAACTTATTTTACCAAAAGTCCAACTCTCATATTTACTACACACATAGGTCTAATATCATACCAAAAATTATCTTAATTTCATATTCTAAAATCCATTTTTAGGTCTTTCAAAACGTCACATTATTCTGCCTTGTTCCAGTAATTTCCATTTTTGTCACTTTTCCTTACTCAAAGTGTTCCAACTTGAGTTATTCTTCATAAATGGCTCACTAATCATCAATACACTTTTTAGCATAAACTTTGCAGGTTCTAATACATTCTAAGGTCATCTACAAATCACTTCAAAACAGTCTTGAAGGTGACACACAGCACACCTTGAATTTGCACTTTTTGTACATAGTAAAATCTATTCATGGCACATTTAATTCGTATGCCCCATATCCCTCAAAAAAGCCCGTTTTCACTCACATGCAAGAGCTTAAATTATGTTTCCATAATGAACATACCACACCTAGGTCATAAAGCATACAACTTACATACATTCTTTACTCCACAAGTTACAATCTTTCACAAGAATAATATTTATCCCAACTTTCATCCATCCGTCCCTCTTACATGCCAAAGAAGAGAACTTTGCCACATTTATATTAGACAAGCATCATATTCATACTCAAAAAGGGCAAAGAATCCACCTTTGAAGGAATCTCATACATGCAAGCCACTATTCTTAAGAAATCCGAACATTTCATGCTTCAAGCTTAGCACTTAACATCTAAGATTAAAACTTAGTAACATCTAGACATTCAAGCATATACTATCACACATAAGTCATGAATATTTATAGTGTACTTGCCTTTTTCAAGCTTAACCTTTCCTTAACTTGGAACTTGGATTAAATGAGTGAAGTCTTCCTCCTCTTCACTATAAGAACCCCACGGTTTGGAGGAGGAAAAGAACAAACATTAGTTATTATCTTAAGAAACTAGATTGGCTTACCAAAATGAAGCTTGAATGGTGTTCAAACTTCTAAGAAACTAGTACCACTTAAGAGCTTGAAAGCTTGTACTAGTGACCATGAGGGCCACGGTTTTTGAACAAGAAAGAGTAGCAATGTGAGCTTTACTCAATGAAGGATATAAAATTCTCTCAAGGAATTTAGAGTGTTCTTACCTAGACCAAGTTTGAGCTTGGATGAATCTTACACCTTCTTGGTTCTACTTGGCCATGTGCCTTGGGGAGAAGAGAGGGAAAGTCTCTTGCTCTTTGTGAATTCTTGAGGGTTGAAAGTTAGGGTTTCTTGGAGAGAAATTTCTTTACTAGGCTAGAGGTTTAGCCGTTGGAAGCAAGAGAGGGAAGTAGGAGATCACCTTGGCATGGTTAGAGTTAATTAACCCAAGTTACTTTAGTTAATCAAGGTTACTTTAATGCTAACTTGGGTTACTTTATCCAACTATAGTTACTTTAAGGCTAACTTAGGCTATTTTAGGCTTGTGTTTAACTTAAAGTAACCATAGTAAGTTTTTGAAATGCTCCTTGGTTAACCATAGAGGGGGAATCCGGCGGTTAAGCATTAAGTGGCCATTACCATGCTTAATTCTCTTTCCAAGTGGGTTTAATAAAAAGATATGTAGGTAGTTGTCCTTTTTAATAATTATTTCCCCCTTTTTCTTGATTTAAAAATAACATTTAGGGAAATGTTGAGTCTTCTTGGACTCATAGGCCGAAATTTTGTGAGAGTTGGGGGAAAATTGCCCCCCACCACTTAAAATTGTCTAGTTGCTATTTGGGCTTGTATTAAGAAGGCCATTAAGAGTAACCTTCTTGTAATTTTGAGAATTTTTCTAAGGCCCTTTATGCCTTATGGCCGAAATTCCCTAGGCCCTTAGGTGAATTGGCCATGATCCATAACTCATGCTTGAATAATTGTAATCTTTGTTCTATCAAAGTAACATAAAAGAAGTCATAATAAAACTTAGTAAAAATGTACTTGAAGGATGCAAATTATATTAATTTGCTTATACAAGTCTTCAAGTACAACATGACTTTTCTTTGGGTACAACATCCTCCCCCCTTATTATAAGTTTCGTCCTCGAAACTTGAAAGCGCTAATTAAAAAGATACGGGTATAAGCTTCTCATGTTTTCCTCTGTCTCCCAAGTAGCTTCCTCAATTGAATGGTGCTTCCATTGCACCTTAACCATGGGTATGGATCGTTTCCTTAATGTCTTCTCCTTACGACCAACTATCCTTTCCGGTTCTTCCACGTATGTTGTGTCGGCCTCAACTTTCAAAGGCAGTTCCTCTATGATTTGGCTAGGCTCGTGCACATATCGACGAAGTTGTGATACATGAAATACATCATGCAATTGAGATAGCGACAGCGGTAACGCTAACCGGTAAGCGACTTCTCCAACTCTTTCAAGAATCTCATAGGGTCCAATAAACCTTGGGCTTAATTTTCCCTTGATGCCAAATCTCTTAACTCCTTTTGATGGTGATACCTTCAAAAACACCTTTTTCCCCAGCTTGAAATTCCAATGGCCGCTGTTTCTCATCTGCCCAAATCTTACTTCTATCTTGGGCCGCTTGTAACCTTTGCTTTATGATCATTATTTTCTCTCGAGTCTGTTCTACTAGATCAGGTCCTGTGAAAACCTTATCTCCGATTTCGTCCCAGTAAAGTGGAGAACGGCACTTTCTTACATAAAGCGCTTCATACGGAGCCATCCCAATAGATCGATAGTAACTGTTGTTATAAGAAAATTCTACTAGTTTGAGACTCTTGTCCCAACTTCCCCCAAAGTCGAGTATACAAGATCGCAACATGTCTTCCAGCGTTTGGATGGTCCTTTCCGATTGACCATCTGTTTGGAGGTGAAATGCAGAGCTCATTCGTATCTCAGTGCCCATCGCTTTTTAAAAAGCTGACCAAAATCGAGAAGTGAATCGTGGATCACGGTCACATACAATACTCATGGGCACTCCATGTAGGCACATAATTTGATCAATATACATAGTAGCTAGCTTCTCCATAGGAGCCTTGATCGTCATATCCATGAAGTGAGCGGATTTTGTTAAACGATCGACGACTATCCAAATGGCGTCATGTCCATTCTTCGTCCTTGGCAGGTCAGTTACGAAATCCATAGCAATGTGTCCCACTTCCACTCAGGGATTTCAAGAGGCTGTAACAAACCTGCGGGTCTCTGATGTTCTGCTTTCACTTTCTGACAAACAAGGCATTTCTCTACGAACTCCGCAATTTGTCTTTTCATGCCTTGCCGCCAGAATCTTTGTTTTAAGTCTTGATACATTTTGTTGGCTCCAGGATGGATAGACAAACGTGTATTATAAGCTTCATGAAGAATTTGTTCCTTATATCATTGTCATTGGGCATGCACAATCTTTCTCAAAACCACAAGCTATCATCACTCCTGATCTTAAAATCCTCAGATGGTTTCGTCCTCAACCTATCCTTCATTTTCTTTAAAGTCTCATTCTTTTCTTGACCCTCCTTAATCTTGTCAATTAGCGAAGGAATCAATACCAACTTTGCAAGCATGCCCTCAATGGAATCAACCCCCTCAAGATCAAATTCTTCCATATCACGCTGCAGAGGTGGTTGACGCGGATGGCTTGTCTTTCTACTCAGAGCGTCGGCAACTTTATTGGCTTTTCCCGGATGATACTGAATAGAAAGGTCGTAGTCCTTCATTAACTCTAGCCATCTGCGTTGACGCATATTTAGTTTTTTTTAGGTGAAGAGGTACTTAAGGCTCTTGTGATCTGTGAAGATTTCGCACCTCTCGCCGTACAGATAATGTCTCCATATCTTTAGGGCAAACACTACGGCTGCTAATTCAAGATCGTGTATCGGGTAATTTTGTTCAAATGGTTTTAGCTGTCTAGATGCATACGCAATCACTCGATCTTTCTGCATTAGTACACATCCAAGTCCATTCTTAGAGGCATCACTATACACCTCAAAATTTTCACCCGGAATAGGTTGTGCCAAAACTGGGGCAGAAGTTAGCTTCTCCTTTAATTCAGTAAAACTCCTTTCACAATCTGAGGTCCATTAGAACTTGGTCTCTTTCTGGGTCAAACGGGTGAGAGGCATGGCAATTCAAGAAAACCCCTCAATAAACTTACGATAGTAGCCAGTGAGACCGAGAAAACTCCGTACTTCTGTAACGTTGGTCGGCCTTGGCCACTCTGTGATTGCCTCGATTTTCTTGGGATCTATGGATATACCCTCTTCAGATATCACGTGTCCCAGAAATGCTACACTGCGTAGCCAGAATTCGCATTTACTAAATTTGGCATACAGTCGTTTTCTCGTTAGGATGTCGAGGACGGTCCTTAAATGGGTCACGTGGGTCTCTTCATCAGGTGAGTAGATCAAGATATCGTCAATGAAGACTACCACGAATTTGTCCAGTTGCTCTTGAAATACTCGATTTATTAGATCCATAAATGTCGCGGGGGCGTTGGTCAGTCCGAATGGCATTACAAGAAATTCGTAATGTCCATAACGTGTTCAGAATGCAGTTTTCAGGACATCCTCAGCTTTGATGTTCAATTGGAAGTATCCCGAGCGAAGATCAATCTTACTGAAAATTTGTACCCCCTGCATCACGATATTTTTAGGTAGTGTTCATAATAGACTTATCATTGAAATAAAAACTTTGAATCGCTTAAGATAAAAACTAATGTTTGGTTTTATCTTTTGCTTAAGATAATAACTAATGTTTGCTTAAGATAATAACTAATGTTTGTTCTTTTCCTCCTCCAAACCGCGGGGTTTTTATAGTGAAGAAGAGGAAGACTTCACTCATTTCATCAGTTCCAAGTTAAGGAAAGGTTAAGCTTGAAAAAGGCAAGTACACTATAAATATTCATGACTTATGTGTGAAAGTATATGCTTGAATGTCTAGATGTTATTAAGTTTTAATCTTAGATGTTAAGTGCTAAGCTTGAAGCATGAAATTTTCGGATTTTTTAAGAATAGTGGCTTGCATGTATGAGATTCCTTCAAAGGTGGATTCTTTGCCCTTTTTGAGTATGAATATAATGCTTGTCTAAGATAAATGTGGCAAAGTTCTCTTCTTTGGCATGTAAGAGGGACGGATGGATGAAAGTTGGGATAAATATTATTCTTGTGAAAGATTGTAACTTGTGGGGTAAAGAATGTATGTAAGTTGTATGCTTTATGACCTAGGTGTAGTATGTTCATTATGGAAACATAGTTTTTATTTTAATGATAAGTCCATTATACATATTGCCAAAAAATGTCGTGATGCAGGGGGCACGGATTTTCAGTAAGATTGATCTTCACTCGGGATACTTCCAATTGAAGATCAAAGCTGAGGATGTCCCGAAGACTGCATTCAGAACCCGTTATGGACATTACGAATTTCTTGTAATGCCATTCGGACTGACCAACGCCCCCGCGGCGTTTATGGATCTAATGAATCGAGTATTTCAAGAGCAACTAGACAAGTTCGTGGTAGTTTTCATTGACGATATCTTGATCTACTCACCTGATGAAGAGACCCACGTAAACCATTTAAGGACCGTTCTTGACATTCTACGGAGAAAACAACTGTAAGCTAAATTTAGTAAATGCAAATTCTGGCTATGCAGTGTAGCATTTCTGGGGCACGTGATATCTGAGGATGGTATATCCGTAGATCTCAAGAAAATCGAGGCAATCACAGAGTGGCCAAGGCCGACCAACGTTACAGAGGTACGAAGTTTTCTCGATCTCGCCAGCAACTATCGTAAGTTTGTTGAAGGATTTTCTCGAATTGCTATGCCTCTTACCCGTTTGACACAGAAAAAGACCAACTTCGAATGGACCTCAGATTGTGAAAAGAGCTTTACTGAATTAAAAGAGAAGCTAACCTCTGCCCCAGTTTTGGCACAACCTATTCCGGGTGAAAATTTTGTGGTGTATAGTGATGCCTCTAAGAATGGACTCGGATGTGTACTGATGCAGAAAGACCGAGTGATTGCGTACGCGTCCAGACAGCTAAAACCATTTGAACAAAATTACCCGGTACACGACCTTGAATTAGCAGCCGTAGTCCTTGCCCTAAAAATATGGAGACACTATTTGTACGGCGAGAGGTGTGAAATTTTCACAGACCACAAGAGCCTTAAGTACCTTTTTACCCAAAAAGAATTAAACGTGCGTCAACGTAGATGGCTAGAGTTGATGAAGGACTACGACCTTTCTATTCAGTATCATCCGCGGAAAGCCAATAAGGTAGCCGACGCACTGAGTAGAAAGACAAGCCATCCGCGTCAACCACCTCTGCAGCGGTGATATGGAAGAATTTGCTCTTGAAGAGGTTGATTCCATTGAGGGCATGCTCGCAAAGTTGGTATTGATCCCTTCACTGATAGACAAGATTAAGGAGGGTCAAGAAAAGGATGAAACTTTAAAGAAAATAAAGGACAGGTTGAGAACGAAACCATCTGAGGAGTTTAAGGTCAGAAATGATGATAGCTTGTGGTTTCGAGAAAGACTGTGCGTACCCAATGATGAAGATATAAAGAATGAAGTTCTTCGGGAAGCCCACAACACTCGATTGTCTATCCACCCTGGAGCCAACAAGATATACCAAGACTTGAAACAAAGATTCTGGTGGCATGGCATGAAAAGACAAATTGCGGAGTTCGTAGAGAAGTGTCTTGTCTGCCAGAAGGTGAAAGCGGAACATCAGAGACCCGCTGGGTTACTACAACCTCTTGAGGTTCCCGAATAGAAGTGGGACCACATTACGATGGATTTTGTAATAGACCTACCAAGAACGAAGAACGGATACGATACCATTTGGGTGGTTGTAGATCGTCTAACTAAATCCGCTCATTTCATGGCTATGACAATCAAGGCTCCTATAGAGAAGTTTGCTATAATGTATGTTGATCAAATTGTGAGCCTTCATGGGGTACCCATAAGCATTGTATGTGACTGCGACCCTCGCTTTACATCACGATTTTGGACAGCCATTCAAAAAGCGATGGGCACTGAAATACGAATGAGCTCTGCATTTCACCCCCAAACGCTGGAAGACATGCTGCGGGCTTGTATACTCGACTTTAGGGGAAGCTGGGACAGGAGTCTCAAACTAGTGGAATTCTCTTATAACAATAGTTATCATCGATCCATTGGGATGGCCCCGTATGAAGCCCTATATGGGAGAAAGTGCCGCTATCCATTGTATTAGGACGAAATCGGAGAAAAGATTTTCACAGGACCTGACCTAATAGAACAAACGCGGGAGAAAATAATGATTATCAAACAAAGGTTGCAAGCAGCCCAAGATAGAAGCAAGGTTTGGGCAGATGAAAAACGGCGACCATTGGAATTTCAAGATGGGGAAAAGGTATTCTTGAAGGTATCGCCATCCAAAGGAGTTAAAAGATTCGGTATTAAAGGAAAGTTAAGCCCAAGGTTTATTGGACCCTATGAGATTCTTGAAAGAGTTGGAGAAGTCGCTTATCGGCTAGCACTACCGCCAT
Organism: Eustoma russellianum; assembly: GCA_036186865.1. Taxonomy (NCBI): domain Eukaryota; kingdom Viridiplantae; phylum Streptophyta; class Magnoliopsida; order Gentianales; family Gentianaceae; genus Eustoma; species Eustoma russellianum. The sequence goes on along the minus strand of AP025065.1, from coordinate 10,190,139 downwards.
CACTATCTCAACTACATGATGTGTTTCATGTATCTCAGCTTCGTCGGTATGTGCACGAGCCTAGCCATATTATAGAGGAACAGCCTTTGAAAATTGAAGCCGATGTGGCATACGTGGAAGAACCAGAAAGGATAGTTGATCGTAAGGAAAAGACATTAAGGAGACGATCCATACTCATGGTTAAGGTGCAATGGAAGCATCACTCGGTTGAGGAAGCTACTTGGGAGATGGAAGAGAACATGAAGAACTTGTACCCTCACCTTTTTGATTAGCGCTCTTAAGTTTCAAGGACGAAACTTGTAATAAGGGGGAGGATGTTGTACCCAATGAGGAATTATATTGTACTTAAGACTTGCCTATGAGGATTTATGAAACGTTGCATCTCCAAATACAATTTATTTAGTTTTATGATTACTTCTTTAATTGGATTTGTGTTAAGGAAAGTATTGTAAAATAATTCAAGCATGAATATTAGACTATGTGAAGTGGCCAATTCACTCCCAAGAGCTTGGGAGATTTCGGCCACAAGGATAAAGAGGGCCTTAGAGGATTTCTTAAGATTTCAAGAAGATTAATCTTAAGGGTCATCTTTAAGTGAGCCCAAATAACAATTAAACAATTTTAAGTAGTGGGCAAATTTTCCCAACACTCACATAAATTTCGGCCCTTAGCCCAAAGGAACTCAAGATTTCCCCTAATTTTATATTTTAAAAGAAAAAGGGGGAAAATAATTAATTAAAAAGAGGCAGTCACCACATAACTTTTTTTAAAAAGAATTAAGCATGGTTAGGCTCATTAAGACCCTAACTGCTGGATACCCCTCAAGTGGGCAACCAAGGAGCCTTTCAAATATTACCATGATTACTTTACATTAACCACAAGGTTAATATAACTCAAGTTAACCATTAAAGTAACCCTAGTTGCATTAAAGTAACTCTAGTTGCATTAAAGTAACTCTAGTTGCATTAAAGTAACCTTGATTAACTAAAGTAACTAAGGTTAATTACCTTAACCATACCATGGTAATCCCTTATTCCCTCTTACCCCCAACGGCTAACACCTTAGCCTAATAAGGAAAATTCATTCCAAGAGAACCCTAGAACACTCTCTTACTCCCAACCCTCAAAGAACCCACAAAGAGCAAGAAAGTTTTCTCTCTTCTTCTTCCCAAAGCACACGGCCAAAGAAAACCAAGGGGATTCAAGATTCATCCAAGTGCAAACTTGGTCTAGGTAAGTAAATCCTCAACTCTTTAAGGGAATTTCTATATTTACATAGATTGAAGCTCATGTTGCGCCTTTTCTTGCTCATAAACCGTGACCTCCATGGTCACTAGGTTCAAGCTTTCAAAGCTTTTAAGAGATGCTAGTTACTTAAGAGGTTTAAACACCACTCAAGCTCCATCTTGGTAAGTCCATTTAGCCTCTATTTAGTTACATCTTTCACTTAAGAACATTGACTAACAATTGTTCTCTTTTTTCCCTCCAAAACCGTGGGGTTCATATGTGAAGAGGAGGAAGACTTCACCCATTTCATACACGTTTCCAGCTAAGGAAAGGTATAAGTGTGAGAAAGGAAAGTACACTATAAATACTCATAGCTTGTGTGTGAAAGTATATGCTTGAATGTCTAGATGTTTCTAATTTTCAATCTTAGATATAAAATACTAAGCTTAAAGCATGAAGTTTTTGGATTCATGAGTAAGGTGGCTTGCATGTATGAGATTTTATTTAAAGATGGATTCTTTGATCTTTTTTTAAGTATGAATATGATGTAAACCTAAGATGAATGTGACAAAGATATCTTCTTTGACATGTATGGGGGACGGTTGGATGAAAATGGGAAATAAATGTAGTTTTTGTGATAAATTGTAACTTGTGGGAGTAAAGGTGTGAACAAGATGTGTGCTTTATGATTTAAGCTTAATATGTTCATTATGGAGATATGATTTAAGCCCTTGCATGCGTATAAATGGGCTGTTTTGGGGGTAGGGTATGTATACACCAATTATACCAAGAATGGATTCTAGCATGAACATAATGTGCAAGACCAAAGGAATGATATGTGTATCATTCAAACTGTTTTGAAGTGATGTGTAGATGACTTTTTAGAATATATTAGAACCTGCAAAGTGTATTTTAAAAGTGTATTTAGGTCATTCATGAAGAATGACACAAGTTGGGACACATGTGGTAAGAAAAGGTGACAAAATTGGAATTTACTGGAACAGGGCAGAATATCGTGACGTTTTGTAGGACCTGAAAAGGGACTTTAGAAGCATTCAATTAAGCTAATTTTTGGCGTGACACTAGCCCTATGTGTGTAGTAAATATGAGAGTTGGAATTTTGTTAATGGAGCTACGGTTTATTTTTAACGGAATTTTTAGTAAAACTGGTCAAGCTGGAATTACTGGACTGAACAGATTTCATTTGACATATTGATTGACCCAAAAATGGACCTTAGAAATATGAAAATGGGCTTATTTTTGGTAGGACGCTAGCCCTATGTATTTTGCTAAGTTTGTGAGTTGGAATTTTCGAAAAAGGACTTACGGTTTGGTCACAATAAGATTCGTATTAAAATTGGTCATTCCAGAAATCAGCATGTACCCATTTTAGGAAAAAGAATAAATGACCTCTTTAAAGTTATTATAATGCTGCAAAATTTTTATGATAATTACTTAGGACATATGTGAGTGTGTCCATGTAAACCATTTAGCTTAGAATTATTATTTTAAAGGGTAATCACCGAAGTTAAGTTGGTGTTACTAATCTGGGATTTTGGCAGAGTTGAAGAACTTGTTGTGGGGCTTTGTTTTGGTGGGCATAGACTTTTTTGTATACTTTGGGATTATTATCATTAATTATTGGTATGTCCACATCATTTTCCAGGGTTGGCCCAAATTAAATGAGACTTAATGGGCTTAAAGGAAAAGTAAAAGAAAAGACACAACACTGATAAAATTCAGCAGTACCCTATTTCGAAATTAAATAAACTAAGGGTCTTACACGTCTCGTAACGTTATGGCGAATGGATAAGACACCCTTATGCATATGTGTGACGAAAAATCATGATAATTGGCTGAAACTGTGAGGTTTTGAGGCCGCGCAATTGGGACGATAATTCTGGAAATTTTTCCAGCCTAAAAAAATAAGTTTGTATTTGTATGTATGTGATACATATTGTCACAGATTTGCATAGTGCATGTCATACATTGCATCATCGTCATTTACATGATTTATGAGACTGGTTTTATGAGAAAGAATGAAGAAAAAGCGTTTTTAAAGAAAAGATTCCGTTCTAAAAAGAACGCTTTCCACCGGTACCGTGTGTGTTTTCTGGCCAGCAGGACCCACTCCAGATCCGGAGTTAATTGATCTGATGATAATGACCGTTCAGGCCCGGAGAGAATAGACCTAATTATGATAATGATCGTACAGTCCCAGAGAGAATAGACCTGGTGATTATGAGTGATGACGTGACCGCTCCCAATCTGGAAATAATAGATTCAAAGAGAAGAATATGACCGCCTTAGATCCGGATAGAATAGATCTGAACACTCTCTTGTTTTCGTGACGATGATGTTTTGAAAGAAAGAACGAAAGAACTTATCTTCATTTTTATCATGATGCATCACACGTACACACTCATGCATGTTGCATTTAATGAGTCATCGAATATTGGTACGTGATACTTAGACTAAGTTGTTATGACTTGGTAGTTCCTAAGTTATGATCTTTATCGAGTTATGATCTTTCATAAGTTATGATCTTTAATAAGTTATGATCTTTGATAAGTTATGAGCTGAGTACTTACGGGTTTTGGATGGAAGGTCAGGTATGTTCCTAAACCGAATTTTGGGGTTCGGTTCTTGTATGTACTTTCCATTTAATTCACGATTATTTATAGTTTACTTGCTGGTGACGTTGTCACTCACCCCTTATTTTTCCTCCCAGAACCCGCATGAAATAGAGTTGAATGGATCGAAGATGAACCTAGGGTTCCCTACCCGTAGAAGTGCGAAAGGTGACGACTTAAGAGACTTGACGAGATGGTTATGATTGATGATCTTTTTATGAAATTATGATGGGAGCATTTACTTTTGGGATTTCCGTACTTTATGATCATGTTGTAAGACTAATGATGGTTGCTTAGACGTTTTTATTTTAAAAGTTTTTATTCTGCCTCGGTTTTGCTTACTGGTTGACGTGTAAGCACGAAAGTCCACATATTTTATTCTGGACTATGACATGTTATGGATCGACGCCTGGTACTCTCCGTAGTGAAGTACGGCGGGCGCAGCGTGTCCGGCTGGGCTGGGGTGCGGTGCGCTACAATAGTGGGCAGCTAGTATGTGCTCTTCGTTTTCCACTTCCGGTGTTGCCGCCACTGCATGCCGAATTGCAAGCCATGCTTTACTCAGTGGTTTACTTTGCAACATTGGGTTTTAGTTAGTTACATATTGAGATAGACTACCAATATTTGTTAACATTTAGCTTATGCAGACGATCTTCTTATTTTCCTGCAAGGAACACAGCGTAATATACGCAATTTTAAAAATTTCTTAACGGAATATGAAACTGCTTCTGGTCAGAAGGTAAATTTCTAAAAGAGTAGTCTCATTCCATCGGCACGCCTCTCAGCCCGACGAGTCCGAACCTTGCAGGAAATACTAGGGATGTGACTCTCTTCATTACCGTTTCGATACCTGGGTTCCTATCTTCACAAGGGGATTAATCGATCACGATTTTGCTCTACTCTGTTACAGCATTTTGATGACCGTTTAAATGGTTGGCATTCCCGCCTCCTCTCATCAGCGGGTCGATTAGTATTATTGTGTTCTGTACTTTCTGCGCTTCCTCTCCATGTCATGGCTGCAGGAGGATTACCAAAGTCTGTAATTAAAATGATAAACAGAAAGATGGCCACTTTTTATTGGGGACATCGACATCATTGGGTATCATGGTCCAAAATCACACTGCCCGTGGAGGAAGGAGGCTTAGGGCTGCGGGATCTTAACGCGCTGCAGCAGGCATATCATTGCAGAATCTGGTGGCTATATCAGAAACATGACACGTTATGGAGTCATCATATGCATGCCAAATACGGACGGAGAGGGGATTTTCAGCCAAGACTGCCGGATTCGCCGGTCTGGAAACTTATCTGTCGCATTCATGATGTATGTATTTCGCAAACGGCAGGCGCGGATACCCATCTTACATGGCAGCCAACACCCTTGGGAGAATTCACTCTAAAATCTGCCTATGAAGTTTGTCGCCCATCTCGACCCACTTTGCTCTCAGCTAAGTTCATCTGGTTCAAGCAACATTCGCCAGCCATACAAGTCTGGCTTTGGAGATTATTCCACGCAGCCCTGCCATTTGAAGATTACATTGGTGTTTATTCTGCTGCACGCCCTACACAGTGCCCCTTTTGCAAGAAATACTCGGCAACGGTTGATCATGTTTTCTTGTATTGTCAACCAATTCGGCTTTTATGGACGTTCTTCGCAGCGGAGCTAAATGGCGTTTACCTCACTACACTGCCTCTACGTCAATATCTATTGTCATAGTGGTACCGTTCCTCCTCTTCTTCAATATTTGGGGTACTTAAAATTGTTGTTCCGGGCATACTAGTACATAATATATGGCGTTGCTATGCTAGTTTAGTGTATGAGGACACGCCATCCTTTTCTTTCTCGTCTCTGTGGGCTACAGTCCATTTTGACATAGATATGTGGATTCATTCCCTACATGGATCCAACCTCGCCGCAGGGCCTTCCCCTTCGATACCCTGGATTCCAAAGCTTCGATCTCCACATCTACAAGTGATCAGATGGCACACTCCGCCATCGGGACGGTTTAAACTTAATGTTGACGCAGCTGTTGGACGTCAATATGTTGCAGGCGGAGTAATCCTGCGCGACTCCCATGGAGTTTGTGTGCGCGCCTTATCATTTCGCTTACCTCCATGTTCGCCACTGATGGCTGAAATTCAGACAGCTCTATTTGGACTGCTCTATTTTCTTCCTTTATATCGGACGCTTATCATCGAGACAGACTGTGCGCAAATGCTGATGCGTCTACGTCAACGACAGCCTATCTTTGGCAACTATCATCTTAGACTCTTACACATGATGATTAATCATCATCATTTGGATATCAATCATATATATCGCAAGGCCAACATGCCAGCACATTACCTTGCTCAGCACGCAATGACGTCACCGCTCGCAGCCTTTTTCACTCGCACCAGTCTGCCTCCCATGGTTCGAGCAGCAGTCACTTTGGACCTCACGTCGGCAACCTTGCGTATGCGTTGATTTCTACGTCTTCCAAATGGATTGGCGAACTATCATATTCTCTGCCTGTGCTCGTGTGAGTACAGGCAGGCTCGGTATGCTTCCTTTGCTCCTTCATTTCATCACCATTTGTCTTCCATCTATTGATGCAAACTTTCTTTTCTATTCCGCATGGATCACAATTTGCGATGGCTGGATGCTTTTCATTGCATATGGCGAGTGTCACCCACATCACGTCTTCCACATGGATTGGCGTACGCTTGCAGTCGCTGCCTGTGCTATTATAAGTGCAGGCAGCCTCGGTGAGATCCACATCTTATCGTTTTGTCGCATTTGTACATATTTTCTAATGCTGACGCACATTTCTGTATTGCTGTTACATGGACGATTTCGCATCTTCGAAATTTTAATGTCGCTGCTTTTCTGGACTTCCATATGGATTGACTCTCCTTTGTTTCCCCTGCCTGTACTTCGGACGGTACAGGCAGACCGGGTATGTGTTCCTTTCCCTGGGTTGCCTACGTTTTCTTATGTATTCTCTACATGTCTCACACATGCTTTTGGTTGCATGTTGCATGGACGGACACAACAATCTGGATGGCTAATCGATTGCACGAGGATGATGTACATTCTGAAAATAGCAATCGGCAGCTGTTATGGCATTATTATCATTTTCTTCCAATGGCGAGATTTTTCTATTCTGCGCGGGCAAACTCAGCGACAACTACTCCACGGATGTGTCCGTATATAAACTCCTCGCCTTGGCACAAACTTTGCCAAGGCGACATCGGCTCAATCAACGATTCCCACTGCTTATACGGGCGAACTCGGGCCATACCACCATGTATAGCAGGCACACATTTATACTCAATTTTAGATTCGATTCATATCAATGACAGCCGTATAAATATGTACGTTTTTTCCTTCGCCAAGGTTTTATCCACAAGGGTGGTTTTACTTGGCAAGGTTTTAATGCGGCATATCATATACGACTGGAGATATGCTATTCTTAGTTCGTTAATTCATTTATTCGCATACTCTGATGATTGTAATATGGTTTTCCTCCGCCAAAAGTGAGGCTTACCATTAATAAAATTTCCTTTAAAAAAAATATATTTATATATATATATGTGTGTGTGTGTGTGTGTGTGTGTGTGTGAGTGTGTGTGTATATATATGCAGCCAAACCTACTTATCACCCTTGTTTCATTACGATTATTTTCGACTGATATATTCGTGTCACTTTCTTTCTGAGGTTTGCTTGTAGCGACCCGTCTCGAGCCCTAGTACTCGAAACGACTCACCCGCCGTATTTCGCTAAAGAAGATACAAGGCGTCAAAATCGAAACAGATACATGTCAGCGGAAGTCAAAATTTAAAACCTCGAAATAATCATCATCATAAATATCAATGTCTAGGAAAATCTAAATCCGATACAAATGTCAAATGTAGATATAACACAATCTCTAAAGTACATAAACCTCGAGTATCGCTAATCACTATCTCAACTAAGCCCTCGAAAGTCTCATTAGAATGTCATCGACCTCCATATCTCCACTCTTGGTCATCCTCGGTATGCTAACTCAATCACCTGTCTATCTGCATAATATGTTAAAGCGTGGTTTGAGCGACAAGTCGCTCAGCAAGTAATCCCACTATACTTACCATGGGGTCGTACACGGAGAAGCAAGTGTAATATAATAAATAAATAACAAAATAAAAAAATAGCATGCTTCTCTTCGCAATTAAAGTTTACCTCTTTACCCCTATACCAATCAAGCAACAAAAGCACACGCAACTAAGTCAGAAACACACAAGTGTTATCACAATCAAAATCAATGATGCGGTTTCAAAACCGATGCAATGCGATAAAACTCAATTTTCGATATTCACATTTGATTTCAAAAGTATCCATTTTCCAATTTCCAAATCCAATTTCAAATGTTCGATACGATACGATATGGTACGATGATCGATGCGATACGATGTTCGATACGATATGATATGATACGATACAATTTTCGATACGATATCTCGATCATCGATACAAATACCATTTCAATGCAATGGTCATGGCTCTTACCTTACAAACGACTTATATCGCAAGACTTACGAATTGATCTCCCAATGGTCAAATATGCCGCAGGCGCTCTATCAAAATAGTCAAATATGTCTGGGCGCTCCAATTGGTGGTCAAATATGCCCAGGCGCTCTATCAAAATAGTCAAATATGCATGGACGCTCCGTTTGTTTGGGATCAATCCAGTTTAACGATATATTTCATGTGTAGGGGTGAATTTTCAAAAATATGCAAATGCAACTTTTCAAAACTATCTTCAAGTACTAGAGTTAGTCCAATTTACCAAAATGGGCCAAAATATCAAATTGTCAAAATTACCAAAATTGCCCTACAAGTAACACATAATTCCAAACAAATATTTCAAAATTACCCAAAATACCAAACCATCATCATCTGAGCTATGTATGCATACACATATGCATGTCCACGCCCATACATGCACATACACACATATATACGCACACGCTACTCCCTCGACTCACTTTTATTCATCATGAGAAACTTACAATTTTTATAACTTACATACATATACCACGGCATCACCAGCAAAGGAAATATATATAACATATGCATATATATTACTTAAGCCCACGGTTTTCCATAAATATTAAAACACAGAATTAAGCAAAATGTTACAAAAATTTCCTTAAACAAACAGTATCCCACATCGTCTAAGTGACTTGACATGCTCACCCACAGAAATTTTCCATGCAAAGTTCCATCAACTAGAATTAAATACTAGAGAATTAAATATTAAGTGCTGCACACATACTCCTGTTACAAATTGGAATCACAAAGTGAAATTCTCATAACTATCAAAATTATGCATTCTTTAAACACCAACTTTCAGATCAGTACTATTATGATATATATATCAGCCATACACATACGCATCACAAACCATATATATGCATATTCATAAATACACAATATCATATACATAACGCTCATATATCGTGAATTATATATACGTCTTTTGTATGTAAAACTATTCATCGGTATAAATAAATATGTATATTTATATTAAATTCATAGGATACTTTAACAACTCAATTCTTTTTAAAAAAAACTTTCGGCGGTGCCTAGAATTTCAAAGCAATTATAATTTTAGGCATTTGCACATATATTACCTACATATATACAACCGGTTTTAAACACACATATATATACACACACATCTATGCATTCAAAAATATTCGTGCATGATCCAAATTGATACCATAATAAACGTACAGATTTTACAAATACATAGCAAGTATAGCAAGATTACTTACATTGGTTCGAGCATAGTATACCGTAAACGAAGTTGATATAGGTTGAAAACAAGAATTATCCTTCTTTTCGCTTAGTTGGTGCACTCGGCTGGGGGAAATTTTTGCCAAAATACTTTCTTAGATATTGTTGTTTTTGGTAACGGCACTGGGAGGGGTAGAGGGAATTTAAGGGGAGATAAAAGAATTTTTTTTTTATTTATGAATGGATCAAAACTGACGGGATGGAGGGAGTGATTTTAGGCATTAGTGTAGTGGTCAGTTAATGGGGGAAGTTGACACCCCCATGACTGACGGTTTCAACATTTTTTTTGCTATTGAAACATTTTTTTTAAATCAAAACTATTTTTTTCTTTTAAAATAGCGGTTGTAACATGCTTAATCATGTCACTTGCAATACACCATGCTCACTACCGATTCTTATGGGCTCTCTCTGAATACCATTTGACAATTGCTCTTCCCGGAACACAGATAATGCAGCATCTCCAGTATTTTGCCTCCTTGCAAATTGTATAAATATGTATGCTTTTTCTTTCGCCAGGGTTTATCCACAAGGGTGGTTTTACCTGGCAAGGTTTTAATGCGGCATATCATATACAATTGGCGATTGGCAATCATCAGCGCTTTGTACCATTTCTTTTCTTACGATGACTCTATGTAATAAGGTTTTCCTCCACCACAAGTGAGGCTATTCAATAAAATAAAGTTTCTAATAAAAAAATATATGCAGCCGTGTATATATCTATGGAATATGGAGAAGAACTTTCTATTTGAGATTTTTTGCCGAATAAGCATTTTAAAATATGTCTCCTTAAGCACTTCATTAAATGAACGAGTTCAGTTCATTTAACATGGCACCTGAAAATAGTGTAAGCACAAAATATGTTTGCCATATGATTTAAGCTTTAACGCTTCATGACATGTTAGTCCAACAACGATATATATAAAACATATAAAGCATATTTATCATGTACACATGTCATGTAACATCAAAATCTTGCATTTCGATTCACATAACATTCAAATCATGCATTTTGAAAGCATTCAAACCCCAGTTTCTCAACATTTACATCTAGGTCATGTGGTACTAAAAATTTAATCTTATCATCTAATATATTAATTAGTGATAGTGAGTAAATGTTACCATCTCTATTTCCTTTTAGCACGATTTCTCCCTTTTCAGTAATTATATCACAAGAATTAGGGAGAAAAGAAATATGATAACCACAATCTATAAGCTTAGAAATACAAAATAAATTATATGAAAGATTACCCACAAGTAACACATTTTTTATTTGAAATGTGCTCGGGTCCCAAATAGTTCCTTTTCCAACAACATTTCCTTTGTTGTTGTCACCAAATGTCACCTTTCCTCGATTCTCGATTTGTTCCAGCTCGGTGAATAGTTTGGGGTTGCCAGTCATATGCCTCGAACATCCGCTGTCTTTGTTTTTAGATTCTTTGGTTTTATATTCTTCTTGTCTTCTTTACGATTTACCTACCCTTTATTTAGGTCCTTGCATGTTAGGGTTAACATCCTTGTTTATGTACCCTTTGGATATCCAAACTTGGATGTACCTTCTAGGCACATATTTAGCATTTTTATAAGTTGAATAAAGAGGATTTTCATGTATTTGTCCATTCCATTGAAAAGAAGGTGTATGCATATGAGTGTTATATCTTGGTCTATATGCATTATAACTTGGGCGATTTTGATAGTGAGTATAAGGCATATGATTTTGAATTTTAAACGGAACCTTATAAGTGTAAGCATATGATATAAGTCTGTTCCTATATGCCTTATAAGGAGATTGCCTATATGTAGGCCTATATGCATCAGTTTATATTGAATATTGTTTATTTGGCCTAGTCACATTTGTGTGTGTGTGTGCGCGCGTTGTTTCTAGGTGGTCTAGATGCAAAATTTTTCTTAGGTGTATATTTACATGTGTGTGCTTCCTTCTTTTGTTTAGAATAAGTAGAAGGAGTTGACAAAATAGGTGCTTTTGACTCGGTTGCATTATATGGTAATTTAGACTTAGATGACACAAACTTATTTTTTTATCTAACTTGTCATTTTCTTCTTTATAGCCTAATCCCTTTTTATCATTTCTATATTTCTGTGATGATATTAATGTGTCTAACATATTAGTTCAAGACTTAAATTGTTCTAACATCTTTGTAAGTATAGTTTAGATGATTTTAGTTGTGATATTTCTTTTTCAAAATTATCTACCTTAGTTTTTAACAAAATATTCTCGGTTTTCAATATTTATTCATTTTTCCTATATGACTCGATTTTAATTTTTAAAGAGTCAAGAGTATTAGAGGACTTTTGTTAAAAGACACTAATAGTTCGAAAAATTCCAAGTTGGACGTCTTCAACTTGTCATTTTATTCAATTAGTTTCTTTTCTCTTTTGATAATCATGTAGGGCCTGTATATCACCACTAGAATGGGGGTTGAATAGTGAGTACGGAAAATTTGGTTTTTAAAACTTTTTTCAGACCAAATAACTCACTTCTGAAAACAGTTTCTGTTTTCAGATCCTGATTTGAATCAACCAGATTACCTAGTTGTAGACCTCTAAAAATTAAGAAATTTGGTGACAATGTGCTCTCAGATGTTATGACTGTCTCACAAAATTTTAGATTAAAACTCCAAGTTTAACCCCTTGAAAAATTGTTTTTGCACAGATTGCATCAATCTGCCAGAAACTGTGCTCCGAAATAAAAAATTTATTCCTATTAATTGGCAACTCTAAATGACCTGAAACTTTTATGGTGTGCTCCTTAGAGGTGTACTTTAATGAGTTAAAACATTTTTTCAAAATTATCTTGGTAAGTACGTCAACTACGTCGATGTTCTCAACCTTTTAAAATCTGAGAATCAGAGTACATTAGTCTCAGAACTATTAACGTTTGACTGTCTTATACTTATCCAAATATGATGAAACTTGTGCCAAATGAAAGCTAGGACGTGTCACTATGTTTTGGCAAAATTTTGTGATTTTTGAAAAATGTTTGCTATTTTCCCGTGTGTATGAAAACGATACAACAAACTGGAAACTGAAAGTAAAAGTGCTGAAAGTAAATAACACCGAGATGTTTATACTGGTTCAGTTAAAACAACCTACTCCAGTCTTCAAGGACACCTTCCTCGGTATTCACTAATCACAAATAGCACCTTAACACAAGGGTGACTGGAGTTAAACACCAACTCCACCCTTTTACAATCAAACAAACAAACACAACAACACAAACACCACCACCGATCGAATGAAGGTTTGATTACACCTTATTAAAACTTTTACAAGACATGAACGTATGTGGGTGGTATGAACAAAGCCTATATAATATATAAAATGTAAGAATGATAGGCTTGTGGCTAAGAGCAAGAGAAAAGAATAAGAGAAGAAGATAATAGTCTTGCTTGAACGTGTAAGAATATGAACTTTGCTTAGCCATTGTCTTGCACACTTTGCCTCTATTTATAGTGTGTTGGCCACCCCCTAGCTGAGTCCCCTTGAAAATTTGTCTTGAATGCCTTGGAAGATTTCCTTGTATAAAATGATGACACAACCTTGCTTACTTGGCGCAATACTATTAGACAAATGACTTGTCTTTGCCTAGTTGTCACTTCTTGATAGGACATTGTTTATCCACCTTGGCACTCCATAAATGAGCTGGAATTTCCATCAAAAAATATGAAATACATGCTTAAAATCAATGTGGTTAAAATCGGCCAGTATGTCCATGTGCTGAAATTTTCTGCATGTGTTGTATTTTGAAATGTTTCCTTGTCTGTTGACCTTTTCAATATCACCAATCATGTGTGGCTTATCCTCCACCAATTAAACTGCCAAATAAGCTCCACCTAGGCTCCAATAAAGTTTCATAGGCATGTGATCTTCAGCTGCACATGTGCTGAATTTTTTTATGTAAACTTTGTCAAATAATGCATAATTTTCACACACATGGTAAATTGCAATCAACCCTTAAATTATATTTCTAGAACACTCTAATATGTCTTGAATATGTAAAAAGTGTCTAGATACATGTAACACTAATGTCAAAAACGTTTCATGTATGTAAGGTTGTAGAAAACCGAATTTTCGACTTTCATTGATTACGCGATTTTTCTCTGATTAATTTCAAAATTCTTAGACATGTAATATATATTATGTCACACATAATATACATAAAATAAGGCGTATATTCAGCTCGAATTTCTGAGTGAAAAACGCCATGTGCCTTTTTAAAAAAATGAGTTTGAATTCTCCACATTTTTAGGCTAAATTGTGGGTGATTGATGTGTGTAAACATGGTATGACTTTGGTCTGAATTTGACATGTGTAGCACGAAAATTTTGAGTATTTTTAGTGTACATAGGCTAGCCATCTTTACATGGCAAGTACGTGACATGTCGGTGAAGGTTCGGTAGTCACCCGATACGATAATTTTCAGTTTATGACTTTGTGACATGTCGTTAAAATTTTGAGGGCAATATGAATTGTAATATATGATATGATACCTGTATGTACTCATAAATATGAGGTGTATATAGTGGTGTGACATCGACGTACGTTTATAATATATATAATGTGTCAGTGGAACGTCGGAATATAAGCATATATAGTTTTGTCGTAAAAAATATGGATATAATATATATATATATATATATATATATATATATGTATATATATATATGCCATATATATATAATTGTGGAGAGGTAACTTTCCATTCTAAATTTGTTGCCAAATAGCTCTCTCCAAATTCATTTAATGAACTAGTTAGTTCATTTCCTTAAGCACTTCACATAATGAACTAGATTAATTCATTAATTATGGCACCTGAAAATAGTATAAAAACAACAAATGTTTGCCATATTATGTAAGCCTTAATGCTTCATGCACGTTAGTACGACAACATTATAATTAAACATGTAAAGCATTTTTATCATATACATATATCAAGTAACACTTAATTCATGCGTTTCGTAAACGCGTAACATTTAAATCATGTATTTTAAAATCATTCAAACCTCGATTTCTCAACAAATTGTTTACATTGTGCATGCATCTTTAAGAATGCTTCATACATTTCATCAAATGACATGTCATTATCAGAATCTACATCAAAAGAAGAAATTACCTCGTTTGATACGAAGCATACTTGCGCTTCCTCATTTTTTGAATCTTCGAATTCTGAATCGGAGGAGTCGCTCCATGTGCTCGCCTTCATTTCCCTTTTGTCTTTCCTTGCCTTTGGCTCCTTTGGCTTGGGTCATTGGGACTTCTTATTTTGTTTGTTATTATTATTATTGTTTTATTCTTCTTTGTTGGGAAATCATATGAGATATGTCCCTTTTGACCATATTCATAGCATTTCAATTCTTTATTATGCCATTCGTCACTATTTCTAGTTGAGTTATTTTTCTTAAATTGAGAAGATGAAGATGAAAAAGATTATTGTCTATTCTTATTAGGCCGTTTGAAAATTGTCCTAAGTTTTCTAGCCACTAATATTAAATCATCATCCATTCACTATCACTACTACTTTCATCATTATTTATACAAGTAGACTCAGTTTATTTGAAAGCAGTAGACTTACTAGATGATTTAGATATGCTCCTGTATCACTATTACTTTCATCATCATCTATAACATTTGGTATTGAATTAGTTTTTATACAATTTAGATATGCTCCTGTATCAAAAGGAGCATTAGTATCTATATAAAAACAGTTAGAAAATTTTATATGAATTCTTATTATATATTTTCTAGAGGTTATTTTCTTTAAAACAAATAAAAATCTCGTGGTATTTTTGAAAGATTTTTAATAGCATTTGAACATCATTTGGTGGGATGAAGTAGCAGAGAAGATGATATCCACACCAAAACTAGTTTTAATCACTATGGACAAAGTTGATATTGTCCGTGATAGGTTAAGAGCAGCCCCAGATAGGCAAATAAGTTGGGCAAACATGAGAAGAAGACACTCTAATTTTAAGATGGTGACGTTGTTTATCTTAAGGTGTCATATATGTAGGGTATGATGAGATTTGGCAAGAAATACAAACTGAGCCCAAGACACATTAGACCATTCATAGTGTTGCAGAAAAAGTTGGAGCAGTGACCTAAAGATTAGAGCTACCTTCTGAGTTGACCATAGTACATCCGATATATCATATTTGTAGGTTGAAGAAACACATGAAAAACTTGAATTTAGTGGTTGACATTAGACTAGTGACGATTCAAGAAGATCGGACATACACAAAGCTATCTTTAAAGGTCTTAGATCGTACATAGCAGATGACTGGGCAACAACGGGTTCTAATAGTAAAGGTTCAATGGATGAAGAATCCCAAGTCGGAAGACACCTGTGAAAGCAAGGAGAAAATGATGCAATTTTACCCCTACCTTTTCAAATATGGTACATGAAGTTTCAAGGATGAAACTTCTTATAAAAGACGAGAGATCTAATATCTGAAAAATAATTTTTTAAAGAGAAAGGCAAAATAGTAACTTTGCCCTCTTTAATTAATGTTGCTTCATTTATTACTGAGAAAAGGAAATGAGATATTTATTTCATCTCCTTCGTCATTGACGTAGACATCAACTGAAGATGCGAAAGAAACTGCCAACTGGCATGGAAACGATCGCTGGTAATCTAATGGTGATTTCTGTGATCAGATTTTGGATTTAGAATCAGCATACTGAGAAGGTGAAAATAGTATAAGAACATCATATCATTATAATGATTAGATTTTTGGATCAAGTTGATGATTAGAAATGGAAAAAGAAAACTCCACCGTCCTTTGTAGTCTAGGATTTTTGAGACATGAGGAAGGTAAAGTTTCTACTATTGAAGAATTTAGATCAAGAATCTACGGAGAAAAGTAAGACACTTTAACTTTTAACTAATTTTACTATTTTACCTTTACGGTGAATGTATGATGAATGGGTGATGAATACTATGTAATGTGGATGGTTTATGTTATGCCCTGTAAATAAGCTACGTGAAATTGCATGACATGCAAGTATACATGCACACACACACGTTGACATACAAATAAAACAAATATTATTTATTATATGTATTTACACATACTACACGGCAAAAAATTAAAGAAAAAGGAAATAGATAGATTTAAAACTTAGGATCCTAATATAATTAGGAAGTGAGTGAATAGATAAAGTTAATCAAATTACAAATTCAAATTTAATTAGGAAAAGATAACCTAAATATCCTAGAATTTTTACCTATCTCTATCTATAATTATACCTACTTATCACACCATTCTTACCCTATTCATTATTTCAAAAGAAAACGGCAGCCACCCTCCCAATTTCCCCAAGCTTGCCGCCAGCCATATAGAGGAGGAACAACTCATCTTTGCTATGTTTTCATCCCGATTCTTCGTGTGTATCGTATAATCGAAGCGAGAGGCAAGTACTCTTACTATATTTACTATGATTTCTAACATTATAATGTTATTTTCGTATCGAAAACGGATCATGTATTTGGTTGCATAGTTGGTTGTATTATATGTAAATATATACATGATGTCAATTTGTACATGGAATGTATATATATTTCATATGTTTGAGAAATCGAAAGTTGCTATAATGGATTTTGCACTGAAATATGTGTTCTAAAAATATATATATGTGGTGGATAACCATTTGAAAGTGCATGCATGATTACTCAGTAAAGGCAAAGATTATATTATTTTCATTTGGCTTCTGATGGTTGCGTGGCTACTGTCTAAATGGACAGTGAACCTTTGATTTGCAAATATGTTTAGTTTACGGGAAAGTTTGCAAATTTTGTGAAAACCAAATTTTCGGCCAGTTATAGTATTGATAAATTTCTTATTTCTTTTCTCTTTTTTTTATAAAAAAAGGGGCACTCAGCGTTTTGGTAATTCTCGTGGATTCATTTTACTGGTCGAATTGTTTCAAAGATGAATTTAAATTGTTTTTAATTAAATGTCTAAGATGATGAATGTATGTGTAGTTATGGCCGTGTATACATAAGTATATATATATTGAATCGTTTCTTGTTTTATCTCCAGTGTTATATATATAGGCGACTTAGAAGCAGTATATATGGCAATTTGTTGAGTACATTAATCGAAAGGGTTGTTGGATATAATTTAATAGATAAGTTTTTTTTCATCTGTTTGAAATGAGTCTCCTCAAGGTTCATTTACAAGACAATTGATAATACATTTATGTAACTTTTCTTTTAACTAGAATTAACACCCACTGCTTATGTTACAAAGGAAACAATATAGCAAATTGTGCTGCACATGTGTGCTGACCGTGTGTGTGTTTACATGGGTTAAATGAATTTATTATTTTTTTAGCCAAAAGAGGCCTCTGGCCGAATAAATTTGAAAAAAAAAGTAAATCGAATTTGTGCTGTGAATGCATTGAATGGTCACATGCACATTGAATATATTTATGTTACCAGTGTCGTGTGAAATGTGCACAGGGTGTATAAAAGTGGTGAGAGTCTTATAGTTATATATATATATATATATATATATATATATATATATATATATATATATATATATATGTGTGTGTGTGTGTGTGTGTGTGTGTGTGTGTGTGTGTGTGTGTGTGTGTGTGTGTGTGTTGGTATGAGAAAGAGGGAAAAAAATAGAAAACTATGAACTAATTATTTTAAGTAAGCCAAATTAACTTTTATTATTAGGTATTGATGTTTATACTACAATTGTTTAGATTCAAGCCTAGAGGAGAAGGGAGTTAATTCGTCAAAAAGGTAGGTGCCTCTTCCCCCTCAAACGGATATGATTCATGCATGCTTTAATGGTATATTAATGTGTTTCGTTGTTTTATTTGTTTAAGTTGTAAATTTTGTTTAGTTGTTTTTTTTATTTGTTTAAGTTGTAAATTTGGTAGATGTTGGAAAGCATGAGATATATTGTTTATGGCTGCTATGTGCGTGTATGTGTGTGAAATTGGTGGTATGATTGAATCGAAAACAAAATACCCTTAAAGAATTGGGGAGAAAAAAAGGGGGACTTTTACATTAGGAGCCTTTAAAAAGTTGTGTTTTGGCCTTAGAATAGGTTCCTATAGACTGGAAATAGGAGAAATTGAGGGTTGGGATCGAAAAAAACGAATCACAGCACGCGTTGCCACTGGTGGAACAACCAGTAAATAAAAATTAAATTAATTTAAGACAGAGAACAGGCTGGCCAACGGACCGAGCCGGCTGGCCAGCGGGTCGGACCGAAGGCGGCCCATTAACCACAAAAAAAATGTATAGGAAAATATAATTAAATACCAGTAAAATTCAAATAAATTCCAGAAAATATAAAAGGTTAAAATTAAATTAACCCACTTAATCTAAAGTTTAGTAAATTTAAGAAATTAAAGATAAATAATAATAAATAGAATTTATTAAGGGAGAAATAGGAAAAATTAGTAGAACATTTTAGAGAATTAATACAAGCTAAGGGAAAATCAAGGGTGATGATAAATAACAACTTTCTAATATTTGGAAAATTTACGAACCTAAATTTGAGTGTCGGAGGATGGTGAGGATGGGCCAAGGGCCTCAGGCGATTGTGTTGGTTGCATTCATGACACGTACATTGCATGATGGTGGGTCGTGACGTACGGGTCACGGGCGCTCAGGATGGTGTACGGTGGCGGGGCCAAGTACACTCAGGATGGTGACTGTGGGTGGGTACGACCCACAGCCACTCAGTTAGGACCCAGGTTCATGCATTGCATGGTGGAGAGATCGGCATTTTGTCTGACATGACTTTGTTGCGTGTGACATGCATAGTAGGACATGCATCACGACGTTGCGCATTTTTATGTGGAGTGCTTTACTTACCGCATTTGCCTTATCTTATGCATGTTATCTTATATTTATGTGCTATGTGGTTTTATCTTATATTTATGTGCTATGTGGTTATATCATTTCGGTATGCATGTTTTGTATTGGTTTGAGGCGGGCATCTACTGGGTGATTTTCTGTCACTCATCCCTACTTCCCAGGTGAGCCGGAGGAGGACTACGAGCACATTTTCGTTGAGGACGGGACGGACATAGTAGAGTGGGCTGGTTGATAGCTGCAGCTGGTTACGAGGGGCTCTGCAGCTATTTGTGTTTACTTATACTTTGGGATGTTCATAGACTTCTTTGTTACTTTTATTGTCAGAATTTTTATTCAGTAAGGTAATGACGATTATTGGAGTTTAATTTAAGTTATGATTTACGTTTCCGCGGGAAAAATTTCTACGTCGTTTCTGACGTGTAAGAGATTGATTCGACGCCTTGTATTCTCCTTAGTGAGATACGGCGGGTGCACTGTTCCAGATGCTAGGGCTCGGGAGCGGTGCGCTACAGGTGGTATCAGAGCCGAGGCTTCAGATCCGCCTCGGAAACACAGGCTTAATTAGATCACTTAGACATAAGTTACGATCTTTTAAAAAAAATTCGATTTTACCCCTGATAAACGAAGTAGACTTAAGATATGATCTTGGACCTAGGTTATGATCGGGTTATGGGAGGTGTGTGCCGATGGTGAGCTTTCCTTGTCTAACTATCGATTTATCGGCGTTCAACCTTTCGATTTATTTTTGACTAATGAGATTTCTTCTTATGAACTCTGATAACAGGAAATGCCTCCACGACGTGAGCCAGCTGGGAACGGTGGGGAGAACAACCAAAATCAGGGATCATCCCCAAGCACTTGAAGATGTCATAGTCACCATGACCAGCACCTTAGCACAGCGGCACTAGCTGCTGAACTAGCATGCACCGCCTCCACCACCATTGCACTCAGACCTGAGATTCTTCGAGAAGGAGATGCGGAGGAATTATGGCGCAGCACAACTGACACTGCCAATCACTTGGATCTAATTTCAAAATGAGTTTAAGAAGTAGTACGTGTTCGACATTGCGATCTATCAGAGCATGGCTCTAGATCCATGGCGGAAGCATAAATTTAGGCTATGATCTTAGAAATTAAGTTACGATTTTGCTCTTAAGTCACGATCTTAGAAATAAGTATCGATTTTTAGTCGTAAGCAATGATTACATATGAAGCATCTTATTGGAAGTAAGACGTGACCTTAGAAATTAACTGATGATCCTACCCGTAAGCCACGATTTTAGACATAAGCGGCGATCTTGATTAAGAGTTGATCTTTGACTTAAGCATTAATTTTAGTCATAAACCTGATTATAGACTAAGTACGATTTGTAACTAAGAAGTGATCTTAGACATGACTTAAACACAAGCACCGGTCTTAGTCGTAAGCTTTGATTATATTCTAAGTATTGAACTTAGGAATAATAAATGATTTTAGACGTAAGGAACGATGATACCGAGTATCGATTCTAGAAATAAGTCGTGACATTAGACCTAACTGATGATCGGATAAGAGATATGTCCACCTATGCTTAGGGCGTCCCATATGATTTGAGTTAATTATAGTATCTAGGTGTTGATTATAACCATTTGTATAATTCCTTAGATCCGACTCTGCTAAATCGATACCATTTCGGTAAATGAACCGAGTTCACGCCTCTATATCGACAATAATGTCGGAACGCGACTAAGTCTAAGTGGGAATGGTAGTTCCTAAGAAATGATTGACAGTAAAATGAAGTACTAAGAAAGGGAGTTATTAGCGTTATGATCAGTAGAGTCTAGCAAGAATATCATACAAATGGGTTATAGTTGTGACTAAGATGTTGAATTGTAGAGTATCAAATAAGCGGAAGATATTAGTTCTATTAGGGATATTGATTGATAGTGATAAATGAGCAATACTAGCACGAGTATAGTGGAATAACAAAGAATTATGAATTTGAGTGTTGATTCATAGAAGTACGCAAGGATTGATGCATCGAGTAGGCTTGAACTGAAATATGAACAAGTGGTGGTTTCTTTCCATGTGGAATCTAACCAAGTGAAATTAGCGGTTGAAATCATCTAGTGGAGAAGTATGGCAGATCAGGGTGGCGCGCTGAAGCATCGTGGATTATAATGCTCTAAGTCGATCAATATTTAGTGTGTCATCCTAGGATTGGACAACTTAAGTTAAAGATTTATAAGAAATGGTACATGGGTAGATTTTTCACTAACATTACGGGGTAGCTTAGAAAAAAATTATATGAAGTATTGGACTATTATTTTTTTCAAGTAGCTAAGCGTTTTCATATAAGCACGTACACCAAGACATATTTTATACTCCAAAGGTATTTCAAAAATTTTGCTACTAAACATTCCAAATAGTTCCAATTGTCAATATATTACTTTACAAGACTATATTATTTTCCAATTTCGTATAACAACCTATTGGAATTTCAACTAACCCTCACAAAATTGATGTATTTTAAAATAAAGATGTTCTCAAAGAACGATATATTTATATATCTCTTATATTTCTCAAACTTTTGTTTAGCTATATATACTTTGCTAAAGTAGTTTTATTTGTCAACCATCGATATTGCAAGCATTTTACACATTAAATGCTTTTAAAGTTGTTTATCTGCTTGCGATGAAGTTATTTAATTTTGTGAAGCGGAAGTAGTTTCAAAATGTGTATACTTAATTTGAAAAAGAATGGTACCTTATTCAAATTGTTTGATAAAAACTTCACATTTGTTGAGTTTTCAATTGTTGTATTTTGCCAAACAAAACATCGTTTTCAAAATATATATGTTTCGTTGAAAAAAAAACACCGTGTTCGAATCGTTTTGAAAAAAAGGGGAGAAGTTTTACAATTTCTGTGTCTCAATTGTTTAAAATGGTTTTAACCGTAATGCTTTTGCAAAGTAAGTCGTACAATTATTTTATAAGTAGTCATTTGAGATCGCTTGCAAAAACAAATATATGATACTTAAGGTTTTTGTGTTTACAAAAAAAAATTAGAAGGTATATTATTTTAGACAGTTAAAGCTATACTTCCAATTATAGCTGCATAAGTTACTTTCTCAGGAAAAAAAATATGTCCACACACATACTTTGTATGCTAGGTCGTTGATTATATCTAAGAAAAGTAATGACATGATCATAGAAATAGTTTGTTGACATAAGAATTGATTTCGAGAGTTTGATTCGATGGTAAATGGGACTGATGGTCAGCGTATTTGAGGACTCAATGGATATTTTGGATGGTTATGTAACTAGGGGATAAATCGTAGAGGATGAGTTTAAGAATTGAAATTGTAGATTGCAATAAGTTGAATGATACACCTCAAGCAGTATAAGTGGAGGTTTACAAGTAGTAACTATAGAGAATTAAGTTAAAGATTATAGTACACCTAAGAACTGCTTTTGGAGGACTGCTAATGACCACGGATATAAGTACGTTATAAACCGACGACTGGGATATGGAACCCCAGTATGATGACAATACCCTAAGCTTGATTCTAGAATCATAAGAAGAGCAGGTTATGATCTTAAATAAGCAAAGAATAATGGACTTAGAAACTACCTGGTTAGTATACAAGGAATGATTTCGAGTCCTTAGCCTATGTCCTACGATAAGAAAGTGAAATGGTTAAGGTATCGGAATATGCAATGGATAATTAGCTTGGTCATTATCTAGGCGAATGGATCAAGTAGAACCATACTAGGTCATTGATTACGCCATACGCAAGTTTCGAGGACGAAACTTTTTGTAAGGGGGGAGGAATGTTATGCCCTGTAAATAAGCTACGTGAAATTGCATGACATGCAAGTACACATGCACACACACGTTGACAAACAAATAAAACAAATATTATTTATTATATGTATTTACACATACTACACGGCAAAAAATTAAAGAAAAAGGAAATAGATAGATTTAAAACTTAGGATCCTAATATAATTAGGAAGTGAGTGAATAGATAAAGTTAATCAAATTACAAATTCAAATTTAATTTGGAAAAGATAACCTAAATATCCTAGAATTTTTTTAAATGTAAATATATACATGATGTCAATTTGTACATGGAATGTATATATATTTCATATGTTTGAGAAATCGAAAGTTGCTATAATGGATTTTGCACTGAAATATGTGTTCTAAAAATATATATATGTGGTGGATAACCATTTGAAAGTGCATGCATGATTACTCAGTAAAGGCAAAGATTATATTATTTTCATTTGGCTTCTGATGGTTGCGTGGCTACTGTCTAAATGGACAGTGAACCTTTGATTTGCAAATATGTTTAGTTTACGGGAAAGTTTGCAAATTTTGTGAAAACCAAATTTTCGGCCAGTTATAGTATTGATAAATTTCTTATTTCTTTTCTCTCTTTTTTATAAAAAAAAGGGGCACTCAGCGTTTTGGTAATTCTCGTGGATTCATTTTACTGGTCGAATTGTTTCAAAGATGAATTTAAATTGTTTTTAATTAAATGTCTAAGATGATGAATGTATGTGTAGTTATGGCCGTGTATACATAAGTATATATATTGAATCGTTTCTTGTTTTATCTCCAGTGTTATATATATAGGCGACTTAGAAGCAGTATATATGGCAATTTGTTGAGTACATTAATCGAAAGGGTTGTTGGATATAATTTAATAGATAAGTTTTTTTTTCATCTGTTTGAAATGAGTCTCCTCAAGGTTCATTTACAAGACAATTGATAATACATTTATGTAACTTTTCTTTTAACTAGAATTAACACCCACTGCTTATGTTACAAAGGAAACAATATAGCAAATTGTGCTGCACATGTGTGCTGACCGTGTGTGTGTTTACATGGGTTAAATGAATTTATTATTTTTTTAGCCAAAAGAGGCCTCTGGCCGAATAAATTTGAAAAAAAAAGTAAATCGAATTTGTGCTGTGAATGCATTGAATGGTCACATGCACATTGAATATATTTATGTTACCAGTGTCGTGTGAAATGTGCACAGGGTGTATAAAAGTGGTGAGAGTCTTATAGTTATATATATATATATATATATATATATATATATATATATATATATATATATATATGTCTGTGTGTGTGTGTGTGTGTTGGTATGAGAAAGAGGGAAAAAATAGAAAACTATGAACTAATTATTTTAAGTAAGCCAAATTAACTTTTATTATTAGGTATTGATGTTTATACTACAATTGTTTAGATTCAAGCCTAGAGGAGAAGGGAGTTAATTCGTCAAAAAGGTAGGTGCCTCTTCCCCCTCAAACGGATATGATTCATGCATGCTTTAATGGTATATTAATGTGTTTCGTTGTTTTATTTGTTTAAGTTGTAAATTTTGTTTAGTTGTTTTTTTTATTTGTTTAAGTTGTAAATTTGGTAGATGTTGGAAAGCATGAGATATATTGTTTATGGCTGCTATGTGCGTGTATGTGTGTGAAATTGGTGGTATGATTGAATCGAAAACAAAATACCCTTAAAGAATTGGGGAGAAAAAAAGGGGGACTTTTACATTAGGAGCCTTTAAAAAGTTGTGTTTTGGCCTTAGAATAGGTTCCTATAGACTGGAAATAGGAGAAATTGAGGGTTGGGATCGAAAAAAACGAATCACAGCACGCGTTGCCACTGGTGGAACAACCAGTAAATAAAAATTAAATTAATTTAAGACAGAGAACAGGCTGGCCAACGGACCGAGCCGGCTGGCCAGCGGGTCGGACCGAAGGTGGCCCATTAACCACAAAAAAAATGTATAGGAAAATATAATTAAATACCAGTAAAATTCAAATAAATTCCAGAAAATATAAAAGGTTAAAATTAAATTAACCCACTTAATTTCTAAAGTTTAGTAAATTTAAGAAATTAAAGATAAATAGTAATAAATAGAATTTATTAAGGGAGAAATAGGAAAAATTAGTAGAACATTTTAGAGAATTAATACAAGCTAAGGGAAAATCAAGGGTGATGATAAATAACAACTTTCTAATATTTGGAAAATTTACGAACCTAAATTTGAGTGTCGGAGGATGGTGAGGATGGGCCAAGGGCCTCAGGCGATTGTGTTGGTTGCATTCATGGCACGTACATTGCATGATGGTGGGTCGTGACGTACGAGTCACGGGCGCTCAGGATGGTGTACGGTGGCGGGGCCAAGTACACTCAGGATGGTGACTGTGGGTGGGTACGACCCACAGCCACTCAGTTAGGACCCAGGTTCATGCATTGCATGGTGGAGAGATCGGCATTTTGTCTGACATGACTTTGTTGCGTGTGACATGCATAGTAGGACATGCATCACGACGTTGCGCATTTTTATGTGGAGTGCTTTACTTACCGCATTTGCCTTATCTTATGCATGTTATCTTATATTTATGTGCTATGTGGTTTTATCTTATATTTATGTGCTATGTGGTTATATCATTTCGGTATGCATGTTTTGTATTGGTTTGAGGCGGGCATCTACTGGGTGATTTTTTGTCACTCATCCCTACTTTCCAGGTGAGCCGAAGGAGGACTACGAGCACATTTTCGTTGAGGACGGGACGGACATAGTAGAGTGGGCTGGTTGATAGCTGCAGCTGGTTACGAGGGGCTCTGCAGCTATTTGTGTTTACTTATACTTTGGGATGTTCATAGACTTCTTTGTTACTTTTATTGTCAGAATTTTTATTCAGTAAGGTAATGACGATTATTGGAGTTTAATTTAAGTTATGATTTACGTTTCCGCGGGAAAAATTTCTACGTCGTTTCTGACGTGTAAGAGATTGATTCGACGCCTTGTATTCTCCTTAGTGAGATACGGCGGGTGCACTGTTCCCGATGCTAGGGCTCGGGAGCGGTGCGCTACAGTTTATGATGAACTTTGATGTTGGAAGAGGGGTTGGATTGTTATGTAATGTGTTTATGATGGAAAATTGGGTGATATTGAGTTAGATAGAGGCGTAAAGAGGTAACCTAGGGCTAAATTCGCAAGAATGGACGATGTATCAAAGTTTTTGCATGTTTCTAAAGCTAACCAAACATTTATGTATCTAGCCATATGTTGGGAACATATGGATAGAGCATTTGATAAGTCTCATAATCTAACCATATGTTGGGAGTGTGTATATAGAGCATTTGGTAGTTTCAGAATCTAAGCATACGTTGTGATCGAAAATATGAATAGAATATTTGGCAAGTCTCAGAATCAGACCATATGTTCCGAGTGTATGGATCGAGCGCATGATTATATTCGCTAGCCGCCTAATCTTGTTTTGGTTGCATCTTATTATCTGAAACTCAAAACGAGGTGGTTCAAGTTATTTTAAAAATCCCATCCAGAGTTCTACTAGTTCTATTTTTAAGTGAAGATATCTTCATAATATCACATGTTAAACCTGGGGAACAAGTTTGTAGTTAGCCTAAGGGAACTTAGTTCATGTATGATTAAGGGAAGTTTATGATTGGTTTATATTATTGCCATTATATTAACAAGATAAAATCATGATAGAACATGTTACACCCAACTTCCGTTATGGGTTTTGTTAGGATATGGTAAGGAGATATAATGTGTGTATACGTGCTACTTTAAATTAATTTCAAAACTAATAAAGCAACTTAATAAGTATAGGCTAAGGAACATTGAATGTAAAGAATTAGTATAACTTTATTTAAGGAATACAATAAAGGAAAAAAAATTACACATAGGAAAAGAGAGCAAGGCTAGAGTTGTAATTTCACACCCCACCTCCACTATCCCTACCCGGCCTCTCCTCTTCTTTTAGTCTAATTTTCTTTCATTTTCTATTTTCTCATCTTTGCATGTCTTACACCAACAAGACATTCCTCCACTCAAAGTTCATGCAATATGCTTTTCTTCCCACTACCACCATCCTCCAAGAATCTCCATCATTGTTCCTCCACTACCTAGATTTCGCCCCAAGCATAAGACAAAAGGGAGGCTTTTATATTTCAAAGCAATATTCTCCATTTCTCCTCTCATTTCACAACACAAATCTTTCATCCTCTAAAATCTCCTCTCCACTCTTCCTCTCTCTCTCTTGCAACCAAGATTCCTCTTCCCTCTTTTCTCCATCCTCCAATCGTGAGGACATAAGCCAAAGGCCAAGGAAGTTCTTTCAATTTCAAGACATCATCAAGTTTCACCCTAGGTAAGAACATTCTCTTTTCTCTCTATATCCATTTCCTTTAATTCTCATCTCCTCACCAAGACTCTCCATGCCCCCTATTTAATCCTCTAACCCGTAGGCTTCAACAAGGGTCTAAAAGAAGTTTTTCAACTCAACAAGTGAAGAATCTCAAGCCAACCCAAGATAAAGTTCACCTAGATTAAGCTTAGAACATTTGTACTCCTCTTTCCTCAAGCAAGACTAATTCTTTTCCTCATTTTGGCCTCCAAGGCCGAGACCTTCAAGCTAGGTATCCAAGAAGAAATCTTTTACCATTTAGTGTAAGATTCAAGTACTCCAAGGCAAGTATTCTTTCTAGTTTCTTCAAGGAAATTGAAAATGAAATTTAGTATGCTCACTAGTACTTATTGGATCATGCATGCAACTAAAAAATGAAAACTTCTAAACTTGGTTGAAGAAAAGAATGCTTGCATGTTGAATTTGAGGGTGCATGTATACTTTCCTTTGAGTGGAATCATCAAATACATCTAGAGCCATACTTTAATGTGACATGCAAGATGAAAATCGGATCATCAAGAGGTCATTTAGGACGTGTATTGCAAGAAGGTAGAACCTTTACTATACTTTCCCAACTTTTATGTTATATGGGAAACACATAAGTGCGTTATGACAAAAAGTGTTCTAATAACTCTCTCCTTTGTCATATGGACACATGCATGCCATTTCCTTCATCTTCACATGTGGTAGAAGATATGTTCATGGAAATAGAGATATTGTAATCGTATAATGATGAAAAATTAATTGTTTCACCATGCATGCACATAAAGATGCTACCTTTGAACATAATACATGTCAACATCATCATTTTTCCTTTCCATAGGGGATGGCCATGAACCCCCTTCATAGTCCATGAATTCATCACCATCATCATGACGTGTATCTTAATGATCATGGACTAAGAAAGGTGAAATGACATAGATGGTCTACATCTTTAGCTTTATATGTTGCATGCCATGTATAGCATGATCATCATCATAAGATGTCCCATTCTATGTACTTGCATGTCATCTTAGTATAATCATAATCATACAATTTCATCTTTGTGATCATAAACATATATGTATGATATGACTTGAGCATGCCATCATTTAGGATGATTGATATACATGAGGATCATCATTAATATCAAGCTTTATATTTATGATGAAGAATATCATCTGAAAATACCCCCCACTTCCGGTTAAGGGCATAAAATGGGTAACTTGGACGCACAAATAATGATTGAAGTATATTTTGTATCTATAACATGCAAATAAAATAAAAAAAACAATAGGTATCACAATTATATAATATGGAACTTTCAACTATTGGACCACACTATTTTCGGCCCAATGGCCCTTTTTGTACTTAGACTAGTAAAGTCTAAACATAAACTAATTTCCATGGGACAATAACATTAGCAAATGTTAATAATGTCCATGAAAATTAAAATCCAATATATAGCTAAAGAGAAGAATGGATAAAGCTAAATGAAGCAAGAGGGCCTTTCGACCCTAAGCCCAATTTTCGGCCATCATCAATAATTTAGGTAAACCTTGGACATACTATGTAAATGAGAATTAAGTGTGTCTTAAGATTAGTTTTATTATTAACATAATACAACTTGAATCTTCAACTATTGTGAATATGCAAATTCTTCAAGTCATAATATACGGTCTAATATAGTGAGTAACCTAGTCAAATTATGACAATTTAATAGAATGGAATCTAAGTATCTACAAGTATAATCATTTAAAGATGGCAACCAAATAAGAGTATAAAGGAATCCACATACCACATCCTCTCATGCATGATATTCTCATAATTGTCTATCAATATAAAGTTGTTTTCAAAACATGAAATGCTGCATGAAATATTTTAAGGTTTACATGATTTAAAAGAATTCGTACCGCTAGATGAATGATCTCATACGACTTATGCATGTATCCATGGGAGAGTGTAACACTTTGTCTGGGACAAGGGCTCTCTACCTATTTATATACGCATGATATACAGCCTGAGTGTAACACCTTGCTCGGGGTAAAGGTTCTCTGCTTTTCTGTTATGTCTACGGCGTTCAGTATGGAGCACTGCCTGATGTCGGGTCCTAGGAGAGGATGTCAGGGGCAAAATACGTTATTGCAGAGTGTAACACCGTGTCCGAGACTCGGGCTCGCTGCTATAATGTGACACCGTTAGTCCTATGTACGTATGCTGTAGCACCATTATGTTAGGTCCGAAATACACTCTAGAGGGGGGGTGAATAGAGTGTTTGTCTCTTTTGCGGAATTTTCTCGTTTGCTCAACTCAAAAAGGATATTCAAAATCAGAGCAAGAATGGGAGATGAGAAGTAGTGAATGCGTACACCGGATATAGAGTGGTTCGAATCGTAAATGATTCTACTCCACTACCACTTTGTTTCCAAAGTGGATTTTCAACAACTACTCTTCTTATTATGAACAATAAAAACAACCACAGCAATACTTACACTAACACTTTAGTGTAAGCAACCACAACAGCAACTTCTTGCACAAAACACACTTGTGCAACTACAGCAACTACAGCTCTTAGCAAGAACAACTTCTTGCTTCCTCACAACTTCAACAAAAGTTCCCTCAAGAACTTCTCACAGTGGGTTGAAGTAATATGGTAAGGTTCACACTTTCTCACAAGTCTAAGCACAAGCAAGAGATCAAATATTTATGGTTCCTCTTGTGCTTGACTCTCTTTCTCTCAATATACAATAATGAAGATCAAAGAAAGCTAGACAAGCTTTAAACAAATTTACAAGTATGAGAGAAATATACAACAATGGAAAATGAAGCTAGATGATGTTGAAAGTGTGTATTTGCTCCATCCAAGCCTCCTCTTTTTCTAGATGAAGTTCACCACGTTTTTGAGGCTCTCCACCAAGTCTTCATCTTCAAAAATGTCAAGATAATGCCCAAATAGTCTCTAGCCACCCTATGGAGTGATTTGATCTTGGATAGCCACCCTAGAGAATCTTAAAAATGTATACAATAGTCAAGGAAGCATGTAATAGGTTGGGTTAAAGTCCACAAGAAGTTTGAGGAAGATTGGAAAGAGAAAACCTCAAAAATCTGCCTTGGATTTTGTTCTAACGTTCAAAAAATTTGAATTCTGGGAGACATCGATCGATCGAAGTCCCTGGAAGGGAGAGATCGATGTCCTCTGTCTGACATCGATCGATTGATGTCAGGGGCTGAAGTGACATCGATCGATCGATGTCACTTGGTTTAGAGATCGATGTTCTCTGAACAACATCGATCGATCGAAGTCCTTTGGCTGAGAGTTCGATGCTCTCTGATTGACATCGATCGATCGATGTCAGAGGCTGAAGTGACATCGATCGATCGATGTCACCTGCTTGAGAGATCGATGTCAACCAGTGAGTTCCAATCTCAACCATTTTTAGCCATAGAGTGATTTTCTCATTTTGCATCATATATCGAACACAAATTTAACTCATTCAAATCATCTTTTCATCATCAAAACATTTTACAACTTTAACAATCTCTCCCTTTTTGATGATTTCAAAACCATGATTCAAAAGATGTTTTTACATGATACTTTTTTAACTAAAACTTGATATTTTACAACTCCCCCTTAGTTTATGCTCCCTCATCATATGAACATAAAAAAAAATTCAATCTACCCAAAATGTGTTATCAATACCAATATGCTCTCCCTCAATCTATGCATCAAGTTTCATATTTTCATCATTTCAATATGTAAAGCATATCAAGTAAC
Organism: Eustoma russellianum; assembly: GCA_036186865.1. NCBI lineage: Eukaryota > Viridiplantae > Streptophyta > Magnoliopsida > Gentianales > Gentianaceae > Eustoma > Eustoma russellianum. The sequence goes on along the minus strand of AP025065.1, from coordinate 10,158,619 downwards.
TTCATGTCATGCTATATCAAATTCAACTTCTCAAGCTAAGTTATGTGATGCAAAAACACCAATATCATATCAAGATGAGACATTAAGATACCAAGCTATAACATGCCAAAACTAAATCGTGCAATGTCTAACCAACAATGCCAAAACATGCTAAAGCCCAATCATGCCAACTAACCAATCATGCCAACTAACCAATCATGCCAACAATGCCAAACATGGCAAGTCCAACGAACCAATCATGCCAAAAATGCCAAACATGGCAAGTCCAACGCCCAGACAATCATGCCAAAAACCAAGGCCCAAACATGCTAAAGCCCGATCATGCCAACTAACCAACAATTAATTACTTCTCCCACTTTTTAAAAGCATCAAAAAATAAGAGATACCAAAAACGAAGAGATAAATATCATTAAGAAATATCAAGTTTTGAGATACATATGTAAACTCAAACTTTAAATCAAACATAAACTATTCTTCATCAGAAGAAAATGCAAATCCAGGAAGGCACGCCTTAAGTTTGTTCTTGAGTTTATTATATTTCGTCTCAATGGTTGAAACACGCTTCTTGAGACTTGTATTCTCTTTCTCAAGCTCGTTAATGCGTACAGCTTCTTTGGTTAGATCTTCTCCCCATTCACCAAGTGTGAATTGGATTTGGTCAATTTCTGCTCTAATATCGAACTCGTCATCAGAACCACTCCCTTCCGTCATTGGGGCTTTTCCTTTGCCCTTTTGGGATGTGGAGGCTTGTTTTGGGGGTGGTTGTGGTGATGGATGAGAGGAGGGTGCCATGGGAGGTTCGGTAGGAGACGGTGGAGGGATAGGATTTTCAGGCTCTTCCTCTTCTTGTTCTTGTTGTCCTCCCCGTTTTTGAGCCTCCTTCTGAGACTTATGTATTTGTTGGATGTTTGCCTTGGTGTAATAATCCTTGTTGGTAATCTGTTCAGTATAATCTTCATCCAATAATACATTACGCTTCTTGAGCAATCTATAGATGAGATTGCTATAGGGAAGTGCTTTGGTTTGCTTTGTTACGGCTTCCAGCATATTGGTAAATATAATCTCCCCAAGATTCATAGCTTCTCTATTTGCAAGATGATAAGCTATATAAAAATCCAAGTTGCTCGGAAGTTTAGCTGATTTTCCATTGATACAAAAGGTGACAATGGCAAGTAAGACTCGATATACCAAAGGCATGTCATTGGTATTTTTTGTGGGGTGAAATCCAAGGAAGGTTTTAACTTCATTTTCAGAAATTTGATACTTGTAGGTATCCCACTTCCAAGGATCAAAATCTTCCCATCCCTCAGCAGGAAAATCAAGCAAATCATTGATAGTCTTAGAACTAAACATCAACAACTGACCATCTATCAGTGAATGTAAAGCATAAGGCACACCCTGTCGATATTCTACCCACATATTAGCATAAAACATCCTAGTGTATCGGGTAGACATATTTGTCATTTGATGGACATCCCAAATATGTATCCATTTTTGATGATTAAACCAATCAATGATTGGTTTTAACTCTTCATTTCTCAAAATATCTTCAATTTTGAGCAGTTTAAGTGGAATGGTGGATCTTTTCTTGCGCTCCCATTCATGAAATATTGTTTGAGCTTTAAGAGTGATGTAGCCAAATTTACCTGTTCCCGTTGGCTCTTTCAAAGCATCCTTGTAGTCTGAAGACTTGAGCCATGGAAAATTGTTGAGGGTTAGCTTTTCCCTTGTTTCCTTTAACTCAGTGTTTTGAGATGCAGTTGATTTCTTCATCAGTCCTTGTGTTCTAGACCCCGTTGGATGTGATTGTTGTGCCTCACCTTCACCTTCTTGTGAGGTTCTTGCTCTCTTGGAAGAGGGTTGAGTTTTTGAAGCCATTTGAGATTTAGGTTTCGGATTTTGGAGAGAATAACAATGGAGTAGATGTGATTGTTGTAAGAAGTGACTGATTTGAAGAATAAATGAAGATTTATCCAAGGGTTTTGGAGTTTAAAGAGAAAGGGTTTTGAATTTGAGAGAGGGGGAATTAGGGATTTGCAGTGGAAGAGGGAAAAAAGTGAGGAAGAGGAAAGATGGTGCAGTTTTTAATATTCTGTCCGCGCTGACATCGATCGATCGATGTCTGGGACATAGATCGATCGATGTCCTATACATAGATCGATCGATGTCTGTTTTTTACAGCAGTCTCTGAGACTGCCACATATATCGATCAATGTATGCAGGAATCTGTATTTTTGACCTTTTTAACCTTCTATCCTTGGTTTATCATCCCTAATCTTGTTCTAATTGATTCGAATGTCTCAGTGGGAAGGGATTTGGTAAAGATATCCGCCAGTTGGTCATTTGTTGGAAAAACTCAATGCATACCAATCCTTTTTGAATGCAATCTCTTATAAAGTGATGCCTTACTTCAATGTGTTTTGTTCTACTATGATGAACCGGGTTTTATGCTATACTTATAGCTGATGTGTTGTCACATAAGATGGGAACCTTATCAAACTTAACATTGTAATCGTTCAAGGTGTTGATCATCCAAAGTAGTTGTGCACAACACGAAGCGGCCGATACATATTCGGATTCCGCCGTTGAAAGTGACACATTATTTTGTTTCTTGGAGAACCAAGAAACTAAGCAATCTCCAAGGAATTGACATGTCCCGGAGGTGCTTTTCCTATCAACAAGATTTCCGGCATAGTTGGAGTCACTATATCCTCTTAGATCAAAACAACCATTTTTGGGATAAAACAACCCAAAGTTCAAAGTTCCATTTAAATACCTAAAGATATGTTTAATGGCAACTAAATGCGATTCCTTAGGCATACTTTGAAATCTAGCACATAAGCACACAGCATGCAAAATATCCGGCCTACTAGCGGTTAAATAAAGTAAACTACCAATCATACCCCTATATTTGGTTACCTCAACCGGCTTTCCTTTTTCGTCTTTGTCAAGCTTTGTACTTGTGCTCATCGGAGTGCTCACACTTCTTCCATCCTCGAATTTGTACTTCTTGAGCAAATCCTTTGTGTACTTTGTTTGAGATATATACACTCCATCTTGAGTTTGCTTGATTTGTAGGCCAAGGAAGTAGTTGAGTTCACCCATCATGCTCATTTCAAATTCTCCTTCCATTAATTTTGCAAAATGCTCACAAAGAGAATCATTAGTAGCACCAAATATGATATCATCCACATAAATTTGAACAAGCAATTGATGGTTTCCTTGTTCTTTAATAAAAAGAGTAGTGTCGACTTTTCCTCTTGAAAACTCATTTTCAAGAAGGAAGTTACTTAATCTATCATACCAAACCCTAGGAGCTTGTTTAAGTCCATAAAGGGCCTTTTTGAGTCTAAAAACATGATTTGGATAATCATGATTTTCAAACTCCGGTGGTTGAGCTACATAGACTTCTTCTTGAATTATTCCATTCAAAAATGCGGATTTCACATCCATTTGATATAGTTTGAAATCCTTATAGCATGCATATGCTAATAGCATCCTAATAGCTTCTAACCTAGCTACAGGGGCAAAAGTTTCATCATAGTCTTGCCTTCGACTTGCCTATAGCCTTGGGCTACTAACCTAGCTTTGTTTCTAGTGATGTTTCCTTTATCATCCATTTTGTTTCTAAATACCCATTTAGTGCCAATTACGGGATGATCACTAGGTTTAGCAACTAATTCCCAAACATCACTTCTTTCAAATTGATTTAATTCTTGTTGCATAGCTAATACCCAATCTTCATCATTTATTGCCTCCTTTATATTTTTAGGCTCAACTTGTGAGATGAAAGCATTTTCATTGAATTTTCTCCTAGTCATTATGCCTTGGCTAGTTTCACCTAATATCAACTCTTTAGGGTGATCTTTCCTATACTTATATGAATCCGATAAATTTGAGGTATCTCCTCCTACTTCTTCATCTTCAACCTTAGGTTCAAGTGGATCAATCCTAAAGTCAATAACAATATTACCTTTTGGATTCTCAAATTTCTCTATATGACTTACTTCAATTATTTCATCATCATCATCGTCATCATTAATGTTTGATTTATCCTCATTGAGTTCACTAAATTTGACATGAATTGATTCTTCAACTTTCATGCTTCTTTATTATATACTCTAAATGCCTTGCTATTTTGAGCATAACTCATAAAGATTCCTTCATCCGCTTTGAAGTCGAGTTTATCCAAGTTATCTTTGGTGTTAAGTATAAAGCACTTACAACCAAATACCTTGAAATAACCAATATGTGGTACTCTACCTTTCCAAAGCTCATAAGGAGTCTTTTTGAGAAATGGTCTCAAATAAACTCTATTGATCACATGACAAGCGGTATTTACCGCTTCGGCCCAAAAATATTTGGGTAGCTCAAATTCGTTTAGCATGGCTCTACTCATTTCTTGAAGTGTTCTATTCTTCCTTTCCGCAACATCATTTTGTTGAGGAGTTCTTGGAGCTGAGAAATTGTGTCCATACCCCTTGGATACACAAAATTCTTGAAATTCTCCATCAAACTCACCACCTCTATCACTTCTAATTTCCTTAATTGTGTCCTCTCTTTGATTTTCTAATCTCTTACAAAGCTTTATAAATTCTTGGCATGCATCATTCTTTTTAGCTAAGAACATTACCCAAGTGTACCTAGAGAAGTCATCTACCACCACAAAGGTGTAATGTTTTCCACTTAGACTTGCTGTACCAATATCCCCATACAAATCCATATGTAGCATTTGTAGAGGTTTGGTGGTGGAGATTTCACTTTTGGGCTTGAAACTTGCTTTAACAAGTTTTGCCTTTTGACAAGTGTCACATAAGCGATGGTTTTCGAAATTTAATTTTGGAAGACCTTGGACTTTTCATTTTTGCAAATCTCTTTGAAGTTTTTAAAACTAATATGTCCAAGTCGTCTATGCCATAGTTGAGTCAATCATTTTTGGCAACTAGGCAAGAAACATTTTGTGATATCAAATCATTTGTGCTAAATTTGTAAACATCATTTTTACGTATAGCCTCAAAAACAATTTTATCGTTCTTTTTCACAACACATTTTCTTTTCACAAATTCAATTTGAAAATTAGCATCACATAGTTGGCTAACACTTATCAAATTATACTTAAGCCCTTCTACATATAATACATTATTAATAGTAAAAGAAGAGTTACCAATTTCTCCATGTCCAAGGATTTTGGCTTTCCCATTTCCAAAATGCACTGTTCCACCATCTTGGAGCTTGAGCTTGGTGAACAACGTTTTGTCTCCGGTCATGTGCGTTGAACATCCGCTGTCCATAAGCCATTTGGTTCCTTTTTCTTTGGCTACTCCATTTATCTTGAGAGCCTACAAAACCAAAAGATGTATGCATTGGTACCCTTTGATGGTTGGGTCCTTTAAGGTTAGTTTGTCGACCCTTAGGCTTCCAAACATATGTGCTTCCAAATCTAGCTCTACATGCTTTCTTCACATGTCCTAGTTTGTTGCAATGAAAACAAGTGGGTACATGCTTTGGTTTAGAGGGTGATGAATTTCGTTGTGTTTTTCTATTATTTGCCTTTCTCTTAAGGGCTTAGATTTAATAGAAGAGAATGATGAATTAAATCCTAAACCGGATTTATCATTTCCAATTCTTTGATTTCCAAGTAGTATGTCTAAATTGTTTTTTTCCATTTGTTAGTCTTTGTAAGTCTATCTTTAGTTTCTCACATTCCTTTTAATTTCTACATTTTCAAGTGTTACGGTTTTATGCATGGTGAGTATGATGTCATGCTCTTGAAACATCAAAATATTCTTGTCATGCAAGCTTTTATTTTCTACGATGCATTTCTTGAACTCTTTCTTCAAATGCTTATACTTTAAATTTAATTTTTCAAAGTCATCTTGCAAATCTCCTATTTCATCATGCAAATTTGAAGGATTAGAATTTACCTCAAGATCATCTTCAATCGCCATGAGACAAGTATGTTGAGTCTTTGGATTGTCAACCATTGCAACAAGTCCAACACCTTGATCTTCACTCTCTTCTCCTTCCGATTCCGAAAGGAGATCATCCCACGTGGTTACCTCCGCGTTGAGAGCTTCTTCTTTTGAGGAAAGACCTTCTTCTCTTGCTTTTGCGGCTCTTTTACGTGGCAATCGGCAATGAAGTGACCGGGTCGACCACATCTATAGTAATTTTCACTTGCTTCCTTTTCTTTAGATGGTCTCTTGAAAAACTTTCTTGCTTGAGCTTTGTTTCTAATTGCCATTCTTCTAAATTTTCTTACTAGAAGAGCAACTTCCTCATCCGATTCATCGGACTCTACCACCAATCCTTTGTGTGATGTTTGTGTGGGCTTGATAGGATTCATCCTATTTTGTTCATCAATAAGAATTTCATGAGTAAGAAGATTACCGGATAGCTCATCAAGGGTAAGAGTCTTGAGATTCTTTGATTCGGTGATGGCGGTGACTTTGGGTGTCATTCTCTTAGAAAGGAGTTGAGAAGTTTTGAGACAAGGTCTTCATTTGAGATTTTCTTGTCAACCATGGAAAGTGATTCACTATTCGTGTGAATCGATCGATTGTCTCCTCAATCTTTTCACCGCTTTTCATTCCGAACATCTCATACTCCTTCATGAGCATAAGTCGTTTGGCCATTCTTACTTGCTCAGTTCCTTCATGTATCATTTCAAGCCTTTTCCATGCCTCATGGGCTGTTTCAAGACCTTGAAGTCTTATAAGCTCGGTGGTGGTGAGAGCACTTGAGAGAATATCAAATGCTTTGCTATTAATGGCAAATCTTATCTTTTCTTCATCGGTGTAGTCATCCTCATCTTTGAATATTGATTCTCCTTTTGAGTTGGTAATCATAGGAACTTCAATTCCTTTGACAACTGCTCTCCATATATCAAATCCACAGCTTTCAAGTGATTGATCATTCGAAATTTCCACAAGGAGTAATTTTGGGCATCAAACATAGGTGCTTTAGTGTTTGATCCGGAAAATAATGCAGTAGGCTTAGGAGATGAAGAGGTTGAGGTTGTCATTGCCATGATCTTTAACCTTGCTACTTGCAAAGATAGGCCAAGCAATCAAGGTTAGGCTCTGATACCAATTGTTAGGTCCGAAATACACTCTAGAGGGGGGTGAATAGAGTGTTTGTCTCTTTTGCGGAATTTTCTCGTTTGCTCAACTCAAAAAGGATATTCAAAATCAGAGCAAGAATGGGAGATGAGAAGTGGTAAATGAGTACACCGGATATAGAGTGGTTCGAATCGTAAATGATTCTACTCCACTACCACTTTGTTTCCAAAGTGGATTTTCAACAACTACTCTTCTTATTATGAACAATAAGAACAACCACAACAATACTTACACTAACACTTTAGTGTAAGCAACCACAACAGCAACTTCTTGCACAAAAACACACTTGTGCAACTACAGCAACTACAGCTCTTAGCAAGAACAACTTCTTGCTTCCTCACAACTTTAACAAAAGTTCCCTCAAGAACTTCTCACAGTGGGTTGAAGTAATATGGTAAGGTTCACACTTTCTCACAAGTCTAAGCACAAGCAAGAGATCAAATATTTATGGTTCCTCTTGTGCTTGACTCTCTTTCTCTCAATATACAATAATGAAGATCAAAGAAAGCTAGACAAGCTTTAAACAAATTTACAAGTATAAAGAAATATACAACAATGGAAAATGAAGCTAAATGATGTTGAAAGTGTGTATTTGCTCCATCCAAGCCTCCTCTATTTCTAGATGAAGTTCACCACGTTTTTGAGGCTCTCCACCAAGTCTTCATCTTCAAAAATGTCAAGATAATGCCCAAATAGTCTCTAGCCACCCTATGGAGTGATTTGATCTTGGATAGCCACCCTAGAGAATCTTAAAAATGTATACAATAGTCAAGGAAGCATGTAATAGGTTGGGTTAAAGTCCACAAGAAGTTTGAGGAAGATTGGAAAGAGAAAACCTCAAAAATCTGCCTTGGATTTTGTTCTAACGTTCAAAAAATTTGAATTCTGGGAGACATCGATCGATCGAAGTCCCTGGAAGGGAGAGATCGATGTCCTCTGTTTGACATCGATCGGTCGATGTCAGGGGCTGAAGTGACATCGATCGATCGATGTCACTTGGTTTAGAGATCGATGTTCTCTGAACAACATCGATCGATCGAAGTCCTTTGGCTGAGAGTTCGATGCTCTCTGATTGACATCGATCGATCGATGTCAGAGGCTGAAGTGACATCGATCGATCGATGTCACCAGCTTGAGAGATTGATGTCAACTAGTGAGTTCCAATCTCAACCATTTTTAGCCATAGAGTGATTTTCTCATTTTGCATCAAATATCGAACACAAATTTAACTCATTCAAACATCTTTTCATCATCAAAATATTTTACAACTTTAACACATGGTTGGACCATCGGGATTCATAGACGGTATTCGTGGCTACTCGGAGAATCATTCGATATATCGTGGGTACCATTCTCATGTTATGCAAAGTGCTATAGCCACTCATGTCATGTCATGTTTATGCGAGTATGAAATGAAATGTTTTTAAAAGGTTTTACAATGCATATGTCATGCTCATGTCTCATGCACCCTCTAATAACTCTAGTCATGAATCTGTAAAACCAAGTCCAAGTATGACTAATGAACGATCAGAACAAACCAGAGAAGATTGTACTCAATAACAAAGTAATTAAGAATTAAGACAAGGATGTTTAACAAAGAATGTATGTTTCTTTATGATCTCTCTATCCGTGCTAGTTATTCTTGAGACAGTATCTGCGTTACTGTTTCCGCACTTGTACTATGTAGTATTATCCTGCACCTATTCTATGCTTATTTATTCCTCTTTAAGTTGAGCATTATGATACATGTGTTTCACCATTTTGCATCACACATTCCCCAGTCCCCATGTATGATCCACTTGACAAACCTAGGCGGAACTACTTGCTGAGCGATTTGTTATCGCTCGCCCCTTTATTTCACCACGCAGATCCACAGGACCTTGAACCAGAGTTCATTGAAGACGAGCCCCGAGATTAAATGTATGGAGCTGACTAGTAGCTGGCTATGGCCTCTTTGTATTTTGAATATTCAGCTCTGTATTTTGATATTTTGTACTATAGATGTATCTATGGCACTCATGCGGATGTATTAGGATGTACTTCGGTTGACGTTTATTTTTGCTTATGTTATTTCGTTTCCGCTTATCGATACATGTTATTACGATTTGTACATGTATGACATTGACGCCTTGTACTCCTCATAGGAGAGTACGGGCGGGTGCACCATGCCGAGGCCCTAGTCCCGGGTGAGGCGCTACAGAACAAGTCTTTTAGACTTCTAATTGTTTATGTACTATGTCTATATGTATTTATAAGTTATGTTCTTTATAAATCTAATTAGAGAACCTACCCATGAATCAAGCAAAGGAGAATGACATCTTGTTTGGTTGCAAGATAATCAGAGGCAAGGTTAGAACAATCTCTCGTGGGAAGCGCGTTAGGATACCTGTGATGACAACTAATCGCAGCAAAAGAGTCTCAGTGGAAAAAGTTTGTAGCAAGGTGGACCCTTATGGTATACAATGGGGTTTAAATGCCCAAAACGAAATAAAATGTACGATGAGTCATTAGAGTCCCTTTTGTGACATAAAAAGACTAAAAGCATGTGTGAAATAGAATGAAACGGAACAAAATGAAAAGGAAAGGAAAGCAAAGAAACAAAACGAAACAAAACAGAAATGAAATGAATGGAATGAAAAACTATGTTATATGCACTATATGCATGTATTTTCTCTTATGAACTCAACCGAATGTTGTATGTTATGTCTGCGCTTAGGGAATGGTAAGAGGGCGGTAGAAATAGTGAAAGTCATTAAAGAGTTTTAATCTATTACTAAGCATGCAGTGGCTTATCTTTTCATGATTTATATATTGTCTGATGATGTTCTTGACAAGGCTACTCAAGTGAGCCTTATGTAGCTTTGGTTGATGTTTTTCATATTTGATATACTTAAGATGTCGGTTATGGTTTGAAGGCATTTGTATGAGATGATAATGTTTTGAGTTATTTGATGTAGGCCATGATATATAAGTTTTAATTTTATACGTTTCTATTGATGTTACACAACGAAACTTAATGTTTTTTGGTAATCGAACCATTAGGACATTGCCGATCATATATTTGATATTAGACTGGGAATGTGACATGTCAAAACTAAGTTTTTCAATGGCAACATGTATTTTAGTCAATGCAACATTGACTTTAATGTTTTTGATCCATGTTAAACTAGGAATTCGAATCGGATAGGCCATTGCACTTTTTGGTGAGGACGAAGATTCGAATCTTATCTCTTTCTACATGCGTGTGGTAAAAATTAAAAAGCAAACTAACTAATACAAGCCGAAGCAATACAGTATCGACAACAACTATGCAACGAATGAATCGAAAATTTTATGATACCACCTGTAGCGAGTCGCTCCCGAACCCTAACATCGGGAACAGTGCAGCTACCGTAGTCTACCACGAAAACTACAAGGCATTGTTCAAACTTCTTACACGTCAGAAAGAACGTAGAAATTTTTTTTGCGGAAACGATAATTAAAATTTGAATTCGATTTATAAATACAGCCAACACGGTAATAAATAATAGTTTAGGGCTGACGAAACCCGATACATCAGCTGGAATTCTAAAAGTCGAATATAAACGAAGTAAATATGAAATTAATCAGTCCCTAAATGTCTCGCAAAACTTTACTCTCCCTAACTAGCGCAATTTGACTCGTCCTATACGAAAATGTAGTCAAACTCTGGCTCACCTGTGGAAGGATTAGTAGTAAGGTTGAGTGATTGGGAAATCATCCGTAGATTACCCGTCTTTTCCAGAAAGGAATCATACTCACAATATACATAAACACATAAAGAAAAACAACAACAAATATATAAACACATAAAGAACTGCAATAACTGAAGCGTAAGATAAACATACACTCGTACATAGAGTCACACGCCCCGAAGGCCCGAAGTGAATCACACACACATGTATCGTAGGGTCACATGCCTGGAAGGGATGCAATGCAATGCACGTACCATGAATGCTACACACATAATCAGGCGCATCCACACTTATATATATCCGCGCACATACACGTGCATATATACTCGCATGTATACCCCCATTTATTTCTGGTGCATCCATACACCTATATATCCGCACCCATATATGTGCATATATACTTGTATGTAAGCCCCTATTTTTATTTTATTTTATTATTATTATTTATATATATATATATATTTTCATCAATTATATATATATGTATATCCATTATTTTATAATTTATTTATTACTTATTTTTTTTATTTTATTTTATTTTATTTTTAAAATTTTATTACTATATTTTTCACTTTATTTCCTTAAATTCTATTTTTCTTCTAATCTCAATAAATATCCAATTTAACTCCAAATTGACTCCAACAATTTCATTTAACCCCGTTTTATGCCACGCACACTGCATCCGAGCACATGAGCGCGTGGCTTGCACGCACTGTCCAAGGGCACGTGTGGGCCTCGTGTGCCGCCCATGAAGCGCATGACACACATGAGCCGTCGTCCAGCCACGTTTTTCAATTCCTAGTTTAATTCCAACCTAATTTCCGGGCTACGTGGCCTATTTCTAAGGCTATTCATGCAATTTTTCAATTTTTTCGCATAAAAATCAATTCTTTTAAATTTCTTTTCAAATCGTACGAACAACACAATCGCACACACAAATATTCTCATACACATATCATCAAAGGCAACATACCTACGGAAAAAATATACAAATAATAATTTTCATGCAAGTACTCACACACGAAGTGCGGGCAATCCGAGAAGATGGGAATATAACCTAACTTTTCGGATGAATAATTCCTACGCATAACTTCTTCTCCTTCTTCTCCTATGCCTCGGCTGATCTAGGGTTTGGAGATGGCTTGAATTATTTTTTATGTGCAAAAAGGAGGGTGGCCGAATTGTTTGTGGGGGATTTAGGATTTTTGGCAAAATTTTTCTTTTTCTTTTGGGTGGTGGGTGGCAGCAATGGGGAAAGGGGCAGCAAGGGTGGGGGGCCTGATGTGGAGAACAAGGGAAGGGGTTTATGGTTTTTATATAGAAAATTTTAGGGTTTCCTATATTGATTAGGTTTAGGTTTCTTAATAGGTATCTAATTCTATTTAATTATCTTTATCCCTTTTATTTAGGAAACCTAATATTTATCTTTTATACATATTTTTTTTATTGTATTGTATATTGTTTTTTTCCATGCCCAACGGTTTGCGGGGCATAAAGTTTTACGATACAATCTTTCTGATGTTATGATTCCCCCAATTAGTGGCGGATATAACTGGCTTGTAATCAGTCTCTTGTCCAATTTAGTAATGAAATCCTTTGTTATCAAAACTTTTGAACATGGATCAAAAGGCAATTGATGTCAGCAAAGCAAGACTTGCTCCAGGCAAAACATATCTACTAATTGTTTATAGTATATATGGTCAAACTTCCTTTGCCTAGAGCAAAAATACTCTGTGTGTATCACCCTCTCGGATCAAAATGATACTAAACTAACTAATACAAGCCAAAGCTATACAGTATCGATAACTAAGCTACGAATGAATTGAAAAATTTATGAGTTCAATTGACTTCGATATAATCTTTCTCAAGTTCATGACTAAGAGGGTCTTTGGCACAACTTATAAGTTGGTCAAACCTGCTTATAAGCATTTTCTTTTTGTTGCTTAGTTGGATATGTTTGGTAATGAAAAAAAATTATTTGGTGTTTATATTTCAAAAAACAATAAGCTGGTATGCAATGCTTATTGTTTTTAGTTTTTAAGCACGAGACATGATAAACAAGTCTGACGAAATAAATTCATTTTGATATCCCGAAATCATTATATTTTTTCAAATTTTATTTACCTTTATGGTCGTATAATATCTTTTAAGCATATAAGCATTTATTTTACCAAACATTTTAATTTTTATATGTCGTCTTATCTAAGCACGTAACAAATTTATTTTTCAACAAATGGCACAAGCTGCTTATAAGCTAAAAAATACTTATAAACACATACTGCATATAAGTATTTTTTTAAGCTACGCCAAACACCCTCTAAATAATCGTTGGCAAGTTCTCTCAATATAGTCACCTTGAAGTTTTAAATTTTCAATATCCGAAAGTTCGTCATAATTTATGATATTTTGAAAGTTCTTTCAATTTAGTCACGTTTGAATTTATGTTTATATTATGCAAAACGTTAAAAACAAGTCAAATTCGAGTACTTCATTCTCGAATAACTGGCTCGTGTTCAATCAAAAAGATGAAATACTTGTGAAGCAATGTGTAATTGGATATCATGCTTACTATATCCATTATAAATATATGAACATATTAGATGCATTAGCTTGGGCTTTGGAATAATTTCTTTTTTTCAATGTAATAAGATACATGTAAGATTTTTTTATGGTACTAATTAGGAATACAAATTAACAGAAAATGGATGACCTAAATCAATTATAAATCAATTACTTATGTTGTTTTTATTTTGGACTAAGTATGTCTGGTCTCATATGGTTTGGAAAAGTAACTAAATTGGTGATCTCCTTTGTTTTCAACAATTTACTTTTCAGCCAAAATTTTGTTGTGTAATTATTTATATTTCTCACTGCCCTAAATGTGGAATTTGTTCATTAAGATTGATAGAAACATAGTTAAACATCTTAGGATTCGGGCATATAAGCCTTGTGGTATTTGAAGATGTGTAAGTATGCCAATGAGTTTTAGATAAAAACTTTTCATTTCTGAAATTAGTTTTTAATCATTTATGGAAAACGGGTTCTGTAAACTAGGTTTAGTAATAATTTCAAAAAAAAATGTTTATACTTTGATATTATAAAATATATAAGGGCGTTGTAGATCAAATGTTATAAGGTTTAGACCTAATAACAAAGAGATATAGAAGTTTGAAGTTATCCTGCCCATCTAAAATTCGACTGACAAATTGAGAAAAAAAATGTTTCCGGTGCATTAGGCTCCCGTGTTTACGCAGGGTCTGAAGAGGGGCCAGATCGCTTCGCGATCTGATGTATGTAGCCTTACCCTATACTTTTTTGTGCAATAGGCTGTTTCGACGACTCGAACCCGTGATCTCAAGGTCACAAAACAACAACCTTACCAGTTGTTTCAAGGTCTGCCCTCGACTGACAAATTGGGCAATCTTGATTAAACCGCCTCAAGTTCCAACTCCCCAAGTTTTCTTGGTGTCCTTGGAAGTCCTAATCATGTAATCAACATTCGGATTTTTTCATCCTTCCAGTTGCATATCTGGCAATCTTGCTCCGGACAGCCTCTATTTGACTGAATATGTCAATCAAGCCCTGCGTAACACATCTAAGAGAGTACAGTGTAACGGCTATCACGTCAAATATACCAATCAAGCCTCAGCATAACATATCTAAGAGAGTGCAGTGAAACGAGTATCACGTGAAGTGAAGTGCTTCAATTAACTCTTGACCCATTTACCCAACGAGACTGAATTGATACCCGTACCAAAAATATTGTCACGGCTGATTAAAAATTTAGATCCTAATAGAGAGATCACATATTGCATATAAAAACTTAGATGACCGCTGGGATGGAACCTCCGTCACATCCCCAGATGTAGTGTTATTTTTTCACTGCGCTTCTTCTTTGCTTCTCCTTTGTTTGTGTAAGTGATCTTTATTTGTTTTCACTTCGCTTCTTCTTTGCTTCTCCTTTGTTGTGCACGTGATCTTTTGATTTCATTGGAATATACTGGATCTATATTGTTGTACATCATTCTTTTTTCACATAAGATCTTACTACCATTTTCCTCAAATTAGTTCACTATCTACTCGCACCCTAATTTACAGTGGATGACAGTCAAGTATGTCCAAACAGACAAAACCAGTATGCAAAGAAACGAATGGAACTATATTCACTACAAAATTTCGTTTAGCATGGAGCTGTAAAATTTAACGAGCATTTATTCAGCAACAAAAGATTCTAACCCACCTGCTGTGAAGAATCAATACACCATAGTCAAAGGGGGAAAATTGAACATTCATATAAAGTCTCACCCACATCTTCATCCTTTCTCTTCAAAATACAACACATTCCCACCCCCACCCCCCTCTCTTATCTGCGGGGCAACACTCTCCCCCCTCCCCCAAACAAAAAAAAAATCACTAAAGAAAACCGAGGAAAAAGGTATGGCTGGGCAAAAACTTCAATGGTGTAGGACACTAGCACATCAAGTTCACAATCTAGGTTATCTTGACCTGTAAACTAGTCTGCAGCCATGAAGGGATCTGCATCGCCAAGATCTGCAATTATAGGCTCTAAATCATTTGTCTCTTCATCTTCGGGAGCAAAATATGTGGGAAAGGGCAGCAAGGATCTTTCAGGTCTTTTAAAAACTGAATCCTTTATAAACACAAAGTTCCCTTCGGCCCCTGGTACCTGAAAGGAACAAACAGATCAGAACACAACCACAAGAAACATATAAATAAACACGCATACAAGGGTGCTATGTTGCATGGCAGCATCTCACATATGCACAGTCCAGGGAAAGTTGATTATGTAGGAATACAATATGCACCATTAACTTGTATCTTTAAGAGTCTGTTTTCATAACTCAAATACATGATCTATTATTACAGTGACAAACATTTGTATCCGTACATGCATAAAATCACACCATGGAGAATGATTTTTTTTTTATTTCACACAAACATCTGCATGATTTAACTAAACTTAAGCAATTCTGATGCTTTCTTTGTTAGCTTGTGAGCATGTTCAAACTTGAAATATATGTGAAACCATGTCGAAGTCAAACAATACGTCCTATCTTGCACATGAAGTTACCACTTATTAGTTTATTAGCTTGAATCATCCACTTCATTATTAGCTTGAATCAGCTACTTGAAATACATCTTAATCTGCATTTCATTTATTAACTTGAATCAGCTACTTCGACACTGAAATTATGGATCCAAGGTGTACGGGAGGTGAATCAAGCTTACTGAAAGCATAAAAATATTTAATATTGAAGAATTAATTTTATTTGGATAACATTTGTCCGAGAAGAAAAACTCAAGCCATTCTAGATTTGGTAATACCATTCTTCAACTAATTTGAATCTAATTTAGCTTGAAATAAATTCAGGATCTGTTCTACCTAGAGTTTGAAATTTGAAGTACACTCCACTCGATAAGCTTAGTGCTCAGACGGCTTTAGATCGTTTGAATTTTTAGTGTGCCCACTTGCAACAGAACCGAAACCATCTATTCTTCTCATGTCCGCACTCCAAAAGAATCCGGGAATTCCCCCTATGAGCCTTAATGTGCAACTCTAAAGTGTGACACTAGAAAAATATGATCAATTGGGTTAAGGGAAATCATTAGAAGTCCAGACTCCAGAAAGAAGTGAGGCTTTGCTTGGCAGGCAGCAGTGTACGGTTTTGTGTCAAGAGAGAAATAAAAAGGATGTTCCAACAGTAGAAAAATGATTTTAATCCTAGATTCCAAGAGATCCCAGACATCCGGTTTTTTCTTAGCTCTTGCAGGTGGGTTCGTAAAGAATATGATTATTTGGTGAAATGAAGCAACTTTGTTTAGATATGGATAGTATTGCAAAGATCAAGTTGATGGATAGGCTTTGCTTTTGGGTATGTGTAGGAAGCATGCATCCTCCTCTTTGTATATTCTAACTGTACATTAATGAAGTGTTTGATATTTCACGAAAACAAAAACAAAGAAAAAATAAAAGAAAGGGTGGCGGACTGGGTAGGGCATGACAAGTTCACATAGCACACAAGGTATCATGAATGATAGTATTTTGTTCATAAAAACACCAGTGTAGCTTCAAATAGTGAACTAATTTTCCTTGGCCCTAATTAGCTACAAATGTTCATCTAATTTTTAGGCCCAAGGTGGTTATAACATCACTCAGAAGGGCATGAGCCAGTTAGGTGCATCCCACTAAGAAAACTGGAGACTAGGTACAGCAAGAAGTACATAAAACATTTACCTGGCCCTTCACCCACATCAAATTCCTTGCGGGATCAATTTTGTACACCCAAACATTTTTTACAGTTCTTTGCTTCCCACCCATGCGTCCAGGCATTTTTTTCCCTTTGAATACCTGTCCAAGTTAACAAAAAAAGACTTAAGCCTTCACGTATATCAACAAAGACAGAGAGATTTAAGAGTCATTAGCCCATTACCCGTAGCTCAGTGGTTACATCAACTAAGTCAAAGGCACAAAATCAGACATTTAAAGTAACTGTGACTGGCTGAATTTAGGGTCATGTTGCATATTGCCTATCTATTTTCCATGTCTATCATTTGATGCTAAAAGCTCCGAATACCTGTGGATTATGAT
>AP025065.1:10111472-10138720 GCA_036186865.1 Eustoma russellianum | reverse complement strand
GTTCTCTGTTGTCTATTCCATCTTTACAGGAAGTTCGTCAAGCAGTTTGGGATCTTAGCCCTACTAGTGTTGCTGGTCCAAATAGACTTCTGGGCTCGTTTTACAGGCACTTTTAGCAAGTAATTCACATGGATTTGCTTAAAGCTATGCAAGAATTTTTCTTTGGAATTTGCCCACCACCATCAGTTGCTTCGGCTCTCGTCTCTCTTTTACTAAAGGTGGCAAATCCACAAACTTTTGTTGATTATCGACCAATATGTTTAACTAATTTTTTCTTGAAGGTTATCACTCGGCTTCTGGCTATGCGTTTCTTTATACTTCTTCCACGATTAATTTATCCGAAACAATCAGGTTTTATGAAATGTCGTGGTGCTACTAAGCAGATTCTTCTCGCTCAGGAAATGGTACATATATTAGATAGACCAATGAGAGGGGGCCATGTCATTGTTAAACTCGATATGACAAAGGCATTTGATCGCATTTGTTGGGGTTACTTGGATAAACTCTTGCGTCGGTTGGGATTTGATGCAAGATTAATTCGAATCTTATTGAATAATCTTTCATCCACACGATGTTCGGTGTGATTAATGCTAAACTGGTGTGATATTTTTGTTAGGTCCGAAACATACTCTAGAGGGAGGTGAATAGAGTGTTTGGTGCTTTTGCAAAATTTTCTTGTTTGGCTCAACTCAAACGAATTTCAAAATCAAAGCAAGAATGGGAGATGAGAAAGCAATGAATGAATACACCGGATATAGAGTGGTTCGAATCGTAAATGATTCTACTCCGCTACCACTTTGTTGCCAAAGTGGATTTTCAACAACTACTCTTCTTATTAGAGACAATAAGAACAACCACAGCAACACTTACACTAACACCTTAGTGTAAGCAACAACAACAGCAACTTCTTGCACAAAACACACTTGTGCAACTACAGCAACTACAGCTCTTAGCAAGAACAACTTCGTGCTACCTCAAAACTTCAACAAAGTTCTCTCAAGAACTTTCTCACAGTGGGTTGAAAGAAATAGTAAGGTTCACACTTTCTCACTGGTCTAAGCACAAGCAAGAGATCAAATATTTATGGTTCCTCTTGTGCTAGACTCTCTATCTCTCAATATAAAACAATGAAGAGCAAAGAAAAGCTTAACAAGATTTAAGCAATCTTACAAATGTGAGAGAACTAGACAACAATGAATAATGAAGCTAGATGATGGTGAAATTGTGTGTTTGCCTCATCCAAGCCTCTTCCTTTTATAGATGAAGTTCATCACGTTTTTGAAGCTCCACCAAGTCTTCACAAGGTATCTAAATGTCAAGATAATGTCCAAATAGTCTTGAACCACCCTATGGAGTGATTTGATCTTCAATAGCCACCCTAGAGAATCTTAGACATTGATAAAAGAGTCAAGGAAGCATGTAGTATGTTGGGGTAAAGTTCACAAGAAATTTGAGCAAGATTGGATAGAGAAAATACCATGAATCTCCCTTGGATTTTGTTCCAACGTTCAAAAATTTTGAATTCTGGGGGACATCGATCGATCGAAGTGCCTGGGATGAGAGATCGATGTCCTCTAGAAACTTTGCATTTTTTGATACTGCTGACATCAATCGATCGAAGTACCCCTGGGAAAGACTGATGTCACTTCGATCGATCGATGTCCCCTGGACTGAGAGATCGATGTTGGACAGAAAGTATTCTGCCTGACATCGATCGATCGAAGTCTCCCTAGGGAGAGATTGATGTGACATCGATCGACTGATATCCCCAGGTTGAGAGATCGATGTGGGATAGAAAGATTTCTGTCTGACATCGATCGATCGAAGCCAGAGGCTGAAGTACATCGATCGATCGATGTCCCCAGTCTGAGAGATCGATGTTGGACAGTGAGTTCCAATCTCAACCATTTTTGACATAGTGTAATTTTCTCATCTTGCATCAAGTCTCAAGCGTAAATTTAACTTATTTAAAACATCTTTTTATCACCAAAACAATTTATAACTTAACAATCTCTCTCTTTTGATGATTTCAAAACCATGATTCAAAAGATGTTTTTACTTGATACATTTTCATCTAAACTTGATATTTTACAACTCCCCCTTAGTTCATGCCCCCTCATCATATGAACACATGAAAAACTCCCCCTCATTATGTAATCTACCCAAAAATCAATATGATGTCAATATCAAAATGCTCTCCCTCAACCCATGCAACAAATTTTATATTTTCATCTTTTCAATATATGAGTTAGCATACCAAAGGAACAATGTATATCAATGCATATACCAACCTCAATCTTCTTTCTATCCAACATTGTTTATAACCAAACCAATTATATGCCAAACTAACATGCCAAAATCAAATGTTACTTATGCTACAAGGCAACCAATGCAAAATCCAAGTAAATGCATGTCATGCCAGTTTTCAAGTCAAGCTATGTTACACAAACAACCAAGACTTAAGCCAAACATGCCACACCTTACCAAACTCACCAATTCAAGCCATGCCATTAACACATGGCAACTTCTCCCCCTTTTTGAAAACATCAAAAAATAATAAGAGACACGAAATAAAGGATAAAATATCATTAATAAATACCAAGTTTTGAGATACAAAGGTAAACTCAAACTTCCAAGCTAATCTCATAGCTACGTGGGTAATGGGAAAAATATAGAGTAACTACTCTTCATCGGAAGAGAAGCATAAACCGGAGAGGGCCGCTTTGAGCTTTGTCTTCAATTTTTGGTATTTGGATTTTTGAATGGTCAGCTCCGTTTGCAGCGTCGTGACTTGAGTATCAACTTTCGTCTCTAACGTTTGGACACGATCTTGGAGGTTCTTATAGTGCTTCTCTAGATCATCTATGTGTACGGCCTCCTTGGTTAGATCTTCACCCCATTGTCCAAGAGTGTGATGTAGGTCTTGAATTTCAGCCTCGACGTTGAATTCCTCCTCTGAGTGTAGCGCCCCGTCCGAAACCAGGGTTCCGACCCGGTGCACCCGCCGTACTTTACTCCGTAAAGCACAAGGCGTCGATACTATACATGTACATATCGACATGAATAATGAATCGATCAGCAGAAGCATCATAACATAAACAAATCATAATCGACATGCAATGCTCTACTTCATAATCTATACAAGTCATCATATACTGAATATTGAAATCTTCTGAAATACATCATAGATCGAGACCTAACACCTTCAAGAATATCTCGGTATGCTCTTCGTTATCAATGGTCTATCTACAATGTCTTCAACAAGTCTGTATAGTGACACCTGTTATCTGAAAAGTGATAAATGAGGCAAGTATGAGCGATAGCCACCGACTTTTAATCGCTCAGCAAGTAGTCTTACTGGATACGACATGTGGATCATACATGGGGAGATGGGGTGACAAAACATAATAGCCACATATACCAAATAGATAATCACGTCTCCATTTTTAAACAAGTAAAATAACTTGGTATAAATGTAAACTAGAAGTTGGTAGAGAAAGAAACATAGTGATTGCCTTTTCGTATATACTCAGCGTTAAACATCACTACCATAGTTCATACATTATCAACAGATAGTGACAGACAAGTAATACTGCACATACCGTAAAATGACCTCCAGACCTAACTAAAATCCATAGATACTAGTCTCATGATCTCCTTAAATAATGGGTGACCCTCTTAACTCTATCCATCACAGCTTACTTCTACTACAGCATCGCAGGAGTCCCGGTAGACACAAATGTGTAGTGAGTCATGATTATAATGTAAAACATAGCTGCCCTTTTTAAAATCATGCAATAACATGTCAAAAAAAACTTCCATTGTCATACTTTTCGTACTTATGTGATGGCCATTGAAATGCAAGAACAATATCTAGCAACGTCCGGAAAGTATCTCCGTAAAGGTACGTAAACGATGATCTGTACATCATCCGAGTAGGTAGCTTTACGTTGACTCGTAGGTCAAGAACCCAAGCTCTTCACAAGGTGTTCAAGACACATACTAAATGAGTTCGACAGCCAAGCTCTTCACAAGGTACAACCCGACTCATCATACATAGAAGGGTTCGACAGCCAAGCTCTTCACAAGGTACAACCCGATACCCAACATGTAATGTAAGGTTCAAGAGCCAGGTTCTTCACAAGGTATTCACAAGAACCTTACATTTGTCGCATTAAGAAACTTCCGTCTCGTAGATACAGTTCATTACATTTCCATATTTTTCATACATGTCATAAATCATGTCGTAAACATACTAGAAAACATTGCCTTTTCCTTGGGACATACTTTTCATTCATATGAACTTTTAAAACATGTAACGTAAAACATAACTTTTCAAACCTTGATTCCATGCAATGTGAGACTCGATCGTGTAGGGGTATCTTGGTCATACTACACCATTTCCTCATACATCATTTACTTAACTATGGTATACTTATCATACTTAAGAAATGCTTATCAATGCAGTCTACTTGTCATAACTTAAAGAAATACCATAACCATACTTCCTCAACATCAAATCCTCCAATGTACTTCATAACTCATAGTTTCGGTACTTAGAACATATACTTCCCATTTTCTTTGGCATACCATCTAGAAATTTCATAGCTTACGAATTAGCTTGCACATAATCATCTACAACACATATGAATACAAATAACATGAAATCAAATCATTTATGTCATATCATCTAGTTCAAACGAGTATAAAATTCTATGTATATACAATATATAACTTTCTATATATGAGGGTTCTTAAAGTGTGTACGAGTATCATAGCATATACATTTGATAGAGTTTCATACTTATATCCATAAAACATAATAAGGTCATTCCTTACATATCTTAACATATACACATATCATACATATGTGCACCATATAAACATAATAGAGTCATTAATAAAGAGGCCTAATGGCCGAATTATAAGTTATGCATATAATGATTTTACAAGTATTATGTATTATCCAAAACCTTAGCATTTTCATATGTTAACATATAATTGTACCTGTCCATATATATCTATATTTCTCAACACAGATGCTGCGGTAGGAAAATTATACAGTGCGGGTGGCGCTGTTCTCCGTGACCATCTAGGAGCATACATTGGGGAGATATCCTTTCGCCTACCGCTTTGCACCCCTTTGCAGGCAGAAATACAAGCTGCGGTTTTTGGTCTATTGTTTTTTCTTCCGATGTATAGAACAATCATTCTGGAGACGGATTGTGCTCAACTCATATCCAGGATACAATGCCCAATTCTGCTGAACGGTAATTTTCATCTGCGCCTGCTGCACACTCTCATTCACCTACATCGACTGGATTTTCTACACGTCTATCGAGAGGCAAATATGGTGGCACATTATCTAGCGCAAGATGTCATGTTGAATCCAGCAAATCATATCTACAGCTCGAGTTCCATCCCGCCTTTAGCTAAAGGCTCATTGGCATTAGATCTTTCCACAGCTCACTTGCGCCACATCTAACTCAGTCTTCCAAATGGATTGGCAAAATTTACATCTCTCTGCCTGTATTCTTCAGAATACAGGCTGCCTGGGTATGCGGGACTTTCTCTTAGTTTTACAATTTATGAATCACATATTTACATGTGTTAATGTATGTCTTTTCCATCGCACATGCTCTCTCGGTATGGACATTGGTGATCATGAGGTTGCGGCCCCTGTATCCAAGTTCGTCTCGTGTACAATCCAGATGGTGGCCTGGTCTTTAGCTTGTTATGCATCCGTTGTTGTGCTACTACCAAATACGAAAATACCGCCTTGGTTTCACTCGAACCAGGGCGGGTGCGGTATGTGTGGTGCTATATTCTGCTTTTACGTTTGTTATTTACTGCATATTGTTTTATCTGCTTCTCTGTTGCTTGACGAGGTACACTGGACACCAAATGCTCATTCCCAGACAATTTGGAACGGACAACAGGCTCCACCAGCTTCAAGATATCAACTTGTTTCCTTGTATTTACCACATATTATTCAGCTCTTAAGTATCAATGAACGTCGTGTAAATATGTACGCTTTTTCCTTCGCCAAGTTTTTATCCACAAGGGTGGTTTTTCTTGGCAAGGTTTTAATGCGGCATATCATATACGACTGAAGATACGCCATTATACGTTGGCTTTTCCATTTTTTGATTTCGATGATGTATTTACACTATCTTGTAATAGGGTATTCCTCCGCCATAAGCGAGGCTTTCAATTAATAAAATCTTCTTTCAATAAAAAAAATATACGAATCTTTTATTTTCAAAGGCCTAATGGCCGAAAACTTGCATAGTGTAACATATATTCTTTGGTGATATAATAATGTAATGTCAAAACTTAATCTACTCATATTTTAGTTTATCGATTACACACTTACACATATGTATCCAAAGTAATAAAACTATTTTAGTAAAAAGGCCTAATGGCCGAAATACATTCAAGAATATATTACATAATTCCAACTTACTTATTTTCATATTTACCATACATATATATGTATTTTGAAATCATTTTAGTATTTAATATTTTAGGACCGAAAATGTACACATGTTCCATATTTATACACTTTCCTTTTATAGTATTTAGTATACAATTTTGGTCACTTTTATACATTAATATATGCCCAATACATATTTATATTCACAAAGTGGGTTTAAACTATTTTTATCAACAAATGACCTTATGGCCGAAAAAATATGTAAAGTATGTACATATATGTAACTTCCATTCATGGCATATTATCTATTACACACATCTACTTATTTTCATATTTATTTTATATACTATTCATATATGTTTGTAATTTATATTAAGTTCTTTTAAAGATCTATTGGCCTCATATCTTAAAATAATAGGTATATATATACATATAAAATGGGTATATCACCGGAAACATATATTGTCATTTATATGTATTACTGTATATATATATCTATATATGCTCACATATATATATACACATAACATATACACGTATAATACATATATTTTATATCTCATATATATATACATACATATATCACATACACATATATATACATATATGAATCATATACACGCATGGTTCTAATACATCACATTCAAACATACATACATACATATATCACATACACGTATATACATATATGTATATATGTATATTCCATCCGCATGCATATACATACATATGTATATCATATAAAAGTTAGATTTGTATATATTTTTGAAAGAAAATCTTGATAATACTACATGATGATCTCACTTTAATATAAACATATATACTAAACATTTGTAAAACCATGTAGTATTTAGTAAGAATACTTGCCTTTGTTCTTGCACCTTACACTTTAAGAGAGAAAAGATTCCCTCTTCAACCTTCTCTTGGTCTCGGCCTACATGGCTAAAGTGAAGAAAGATTAGTTCTTTTTAGAAGTAGAAGGGCGAAAGAGGTGCTAAGAGAGTCTCTTATGAGTTTTACCTTGGAAGTCCTTGATGATTCCTCTTGTTGCTCCAACTTAAAGAAGCTTTCTTTTCCTATGGTGTTGTGTTTAGGCTAAGAGAGAAAATGATTAAATCTCTTAAGGCAAGAAGATTAGATAGTTTTCTAATTTTGATTCTTGGTAAAGGTTTCATCTTCGGTTTTTGGGTTGGAGTTTTCTTAGACTTGCATATATTATCTTTACTTGAATTTGAAGAAATCTTCTTCTTTCTCCCTCATGGTAGCCACGGGTAGAAGTCTAGAGGAGGAGAAGATGATTTATCTTGAAAGGAAGAATGGAGAACAAGGTGTTCCAATGAGGGTGCGCTTCCTTACTTTATGAAATTCTCCACATGCAAGCTTGAATCTTCCTTTTACCTTAGAGAATTTGGTTCCCCCTCTTGCCTTGAAGGTGGCCACGGTTGGAGCTTAGAGAGGTGAGATGAGCTTGGTTCTTGTCTTATTAAGAGGGGAGAAAGATGTTATGTTATTTGGCTTGGCTTTTGGGATTAGGGTGAGGATAGGATGAGGAAGGAAAATGAGGCTTGGCCTCTTACCTTCTTGACTCCACGGTGATGGAGGAGAGGGAAGAAAGTTGGGAACTTTTGGGGAGTTGTAGGAGGAGAAAGAGTTTGTTGAAGGTAGATAAGGTGGGTTGAGAATTGGGAACTGAGGTTGGCCGAAATTCATAGGCCTTGAAAAGGAAAAAAAAACTCTTGTCATGATGTCTTGCATGGGGTGGGTTGGCCGAGGCACATGGGGTGGAATGAGGGGAAACATAATGAAGTGGAGAACTTGGAAAGGTGTGAATAGAATAAAATAAAATAAAATAATGGCATTCTTCCATTTTGGTGCTACCGTGGATTCCAAGAGGAGGCAAAAGATTGAATAGTTTTCTTATGGTGGGTATGGAAAAGTGAAGGGTGGTTGTGGGATTACTTTTAGATAAAGAAAGCTTGTGTCAGAGGTGGAGTGTGCAGGAAATGTTTTCTTTTTCTTCACCCTGTCAGCCGAAAATGTAGAATAGAGGGTGGGAAAATGTGTTTGTCTTGTAATGATGTAGGGAAAGGTAAGCAAGTGGGGATAGGTGGGGCGGTTCATTAGGGGGAGGCGGTAGCTATGGTATAGAAAAATGGATGGAGATTTTGTTGTGTAGTGAAATTATTGTATCGGGTATTTTATTTGGTTTAATTTTATATCTAACGACCTAAGTTGTTATCGACTAATTTATTTAAGCGTATCGTATGTCCGAAATGTTTGTTATCTAGTCCCATCAAGTCTCACTATATCTGTTAACTTATAGTTCGGTTATTTTTCTGAACGTTTCTAACCCCGATATTTTATGTCGATGTCTTTATTAATTCTTAAATAAAATTTTAGATTCCACCGACATCGCATTCGCGTTCTATTTTTTATCATCTTATTTTACTTTTCACTGACCCAGAAACGCGGGGTTGTAACATTCTTCCCCCCTTATAAAAAGTTTCGTCCTCGAAACTTGGGGTGTCGATTTTACCCTTACTGATTTAAACACTTAATTTCTAGCGTCATTTCTTAATCGCCTATGATTCAGCTTAGCCTTCGCCGACTTATGATAAAATTTTCTTAATTTAGTATTACCGTATACTTCTATTAATCCGCTTAAATATTTACAACCTCATATTTTCTGCGTATTATGCCAACTTTTATACTTACCAAATTCAACCGCTAACCTTAATCCGGTTCAATCATATAAATTCTAATCTATTCAGGCTTACTCAGATTCAACTTACGCACACTAATCTGACCTAGATAATCCGACGTCCTTTAGAATTCATATTTTAACTCCCGATATGATTTGCCTTATTATATCCTTATTTCTATTTATATAATCGTACTCTTATCGCTATGAGTTAATATCTCTAATGTGACTAACATCTTTGGCCTACTCCAAAATCTTCTAAGTTCATCGTCTTAATTCAACATGTATCACTTGTGCGATGTATTTACGAAACTCCAATTGTCATATTTCTTATTAATAACCGCTTATAGTTCTACCACATATCATATCTTAATCAGCCTACAAAATTTATCACTATCTCCAAATATTATCCTAAATAAAGCTGAACCCGAAATTAGGGAATGTACAGTTTAGGACTACTATGTTACTAACAGGAAAACAGAATTGAGGTATTCCAGCGACTTGACCCGTATAAATGTCAGAAAGCTTAACAACCTACTTAGACTCTCTAGCTTCTCGTATCTGTCTAATACCGTTTTATTTCTCTTATACTCAGGCTGCAGCGCTCAGTCTAAGATCATATACTTAGACTCTACAATCTTTGCTTAAGTTCTACAATCATAACCTTAGTTCTACGATCATAACCTAATACAGTTTATTATTATAATTTTTTTTATATATTAAGGTTGTCACTTTCATTTAAGATCATTTCTTACTTCTATGATCATTTCTTAAATTCTAAAATCACTTCTTATTTCTAAATCATAAATAGTATATAACCGTCGCTTATGACTAAATCAATACTTACATTTAGATTGTTGTCTGATGCTTAGATCAACTCTTAATCAAAATCATCACTTATATCTAAGATTGCGACCTAAGTTCAAGATCATCGCTTAATTTAATATCCTTCAACCTAAATTTATATTGGTATCATAGCTTAATAATTTCAGCCTCTAATCCTAATCCGATTAAACCTATATTATGTCAACTCCTACTTATTCAAGCTTACGGTATTCAACTTACTTCACACTGGTCTAAGATCATTTCTTATATCTATGATCATCTCTTAAATTCTAAGATCACTGCTTAAATTTATCGTTGTTTACTTATGAGTCCGCAGTGGATCTGGAGCCTTTGCTCTGATACCACCTGTAGCGCCCCGCCGGAAACCAGGGTTGCAACCCAGTGCACCAACCGTACTTTACTCCGTAAAGCACAAGGCGTCGATACTATACATGTACATATCGACATGAATAATGAATCGATCAGCAGAAGCATCATAACATAACAAATCATAATCGACATGCAATGCTCTACTTCATAATCTGTACAAGTCATCATATACTGAATATTGAAATCTTCTGAAATACATCATAGATCGAGACCTAACACCTTCAAGAATATCTCGGTATGCTCTTCGTTATCAATGGTCTATCTACAATGTCTTCAACAAGTCTGTATAGTGACACCTGTTATCTGAAAAGTGATAAATGAGGCAAGTATGAGCGATAGCCACCGACTTTTAATCGCTCAGCAAGTAGTCTTACTGGATACGACATGTGGATCATACATGGGGAGACGGGGTGACAAAACATAATAGCCACATATACCAAATAGATAATCACGTCTCCATTTTTAAACAAGTAAAATAACTTGGTATAAATGTAAACTAGAAGTTGGTAGAGAAAGAAACATAGTGATTGCCTTTTCGTATATACTCAGCGTTAAACATCACTACCATAGTTCATACATTATCAACAGATAGTGACAGACAAGTAATACTGCACATACCATAAAATGACCTCCAGACTTAACTAAAATCCATAGATACTAGTCTCATGATCTCCTTAAATAATGGGTGACCCTCTTAACTCTATCCATCACAGCTTACTTCTACTACAGCATCGCAGGAGTCCCGGTAGACACAAATGTGTAGTGAGTCATGATTATAATGTAAAACATAGCTGCCCTTTTTAAAATCATGCAATAACATGTCAAAAAAAAACTTCCATTGTCATACTTTTCGTACTTATGTGATGGCCATTGAAATGCAAGAACAATATCTAGCGATGTCCGGAAAGTATCTCCGTAAAGGTACGTAAACGATGATCCGTACATCATCCGAGTAGGTAGCTTTACGTTGACTCGTAGGTCAAGAACCCAAGCTCTCCACCATTCAATGTGAATACAAAACCAGACTGCGACCTGAAATCATCTATGTCGGTTTGGAAGCTAGCATCTGTGTAACCATTTACAACTAACTCGTCATCCAAACCTCCATAAACCAAGAATACATCTTTAGTCCTTCTGAGGTACTTAAGAATATTCTTGACAGCTGTCCAGTGACCTTCACCAGGGTCAGCTTGATATCTACTTGTTGTGCTCAATGGATATGAGACATCTGGTCTAGTACATAACATGGCATACATGATCGATCCTATAGCAGAAGCATAAGGAATTTTATTCATTCGATCTCGCTCATCAGATGTCTGAGGACATTGATTCTTGCTAAGATGAATGCCATGAGACATAGGCAGGAATCCTTTCTTGGACTCTTGCATGTTGAACCTTTTCAACATTTTATCTATGTATGTACTCTGACTCAAGCCTATTATCCTTTTAGATCTATCTCTATAGATCTTGATACCAAGGATATAGGTAGCCTCACCCAAGTCCTTCATTGAAAATGAATTCCCTAACCAAGCCTTAACCTTTTGCAAGGTAGGGATATCATTCCCAATAAGCAATATGTCATCCACATATAAGACCAGAAACACTACTGCACTCCCACTAACCATCTTGTAAACACAAGGTTCATCTTCATTCTTGATGAAACCAAAGTTCTTAACTGTTTCATCAAAACGAAGATTCCAGCTTCGAGATGCTTGCTTCAATCCATAGATGGACCTTTGAAGCTTGCAAACCTTCTTTGAATTCTCAGGATTTACAAAACCCTCAGGTTGTGTCATGTACACATCCTCGAGTAAATTTCCATTAAGGAAAGCAGTTTTGACATCCATTTGCCATATC
This sequence comes from Eustoma russellianum, assembly GCA_036186865.1. Classification (NCBI taxonomy): domain Eukaryota; kingdom Viridiplantae; phylum Streptophyta; class Magnoliopsida; order Gentianales; family Gentianaceae; genus Eustoma; species Eustoma russellianum. The sequence continues at coordinate 10,126,511 of AP025065.1, read as the reverse complement.
TCATAATCATAGTATGCTGCAATGGCAAGGAGAATTCGAATAGACTTAAGCATAGCTACTGGTGAAAAGGTTTCATCATAGTCTATACCATGAGTTTGCTTGAAACCTTTAGCCACAAGCCTTGCTTTGTAGGTTTGCACATTTCCATCCATGTCAGTTTTCTTCTTGAAAACCCATTTGCAACCAATAGTCTTAATACCCTCTGGAGGATCAATTAAAGACCAAACTTGGTTATCAAACATGGATTGCATCTCAGAATTCATGGCTCCAAGCCATTTATCTGAATCTGGACCTGACACAGCTTCCTGATAGGTAGTAGGCTCATCTTGATCTATGAGCATAACTTGACTATCATCAGTCACAAGAAATCCGTATCTCTCTGGCTGACGATGTATCCTATCAGATCTGCGTTGGACTTGTGTTACATTTTCAGGCTCCACAACTGTTTGTGGTTCTGAAATCGTCTCTAAAGACGGTTCAACGATATCTTGTGGAACTTGAGTTTCCTCAAGTTGTACTATACTCCCACTTGTTCTCTTGGAGAGAAACTCCTTTTCCAAAAAGACTCCATTTCGAGCAACAAACACTTTGTTCTCTGAGGGAATATAGAAATAGTACCCTTTAGTTTCTTTAGGATACCCCACAAAAATACATTTGATAGATTTTGGAGCTAGCTTATCTGACATTAATCTTTTCACATAAGCTTCACAACCCCAAATCTTAAGAAAAGACAAACTGGGTCTCTTACCAGTCCACATCTCATATGGTGTCTTTTCAACCGCTTTAGATGGTACACGGTTCAAAATGAATGCAGCTGTCTCCAAGGCATAACCCCAAAAGGATAAAGGAAGATCTACTTGACCCATCATAGATCGAACCATATCCAATAAAGTCCGATTTCTCCTTTCAGAAACACCATTCCATTGTGGAGTTCCTGGAGGAGTCAACTGTGAAACGATTCCACAATTTCTTAGATGTTGGTCAAATTCTTGGCTCAAATATTCACCACCTCGATCTGATCGAAGGGTTTTAATTGTCTTACCAAGTTGATTTTGTACTTCATTTTGAAAAGTTCTAAACATTTCAAAAGACTCATGTTTATGTTTCATTAGGTAGACATAGCCATACCTACTGAAATCATCAGTAAAAGTAATGAAATACTGAAATCCTCCCCTGGCACTAATGCTGATTGGGCCGCATACATCTGTATGTACCAAGCCCAATAAGTCATTAGCCCTTTCACTATGTCCAGTAAAAGGAGTCTTTGTCATCTTTCCAAGCAAACAAGACTCGCAATTTTCAAATGATTCAAAATCAAATGAATCTAATAATCCATCTTGATGGAGTTTAGATACGCGCTTCTCATTTATATGGCTAAGGCGACAATGCCATAAATATGCAGGGTTTAGTTCATTTGGCTTAGTTCTCTTTGAAGATATGTTATAAATATTACCGTCATTGGAATCATCAAGGTTAAGGACATAAATGCCATTATAACTACTTGCAATACAATAAAGCAAGTCATTTTTATCAAAAATAGAACACTTCTTATTTTTAATTAAAAATGAATAACCTTCATCATCCAAAACAGACACTGAAATAAGATTCCTACTCATAGTAGGAACATAAAAGCAATTGTTTAAAACTAACAAAAGCCCATTGGGCAAGACAAGCTCATAGGTCCCTACAGCTATAGCAGCAACTCTTGCTCTATTGCCAACACGTAGGTCCACCTCGCCCTTCTTCAGCATCCTACTCCTTTTGAGCCCCTGCATATTTGTACAAATATGGGATCCACATCCAGTATCTAATACCCAGGAAGAAGAAGTAGATAAATTAATTTCTATAACATAAATACCTGAAGATGTAGTCGTACTACCCTTCAGCTTCTTCAACTCCTCCAAATAAACATCACAATTTCTTTTCCAATGCCCAGGCTTGTTGCAATGGAAACAAGTTCCTTCCTTAGGAACCTTTGCCTTGGGACCAGGTTTCGGTTTAGCTTGACCCTTTGCCCCTTTTGCACCCTTTGCACTTTTAGCCTTACCCTTGCCTTTAGCTTTCCTTTTCATTAGCTTGGTATTGACACTCAATACATGGGTAGGCTTCTTGATATTCCCCTCAGCAGTTTTGAGCATACCATGTAGCTCAGGAATGGACTTTTCCATATTATTCATATTGTAGTTCATGACGAACTGAGAAAAACTGCTAGGCAAAGAGTGTAGGATCAAATCCGTGGCGAGTTCCAAACTCAGGGGATATCCAAGTCTTGCAAGGTGATCTATATAGCCTTTCATCTTCAAACATGAGCGCTAACAGATTCACCTTCAGACATCTTACAGTCAAAAAGTGCAAGCGGTGTCGAACCTATCCTGCCTAGCCTGTTGTTGGAAAGCTTGTTTGAGATGCACACTCATCTCATAAGCTTCTAAGTGTTCCAGGTCTTTCTGAAGTCCTGGACACATAGTTGCCAACATTAGACATCCTATGTCATTGGAATCTTCACATGCTTCTTATACTTGTTCTTAACAGCAACAGAAGCATCAGCAGGAGGGGGTTCAGGGACAGGGTCATCGAGCACGTAGGACTTCTTTTCTTGCTTGAGAACAATTCTCAAGTTTCGAAACCAGTCAACAAAATTAGTCCCACATTCTTTTAGTTTTTCCTTCTCAAGGATAGATCGCAGCGATAAGGTGGAATTGTTATTAGCAGCCATTTATGATCTACAAAACATGCAAAGTAACACTTTATTAATAATGAGGTTAAAATTTATAAAACTCCACTAAAATATAACCCTCAAAAGAAATATTTTAGTGAGCTAAGATCCATATTTGACTTAATCTAAACTCAGCTTTGGCATTGACGCTTAAAATTAAGTTATTTAGGTAGGAACATCTTTACCAATTACATCTCATGTAACTCTTAGAATATATGGAATAATGACATCAATATATCATTGTATGTTAGATTCCATCTAATGCCTTGGGCCCAAAACCGTTTTTTGATCTAGCCCAATTAAGTCTAACCAATTTTAAACATATGAGTAGCACTATTACTCATCCTACGTAGCTAGGAATGTTTAAAGCACATTCTTTGGCAATACCTACTTTAATACAATCCCAGTTTTAATAGGTTGTTTAAGACATGGATGGCATCAAGACTTAAATTATTAATGAGGGTTCAACTTAGTTTATGTCTTGCATTGCCATATCATTATATCGTAGCATCCTATATGCATATATAATATATCATCCACGCATCTCATACAATGACTAAATATGGTAAACGTGACATAGCATGGCCAAACTAAATATGATCTTCATGAGACCAGATGAAGATCATAAAGGAAACCATATGTGAAAGACTTCCTATTACAACATTTGCAATGATACATATCTTCTTGTCTTGAGCCCGTGCCTCCATCTCCATGGAATCCACTCGTCCTTGTGTGTGTCGCCATCACCATTTGTAGCTTGATTCTTCATTTATTACAATAACAAAGAAAAAACTAACTACTTGTATAATAAAATACAACAAAAACTACAGCGGGCACGCAAGGCCATAATAACCCAAACAAAAATATGACTAAGTCAATCACATAGGTCCTGAGGCCATGCCTATGCACCATGCAAAGACATCAACAATTATAATATATTTTACACAAACATATTATAACAAATAAATGTATATTGACATTCTTAATGTCACGGTGGTAACGAACTATAGGGCATACACATTGATAATTTTCTTTTCGAAACCCTAACACAGACGCATCAATCATATTAACGATCTTACTATTTTGAATACGTGTAAGCCCTTATAGAAGCACCGATCGAACCGAGAGTTATGATTCAAACCCAAAACAGAATCATCAATCGAATTGATAATCTGCTGTTCGAAATCTAAAACAGAATCAATCTGCCATTCGAAATCCGAAAACAGAATCATCAATCGAATTGATAATCTGTCTGTTTTGAATATGCATAACTCTACATAATCATTATCGGTTGTTCATATCGATATAAACATAATCGTTTTTGATCATCACATGAAAAACGAAAACTTTATATCACATATAACAATCTCGAATCATAACGTCTCATGAAAACGAATTGAAAACATCAATCCACTCTCACCAGATGAGATTCGATAGGGTTTTACACATAGCATATGTTTATATCTAATATAAACAGAATCGGTTTTGATCATCACATGACAAACAAAAACCACCGTATACAAATCATCTCATGAAAACGATTTGAAAAACACCATTCTTCTCTCATCATATGAAATCCGAGTTGGGGTTTTTGTACATATCATGCCATACGAAAAACAGTAAACATATAATCACATAAGCATGATATAATCGATGTAAACGAAATCAACAAGTGGCTCTGATACCACTGTTAGGAATCAACGAGATCACTGCCAAACGCGCAGCAGAAAACAAAACTTGATCTCCGATTTCCTACCAAGGATCCATGTTGTTCGTTTAATTCCGACAAAAGAAATCAAAAACTACCTCGGTAGATTCGAAATCTGCAGATGGAAGAGGTGAGAAATCACGAACACCCTCTGTCGGTATCCACACGAACGCTTCCCCGCCCGGAGTAGCTAGCTCTTCAAACGGCGCGGCTAAAGAACTTGTTTTTTCACAAAACGATTCTAGGGTTTTCTGTTGTTTTCGTGTGTATTTCGTATGTCTCTATGTACGAGATACATAGATATATAAATACGCATTTATGGATATTAAAAACCAAGTCCTAATCGGTTTCGTTGATGCCAATCAAAATACATATCAGATATGGATTCTGTCAGGATATTTAAAATCCATATCAGATATGGATTCTCTCATTATTATCTGACAGCATATATATATTTATATACATATAACCACAAAAACGAAAATAATAATATTAATAATAATTAATATCCAATATTAATATTATTAATATTAAACCGATAATAATAATAATAATAATTAATATCCAATATTAATATTATTAATATTATTAATCTCAGCCTTACGCATCTTGTGGTGACCTGATAGGCCCATATTAATTGGCAGTTGATTAAATCTTTATTAAACCAACAAGTCGTAATTGGCCTCTAGCAAGGCATTACAACTATCCAATTAATACGAGTAAAGTCCAACTAGCCTAATAATAGTACATGCATTAATCCCTTTGTCACACGATATCTAGTTTGAACATAAGTCTATGGTCAGCGTCATACTTATATAGTTCAAACATATGATTACTCGATCTCTAAGTAGACTGATAAACAAATGATATTGATTACACGATCAATTCATTTGAGTACGGCCATGCATTTCACAGTCTCACTAATCGAGGAGCCCAAAGATATCTCTCTCAAAAGAGAGGGACAAATTCTATCTTGATTGTTCAATATCCTCTACATAATTTCTATCACATTCAATCATGACCTTTATTATTATCCAGTTACGGATAACGTTTGATCATGTCCAAAATATAATAGTCCTTATGTTGGAAACTATGACAATCTCAAGTCAAAGGATTAAAACATGACTATCATGAGATTTACTTATGACGCTAATCCATGTAGCAATCTCATGATGGGTCTATCCAATACACTGTTCTCTAACAAGTATCTATGAGATTGATTCGTATCACCATACACATAATCATCTCATGATTATCAAATCAATACTCATACTGATTATAAATTATTTATCTCCATAACAATAATGAATCAGGGACATATATCAAAATTGTGTAACATACTAACCAACAATAATGATAATAAAACCTCTTTTATTAATAATAAATGCATAACATAAATATCCAAATCATGGCCTAGGGCACATACACTAACACACATATCATACATATGTGCACCATATAAACATAATAGAGTCATTTTAATAAAGAGGCCTAATGGCCGAATTATAAGTTATGCATATAATGATTTTACAAGTATATTATGTATTATCCAAAACCTTAGCATTTTCATATATTAATATATAATTGTACCTGTCCATATATATCTATATAAGTACAAAATATATGAATCTTTTATTTTCAAAGGCCTAATGGCCGAAAACTTGCATAGTGTAACATATATATTTCTTTGGTGATATAATAATGTAATGTCAAAACTTAATCTACTCATATTTTAGTTTATCGATTACACACTTACACATATGTATCCAAAGTAATAAAACTATTTTAGTAAAAAGGCCTAATGACCGAAATACATTCAAGAATATATTACATAATTCCAACTTACTTATTTTCCATATTTTACCATACATATATATGTATTTTGAAATCATTTTAGTATTTAATATTTTAGGACCGAAAATGTACACATGTTCCATATTTATACACTTTCCTTTTATAGTATTTAGTATACAATTTGGTCACTTTTATACATTAATATATGCCCAATACATATTATATTCACAAAGTGGGTTTAAACTATTTTTATCAACAAATGACTTATGGCCGAAAAAATATGTAAAGTATGTACATATATGTAACTTCCATTCATGGCATATTATCTATTACACACATCTACTTATTTTCATATTTATTTTATATACTATTCATATATGTTTGTAATTTATATTAAGTTCTTTAAAGATCTATTGGCCTCATATCTTAAAATAATAGGTATATATATACATATAAAATGGGTATATCACCGGAAACATATATTGTCATTTATATGTATTACTGTATATATATATCTATATATGCCTCACATATATATATACACATAACATATACACGTATATATACATATACTTTTTATATCTCATATATATATACATACATATATCACATACACATATATATACATATATGAATCATATACACGCATGGTTCTAATACATCACATTCAAACATACATACATACATATATCACATACACGTATATACATATATGTATATATGTATATTCCATCCGCATGCATATACATACATATGTATATCATATAAAAGTTAGATTTGTATATATTTTTGAAAGAAAATCTTGATAATACTACATGATGATCCCACTTTAATATAAACATATATACTAAACATTTGTAAAACCATGTAGTATTTAGTAAGAATACTTGCCTTGTTCTTGCACCTTACACTTTAAGAGAGAAAAGATTCCCTCTTCAACCTTCTCTTGGTCTCGGCCTACATGGCTAAAGTGAAGAAAGATTAGTTCTTTTTAGAAGTAGAAGGGCGAAAGAGGTGCTAAGAGAATCTCTTATGAGTTTTACCTTGGAAGTCCTTGATGATTCCTCTTGTTGCTCCAACTTAAAGAAGCTTTCTTTTCCTATGGTGTTGTGTTTAGGCTAAAAGAGAAAATGATTAAATCTCTTAAGGCAAGAAGATTAGATAGTTTCTAATTTTGATTCTTGGTAAAGGTTTCATCTTCGGTTTTTGGGTTGGAGTTTTCTTAGACTTGCATGTATTATCTTTACTTGAATTTGAAGAAATATTCTTCTCTTTCTCCCCTCATGGTAGCCACGGGTAGAAGTCTAGAGGAGGAGAAGATGATTTATCTTGAAGGAAGAATGGAGAACAAGGTGTTCCAATGAGGGTTGCGCTTCCTTACTTTATGAAATTCTCCACATGCAAGCTTGAATCTTCCTTTTACCTTAGAGAATTTGGTTCCCTATCTTGCCTTGAAGGTGGCCACGGTTGGAGCTTAGAGAGGTGAGATGAGCTTGGTTCTTGTCTTATTAAGAGGGGAGAAAGATGTTATGTTATTTGGCTTGGCTTTTGGGATTAGGGTGAGGATAGGATGAGGAAGGAAAATGAGGCTTGGACTCTTACCTTCTTGACTCACGGTGATGGAGGAGAGGGAAGAAAGTTGGGAACTTTTGGGAAGTTGTAGGAGGAGAAAGAGTTGTTGAAGGTAGATAAGGTGGGTTGAGAATTGGGAACTGAGGTTGGCCGAAATTCATAGGCCTTGAAAAGGAAAAAAAACTCTTGTCATGATGTCTTGCATGGGGTGGGTTGGCTGAGGCACATGGGGTGGAATGAGGGGGAAACATAATGAAGTGGAGAACTTGGAAAGGTGTGAATAGAATAAAATAAAATAAAAATGGCATTCTTCCATTTTGGTGCTACCGTGGATTCCAAGAGGAGGCAAAAGATTGAATAGTTTTCTTATGGTGGGTATAGAAAAGTGAAGGGTGGTTGTGGGATTACTTTTAGATAAAGAAAGCTTGTGTCAGAGGTGAGTGTGCAGGAAATGTTTTTTTCTTTTTCTTCACCCTGTCAGCCGAAAATGTAGAATAGAGGGTGGGGAAAATGTGTTTGTCTTGTAATGATGTAGGGAAAGGTAAGCAAGTGGGGGATAGGTGGGGGCGGTTCATTAGGGGGAGGCGGTAGCTATGGTATAGAAAAATGGGTGGAGATTTTGTTGTGTAGTGAAATTATTGTATCGGGTATTTTATTTGGTTTAATTTTATATCTAACGACCTAAGTTGTTATCGACTAATTTATTTAAGCGTATCGTATGTCGAAATGTTTGTTATCTAGTCCCATCAAGTCTCGCTATATCTGTTAACTTATAGTTTGGTTATTTTTCCGAACGTTTTCTAACCCCGATATTTTATGTCGATGTCTTTATTAATTCTTAAATAAAATTTTAGATTCCACCGACATCGCATTCGCGTTCTATTTTTTATCATCTTACTTTACTTTTCACTGACCCAGAAACGTGGGTTGTAACACTGAGTCACTATCCTCCTCCATTAGAGCTTTTCCTTTGTCCTTTAGGGAGGTGGAGCTTGGTTGAGGGGGTGGTTTGGTGAAGGGTAAAAAGTGGGTTTCGTGGTAGGTTCAGTGGGTGATGGTGGAGGAATGAGATCTTTAGGTTCTTCCTCTTCTTGTTCTTGTTGTCCACCCTGTCTTTGCACCTCTTTCCGGGACTTATGGATTTGTTGGATGTTGACTTTTGTGTAATAATTCTTGTTGGATATTTGTTCTATATATTCAGCATCCAACACCACATTTTCTTTGGTGAGCAATCTATAAATTAGATTGCTATATGGAAGCGCTTTTGATTTCTTCGTAACAGCTTCCATTATATTCGCAAATACGAGCTCCCAAAATTACTTGTTCCCTCATGGCAATACGATAAGCAATATAGAAATCCAAATTGCTCGGGAGCTTGGCTGACTTACCATTGACACAAAAGGTAATAATAGCAAGCAAAATTCGGTACACTAGAGGCATGTCATTTGTGTTTTTAGTGGGGTGAAATCCAAGATAGTTTTTGACCTCATCTTCAGATATCTGATAGTTATAGATATCCCACCTCCACGGATCAAAATGTTCCCAACCTTCATCAGGAATACCAAGTATTTTATTGATTGAACGAGCGGGTGAAATCGACAATTTGACCATCTATCACGGAATTTAGGGACTATGGCTTTCCATTCAAATATCTTAACCATAGGTTTGCATAAAACATCCTAGTGTATCGAATAGACATGCAATCCATTTCAGAACTATCCCAAATGGGTCTCCATTTTTATCATCAAACCAATATATGATTGGTTTCAATTCTTCATTACTCAAAATATCTTCAATTTTGAGTAATTTTAATGGGATTGTAGGCCTCTTCCTAGTCTCCCATTCTCCGAACAAAACTTGAGCTCTAAGAGAGATGTAGGTAACTTTACCTGTGTTGAAGGGCTCTTTTAAACAATCTTCATATTCTCCAGATTTGACCCATGGAAGGTTTCGAAATGTGAGACTCTCTCTATCTCAGCCAACATGGTCTCTTGGGCACCAGTGGTCTTCTTCCTCACTCTTTCTGTTCTTCAACCAGTTGGTATTCTTGATTGACTGCCTTCTTGTGAAGTTCTTTGCTTTTTTGGGTGGTTTTTCGTTCTTGGTGCCATATGAGAAGATTAGGACACGAAAGTTTTGGATATAGTGATGGAACTTGGAGAATATATGTGAATTCGGATAGTATTGAAGGAAAAATGGAGTTTGAGCAAGAGATTTGTGGTTTAAGGGTCGAACTTTTGGTATTTCGTCGGATGAAACTTAGGGTTCGATGTAGGAGATGAAGAAATGAGGTTTTTTGCAGCTTTTATAAAACTCTGTCCCGTTGACATCGATCGATCGATGTCTGGGACTTCGATCGATCGATGTCTGTTTTACTTCAGTCTCTGAGACTGCCACATAGATCGATCGATGTATTCTGGAATTTGTCTTTTTGATAGTTTTGAGCCCCTAAACATTGTTTATCATCCCTAATCTTGTTCTAATTGATTCGAATGTCTCAGTAGGAAGGGATTTAGTAAAGATATCGCTAGTTGGTCATTTTTTGGAACAAATTCAATGCATGCTAATCCTTTTTAAATGCAATCCCTTATGAAGTGATGACTCACTTCTATATGTTTTGTCCTACTATGGTGAACTGGATTTTGTGCTATACTTATGGCTGAAGTGTTGTCACATAAGATGGGGACTTTATCAAACTTAACATTGTAATCATTTAAGGTGTTGATCATCCAAAGTAGTTGTGCACAACATGAAGCGACCGATACATATTCGGATTCCGCCGTTGAAAGTGACACACTATTTTGTTTCTTGGAGAACTAAGAAACTAAGCAATCTCTAAAGAATTGACCCATCCCAGAGGTGCTTTTTCTATCAACAAGATTTCCGGCATAATCGGAGTCACTATACCCTCTTAAATCAAAACAACCATTTTTGGAATAAAACAATCCAAAATTCAAGGTTCCTTTCAAATGCTTAAAGATACGTTTAATGGCAACTAGATGCGATTCCTTAGGCATACTACATACTTTGAAATCTAGCACATAAACACACAGCATACAAAATATCCGGTCTACTAGCTATTAAATAAAGTAAACTATCAATCATACCCCTATATTTGGTTACCTCAACCGGCTTTCCTTTTTCGTCTTTGTCAAGCTTTGTACTTGTGCTCATTGGTGAACTCACACTTCTTCCATCCTCAAACTTGTATTTCTTGTGTAAATCCTTTGTATACTTTGTTTGAGATATGTACACTCCATCTTGAGTTTGCTTGATTTGAAGACCAAGAAAGTAGTTGAGTTCACCTATCATACTCATCTCAAATTCTCCTTCCATTAATTTAGCAAAATGCTCACAAAGAGAATCATTAGTAGCACCAAATATAATATCATCCACATAATTTGAACAAGCAATTGATGGTTTCCTTGTTCTTTAATAAAAAGAGTAGTGTCGACTTTTCCTCTTGAAAACTCATTTTCATGTAGGAAGTTACTTAACCTATCATACCTAGCCCTAGGAGCTTGTTTAAGTCCATAAAGGGTCTTTTTGAGTTTAAATACATGATTTGGATAATCATGATTTTCAAACCCTTGCGGATTTCACATCCATTTGATATAGTTTGAAATCCTTATAGCATGCATATGCTAATAGCATCCTAATAGCTTCTAACCTAGCTACAGGGGCAAAGGTCTCATCATAGTCTATGCCTTCCTCTTTCCTATATCCTTGAGCTACTAACCTAGCCTTGTTTTTAGTGATGTTTCCTTTATCATCCATTTTGTTTCTAAATACCCATTTAGTGTCAATTATAAGATGATCACTAGGTTTGGCTACTAATTCCTAAACATCACTCCTTTCAAATTGATTTAATTCCTCTTGCATGGCTAATACACAATCTTCATCATTTATAGCCTTCTTTATATTTTTAGGCTCAACTTGTGAAATGAAAGCATTTTCATTAAATTTTCTCCTAGTTATTATGCCTTGACTAGTTTCACCTAATATCAATTCTTTAGGATGATCCTTTCTATATTTATATGAATCAGGTAAATTTGAGGTATCTCCTTCTACTTCTTCACCTTCAACCTTAGGTTCAAGGGGATCAATCCTCAGGTCTATAACAATATTGCCTTTTGGGTTCTCAAATTTCTCTATATGACTTACTTCAATTATTTCATCATCATCATCATTAGTATTTGGTTCATCCTCAATGAGTTCACTAAACTTGACATGAATTGATTCTTCAACTTTCATGCTCATTTTATTATATACCCTAAATGCCTTGCTATTTTGAGCATATCCCATAAAGATTCCTTCATCCGCTTTGAAATCGAGTTTATCCAAGTTATCTTTGGTGTTAAGTATAAAACACTTACAACCAAATACTTTGAAATAACCAATATTTGGTACTCTACCTTTCCAAAACTTATAAGGAGTTTTTTTGAGAGATGGTCTCAAATAAACTCTATTGATCACATGACAAGCGGTGTTTACTGCTTCGGCCCAAAAATACTTGGGTAGCTCAAATTCATTTAGCATGGCTCTACTCATTTCTTGAAGTGTTCTATTTTTCCTTTCCGCAACACCATTTTGTTGAGGAGTTCTTGGAGCCGAGAAATTGTGTCCATACCCCTTGGATACACAAAATTCTTGAAACTCACCATCAAACTCACCACCTCTATCACTTCTAATTTCCTTAATTGTGTATTCTCTTTGATTTTTAGTCTCCTATAAAGCTTTATAAATTCTTGGCATGCATCATTCTTTTTAGCTAAGAACATTACCCAAGTGTACTTAGAGAAGTCATCTACCACCACAAAGGTGTAATGTTTTCCACTTAGACTTGCGGTACTAATATCCCCATACAAATACATATGAAGTAATTGTAGATGTTTGGTGGTGTAGATTTCACTTTTGGGCTTGAAGCTTGTTTTAACAAGTTTTGCCTTTTGATAAGTGTCACATAAGCCATGGTTTTCGAAATTAAATTTTGGAAGACCTTGGACCTTTTCATTTTTGCAAATCTCTTTGAAATTTTTAAAACTAATATGTCCCAGTCGTCTATGCCATAGTTGAGTCAAATCATTTTTGGCAACTAGGCAAGAAATATTATGTGATATCAAAACATGTGTGCTAAATTTGTAAACATCATTTTCTTATAGCTTCAAAAACAATCTTATCATTCTTTTTCACAATGCATTTTCTTTTCACAAATTCAACTTGAAAATTAGCATCACATAGTTGGCTAACACTTATCAAATTATATTTAAGCCCTTCTACATATAGTACATTATTAATAATGAAAGAAGAGTTATCAATTTCTCCATGTCCAAGGATTTTGGCTCTCCCATTGCCAAAATGCACCGTTCCACCATCTTGGAGCTTGAGCTTGGTGAATAACGTTTTGTCTCCGGTCATTTGTGTTGAACATCTATTGTTCATAAGCCATTTGGTTCCTTCTTCTTTGGCTACTCCATTTATCTTGAGAGCATACAAAACCAAGAAATTTATGCATTGGTACCCTTTGATGGTTTGGTCCTTTAGGGTTAGTTTGTCGACCCTTAGGCTTCCAAACATACATGCTTCCAAATCTAGCTCTACATTCATTCTTCACATGTCCTACTTTGTTGCAATGAAAACAAGTGGGTTCATGCCTTAGTTTAGAAGATGATGAGTTATGTTGTATTTTTCTCTGGTTTGTCTTTTTCTTTAATGACTTAGGCTTAATGGAAGAATGTGATGAATTAAATCCTAAACCGGATTTATCATTTCCAATTCTTTGGTTTCCAAGTAGTTTGTTTAGATTATTTTTACCATTGGTTAGTCTTTGCAAATCTAACCTTAGTTTTTTACATTCTTTTCTAATTTCTACATTTTCAAGGACTACGGTTTTATGCATGGTGAGTATGATGTCATGCTCTTGAAATATCAAAATGTTCTTATCATGCAAGTTCTTATTTTCTAAAATGCACTTCTTGAACTGTTTCTTCAAATTTTTATACTTTAAGTTTAGTTTTTCAAAATCATCTTGCAAATCTCCTATTTCATCTTGCAAATTAGAAGGATTAGAATTTACCTCAAGGTCATCTTCAATTGCCATGAGACAAGTATGTTGAATCTTTGGATTGTCAAGTAATGCAACAAGTCCAACACCTTGATCTTCACTCTCTTCTCCTTTCGATTCGGAAAGGAGATCATCCTACGTGGTTACCTCCGCATTAAGAGCTTTCTTCTTTTGAGGAAAGACCTTCTTTTCTTGTTTTTGCGGCTCCTTGACGTGGCAATCGTCAATGAAGTGACTGGGTCGACCACATCTATAGCAATTTTCACTTGCTTCTTTTTCCTTGGGTGGTCTTTTGAAAAACTTTCTTGCTTGAGCTTTATTTCTTGTTTCCATTCTTCTAAATTTTCTTACTAGAAGAGCAACTTCCTCATCCGATTCATCGGACTCTACCACTAACCCTTTATGTGATATTTGTGTGGGCTCGGTGGTGGTAAGAGCACTTGAGAGAATATCAAATGCTTTGCCATTGATGGCGAATTTTATCTTCTCTTTGTCGGTGTAGTCATCCTCATCTTTGAATATTGATTCTCTTTTTGAGTTGGTAATCATAGGAACTTCAATTCCTTTGACAACGGCTCTCCATATATCAAATCCACAGCCTTTCAAATGATTGATCATTCGAAATTTCTACAAAGAATAATTTTGGGCATCAAACATAGGTGCTTTAGTGTTTGATCCTGAAAATAGTGCAGTAGGCTTGGGAGATGAAGTGTGAGATGAAGAGGTTGAGGTTGTTATTGCCATGATCTTTAACCTTACTACTTGCAAAGATATGCCAAGCAATCAGGGTTAGGCTCTGATACCAATTGTTAGGTCCGAAACACACTCTAGAGGGGGGGGTGAATAGAGTATTTGGCACTTTTGCGGAATTTTCTTGTTTGGCTCAACTCAAAAGAATTTCAAAATCAAAGCAAGAATGGAAGATGAGAAGCGTGAATGAATACACTGGATATAGAGTGGTTTGAATCGTAAATGATTCTACTCCACTACCACTTTGTTGCCAAAGTGGATTTTCAACAACTACTCTTCTTATTAGAGACAATAAGAACAACCATAGCAACACTTACACTAACACCTTAGTGTAAGCAACAACAACAACAACTTCTTGCACAAAACACACTTGTGCAACTACAGCAACTACAGCTCTTAGCAAGAACAACTTCTTGCTACCTCACAACTTCAACA
>AP025065.1:10049795-10111462 GCA_036186865.1 Eustoma russellianum | reverse complement strand
TATAGTAAGGTTCACACTTTCTCACTAGTCTAAGCACAAGCAAGAGATCAAATATTTATGGTTCCTCTTATGCTAGACTCTCTATCTCTCAATATACAATAATGAAGAGCAAAGAAAAGCTTAACAAGATTTAAGAAATCTTACAAATGTGAGAGAACTATACAACAATGAATAATAAAGCTAGATGATAGTGAAAGTGTGTGTTTGCCTCATCCAAGCCTCTTCTTTTTATAGATGAAGTTCACCACGTTTTTGAAGCTCCACCAAGTCTTCACAAGGTATCCAAATGTCAAGATAATGTCCAAATAGTCTTGAGCCACCCTATGGAGTGATTTGATCTTAAATAGCCACCCTAGAGAATCTTAGACATGGATAAAAGAGTCAAGGAAGCATGTAGTATATTCAGGTAAAGTCCACAAGAAATTTGAGCAAGATTGGATAGAGAAAATACCATGAATCTCCCATGGATTTTGTTATAACGTTCAAAAATTTTGAATTCTGAGGGACATCGATAGATCGAAGTGCCTGGGATGAGAGATCGATGTCCTCCAGAAACTTTGCAGTTTTTGAAACTGTTGACATCGATCGATCGAAGTCCCCCTGGGAAAGACTGATGTCACTTCGATCGATCGATGTCCCCCGGACTGAGAGATCGATGTTGGACAGAAAGTATTTTGCCTGACATTGATCGATCGAAGTCTCCCTAGGGAGAGACTGATGTGACATCGACCGATCGATGTCCCCAGGTTGAGAGATCAATGTTAGACAGAAAGGTTTCTGCCTGACATCGATCAATCGAAGCCAGAGGCTGAAGTACATCGATCAATTGATGTCCCCAGTCTGAGAGATCGATGTTGGACAGTGAGTTCCAATCTCAACCATTTTTGACATAGTGTAATTTTCTCATCTTGCATCAAGTCTCAAGCATAAATTTAACTTATTTAAAACATCTTTTCATCATCATAACAATTTATAACTTAACGATTTTCCAGTAGGTCGTGGTGTAAAGCAAGGAGATCCTCTATCTCCTTTGTTATTTATATTGGCCTCGAAAGGCTTTTCACGTGGACTTAAGGCCCTTATGCACAATGGCTACATTCAAGGCTTTCAGGCTGGCAGGGTGCCTCAGATTTCGCATCTGGCATTTGCGGATGATTTGGTTGTCTTCCTGAATGGTTCAATATGGAATTTGCAGCATTTTCAGCAGTTCTTGGACTTATATCAGCACGCTTCAGGTCAGTTGGTCAATTACAATAAAAGTCTAGTAGTTGGAGTAGGTGTCTCTGGTTCGCGTGTATCGCAAGCACTAGGCATGCGTGTGACATCTTTACCCATCAAATACCTTGGTTCGTTTCTTTATAAGGGCATAAATCGGTCTTCTTATTGTGCCACTCTACTTAATCATTTTGACATAAAGTTGAACGCTTGGTCAACAAAGCTTCTATCTATGGCTGGTCGCTTGGTCCTTATTCGACATGTTTTATGCTCTATGCCTTCACATATCATAGCTAGTTCAAGGCTACCAACGAGTGTCCTGAATTCACTACATCGTAAGATGGCATATTTTCTATAGAATGATCGTCATCGTTGGATTTCATGGGAACAAGTCTATCAATCTGTTGAGGCCGGTGGGCTGGGTATCCGCAATTTTGCAATGGTCCAGAAGGCATACGATTGCCCTATGTGGTGGAAATACCATCAATCCACATCACTTTGGGCTGAATATGTCGGACGAAATATAGTCGTCGCAGTGAGGTATATTCACACATTTATGATTCGGCAGTTTGGAAACGGATATGTAGCATTCATGAGTATATGATTCAGCGGGTTGAAATCGTTCAAGATGACTATAACTGGCTCCCAGATCTATCAGATCATTTTACATTAAAGTCTGCACATAAAGTGCTATCCTCGTCTGCATCTTCTTTTGATAATTATCGCTATATCTGATGGTCGGGATCACATCGAGTTGTCGTATCTTCCTCTGGCAGTTATGGACGTGGTCTTTCCCTGTGGTGGATAATTCAAGTTCATGGTTGTCAGTGTTTTCCTCCTAGTGTGGCCTTTGTAGGCAACATTCTGATACCTAGAATCATATCTTTCTGCACTGTCCTGCTACAAAATCTCTTTGGCAGGAAGTATCAATTCTTTTTCAAGGGCCAATGCCGCGACAATCGTCTATTTATACACAGTTGATTCGTTGGTGGCGTATTGCCTCATCTACTTCCAAGATCGGACAGTTAAGGGTTATTGTCCCTTCCAAGGTTACTTGGGTGATTTTGAAAGAATACGCGACCATTAGATTTGGGTCTGAACATTTTTCATATAGACGATTATATGAGCAGGTTCGCACACATATTTACACTTGGTGTGCATCAAGAAAGGGCCGTAAATTCTCGCAGCCGATACCTCAGTTGATAGCCATGCATTTCTCACCTCCAATTCGGTGTCGTCGTATTAGGGTAATACGTTGGGAGCTTCCTTATCAGGAATATTCAAGTTAAATATGGATGCTTCTGCCGGCCGAATACAAGCGGCTGCTGGAGCAATATTGAGGAATTCGGAAGTCTGTTTTGTATCAGCGGTTTGTTTTTCGTTGCCGGCTGTTTCACCTTTACAGGCAGAGCTTAACGCAATGACATTTGCCTTACTGTTCTATGCGAGGGGCTATGATAGAATCATCATCGAAACAGATTGTCGTCTATTGCTTTCTCATCTCAACAATCCGGATCAGTATACGGATTCCCTTTACACTGATCTACACCGGGCAATATCTTTTCTCTATTTAAACTCTTCCTTGGTACAATATTGTCCTCATGAAGTAAATACTGTTGCTCATAGTTTATCACGGCATGGCTTCAACTCAGCAGGAGTCACTATCTATACATCTTTCTCTAAGCTGCCAGGTGAAGTTTATGGGGCCCTACAGCTTGATGTTACTGTCCCAAATTTAAGATTATAAGGATTCGATGTCTCCCATTGGGTTGGCCCACTTTGGTTGCGGTTGCCTGCGTCAAAATAGGCACGGGCAACGTCGGTATGTTTCTCTTCCTTCTGCTTTTGCCTAATATGCTCGGATGTTTAGCTACTTTTTTGGCTTACGTCCTACCGCTATTGTCTAGTATATATTATACATATTTAACAATTGTTCTTGTTTGGCATATATCTGGGGATTTCCTTACGAGGCCATACTCATACTTCCACTTTGATGATGATCATATTCCAAGCAGTTTGGCATATTTCACCAGCGAAGCTATAATAGAGCGGATTCTTGGACGATTCTTTATCTTCAGCCAGTAGTCCACGGCGGCATCACAATACGACATCGTGTGGGGGCTTCTATTGACATTGATGGTTATCTTATTCATACATGTACTACACTGCGCTTTGTATTATATCAATACTCTAATTGTATAAATATGTATGCTTTTTCTTTCGCCAAGGTTTTATCCACAAGTGTGGTTTTACGTGACAAGGTTTTAATGCGACATATCATATATGATTGGAGATTGGACAATTAGCTATTTTCATATGACGATCATTTATTTATAATGTACTACGGTATTCCTCCGCCATAAGTGAGACATCCTCTTAATAAAATTCTAGTTGCATAAAAAATATGTATATGTATGTGTGTGTGTGTATATGTGTGTATGTATTTGTATGTGTCTGTGAGTATGTGCATTATGCATAAATGGCATTTAGATTTTATTTCGAAGTTTCCATTTGTAACATAGTTTACGAAATATTTCGTTGCATATTTATGGTCTTCATTCACGTCATAAAGTTTCTTATCTTCTGAAAATACACACACATGTGTGTGTGATATAGCTTTTCATTTTTCGGCGAAACCAAAAACTTATACAAGTAAAAACATAAATGGAAAAGGATGGTATTAAGATATCTTAGATTTGTAGAGCCTTTCTAGTTTAGACAATGACATACATCCTCCAAACCAAATTGAGATTTTGCTAGCCATTACTTGTTCACTTGACATGTATTCATAGAGAAAATAATAATAATTACAATGCAAATCTGTCAATTGCCCAAAAATTAGAATAATTTTATTAAATGAGTAAAAGGGAAATAATAGGAGGAAATAGCAGTTTTGGAATTATGTATTCTCATCGCATAAGGAAGAGGAACTGACATGTCTTTTACCCTTAAAACTCAAAAATTTACATTATTACATCGTAGAGAATGCCAATTTATAATCTGACTAGTATAATCGTCTATTACCATGTGTCATGTTTGCTGAAATTTATAGCCATGGCTCCTGCGGTCCCTCGTAATCGGCCTTTTAAATTTCTTGCATGCTGGATGCTCCACAAAAATTTCAACAGCTTTATGGAAGATGCATGGAAACATAGGCCCAACGATCTCATTTCTACTGTCCGAGATTTTACAAATAGAATGCTCAACTGGAGCCGATATGTGTTCGGTAATCTAACCCAACGGCGAAACCGATGCCTTACTAGGCTATATGGCGTCCAAAATTCCCTGGCCCGAAGACCTTCATCATATCTATCTCGATTACAGTCGGATCTTCTTGATGAATATAATGATATCCTGCGACAAGAGGAGGTTTACTGGTCTCAGAAAAACAATCTGCATTGGCTATATGAGGGGGAGCAAAATAGTCGATACTTCCACCAAATTATGTCCCAACGATCTCGATCCAGACCTGTAAGAAGACTCAAGAACGACGCAGGCACCTGGGTCACTACCCCTGATGACATTTTGGCTACTTTGAAAGAGTACTATCACAAACTGTTTCAAGCCGGTAGTACTCAATCTTGTGATCAAGAAGAGATCATTATAAATACATTGGGAACGGAAGACGCATGGTGGCTTAATAGAACAGTGTCTGCCGCAGAGGTGTATGAGGCGATGTTTCAAATGGGGCCCTACAAAGCCCCGGGTCCCGATGGGCTGCCACCCGTCTTCTTCCAACGGAATTGGGGAAAGGTTGGAGATGCGGTAACTGAATTTGTTCTTAATGCCTTTCGCCAAGGTAACTTCCCTGTTGAACTTAATCACACATTGATAGCTCTTATCCCTAAATCATCTGCACCTGAGGAAGCGAAGGATTACCGTCCTATCGCGCTGACTAATGTCGTTGTCAAGTTAATTTCAAAGATTATAGCGAACCGATTCAAGATGATAGTGGGGAAGATTGTCTCACCCCTACAATGCGCATTCGTGCCAGGACGCCAAGCTTCTGACAATATAATTATTGCTCAAGAGATTATACATTCTATGCGCATGAAGAGGGGCCGTAAAGGTTATATGGCAGTAAAGGTTGATCTCGAGAAGGCTTACGATAAGGTTGACTGGAACTTCCTAAGACGCTTACTTATTAAGGTGGGTTTCTCTACACATCTTACGGATCTCATCATGTTCTCTATTACTTTGGCATCTATGTCTATCATCTGGAATGGTCAATGTACGGATCCAATCCAACCACAGCGAGGGATTCGTCAGGGAGACCCTTTAGCACCATACCTCTTTTTGCTGTGTATGGAGGTGTTAAGTGGACATATCATCCGTGCTGTTAGCCGACGTCAATGGTCTCCTATTCGCATTTCAAAGAATGGACCAGCGGTTTCGCATCTTTTCTTTGCTGATGATTTACTCTTATTTGGGGAGGGAACGGAGGAGCAGGCAACTGTGATTACGAATGTCCTAACTCGGTTTTGTGACATCTCTGGACAATCCGTGAGCATGCGCAAATCACAGATATTCATTTCAAAAAACATCGCGGGATCATTTCATCCGGACGTGTTCTCTAATCTCGGCATCACATTTACCACTGATTTGGGTTCATATTTGGGCATGCCCCTGATTAATGGCCGCATCTCCAAGCAGACGTATGCGTATATAGTAGATAAGGTAAGGGACCGACTAGCTCCATGGCAAACTAAACTATTATCTGCTGCGGCTAGGGGCATTTTAATCAACAGCGTGGTGTCTCTAATGCCTTTCTATGCCATGCGAACAGTTAAATTACCTGCTGGACTATTAGACGAGATTGATAGACTTCGACGCAAATTCTTTTGGGGCGAAAGCGGTGGTAGCAGCAGACTTCATTACCTCCCTTTGGTCCAATTTATGCATCCCAAAGGACAGAGGCGGTTTGGGTTTCAAAAGATTGAAGGAAATGAATATTGCCATGTTAGCTAAGCTTGATGGGCTATACTTACACGTCCGGATGAACTCTGGGTGCAAATCTTGACAGCCAAATATGGCGGATTACTGGAGGACACCAGTTGTCGGAATGCCTCGGCTACTTGGCGGAGTATTCAAACAACTATACCTTTACTAAAATCTCAGCTGCAATCGAACATCTCAATGGACACTCTCACTTCGACTACGCACTGGCATTGGCAGGGAACATCATCTGGGGTTTATACTGTGTCCAGCGCCTATGATGCTCAGATCAGTCAGATATGCGATCCAGCAGACCGAAAATGGAGTATTATTTGGCAGCTAAAGGGGCCAAGGCGGCTGAACATGTTTCTTTGGCAAGCATACCGTCTTTTGCTCCCAACATCCAGCTACTTATACTCTCGCCACTTGAAGAACCATGATAGATGTGATATATGCAACCGTCATACAGAGGATATCATGCATGCTGTAAGAGACTGTGCATGGGCACATCAGGTATGGATGGACTTACCTTCGGCACTTAATGAGGAGATTTCTTGGGGGATATTCTTCCAACAACAAGATATTCAGACTTGGATCATATCTAATATACGTCCAAGGCATCACCAGACAAACATAGACTGGAGGTATATTTTTCGTGAAACGATATCATCAATTTGGTACTGGCGAAATCAGATGAGTCATGCTAACGTGGAACAACGCCCACCAACACGCTTGGTAGCGAAAGAAATTGTCAGCAGAAGCAGGAAACTGGAAGTAGCTTTACTGGGTTTGTGCAACCCTGTAGCGTTCGATGATTAGATACGGGTTGATGTGTTTTGTTTTCTGTTAGTCTCTATTACATACGTTGTAAAGATGTACTCTTGATCTTTGTTTCTTTGAGATATTAATAAAGATCCATTCCGCCAAAAAAAAAAAGAAATTTATAGCCATGTGTCATGTTGCTGAAATTTGGGTGTTTTTGAAGCTATAGTTGAAAGACTAATGGGTAACGCCCCAGACACCGGATACATAGATGAAGACCCCTTATGAACATCGAGGGAGAGAAAGGTCTCAAGAACAATCATCCAAACGTAGAGATGAGTTCATGGCGAATGATAGAGGTAAAGGAAAGAAGCCTCACACCTAGCCTTTGCCACATGTTAAAAATTTGTTAAGATTGAGATCTCGTCACTCCAAAAAAGAGAAATGAGCGCCCTTGCCGCATTATAGCCGTGATAGCCGAGACGATGAGTCACCATCCGACCACCCAGAATACACGCGAGTTGTACAAGAGCATCTTTTTTCATAAGAAATTGCAGAGTATACGGGTCCAGACAGTTTTAAGCTGCCCGAAATAGACACCTACGACGACACCTATGACCCCACATATCACTTATTTCAATTGTGGACTTCTGTGAGCTTGAAAAATATTCTTGACCCGTTGAGGTGCAAGGCTTTCCATGTGCATTTTAGGAGTAAGGACAAGAGATGGTTTCAGGAGTTAGTGTCTCAGCATGTATATTCTTCTCAGCAGTTGGCCCAGAGGTTCAAATCTCATTTGCATCTTACAAACCTTTTATCAAAAGCTCCTCAGAATTGATGATTTTGCGGTAGAAGAAAATGAGTTAGCTCTTCAATATATGCAAGGCGAGTCCTTGCAGGCTGGCAACAGTAATGACGGAATCATCAGGCTAAGAGATGGCCATCTTTTATCTCAGTTGCCAAGGAGAATCCTAAATCTCGAAAGGAATGTTTGGAAAAGTCGTACCAATATACCCGAGATGAATAGGCGAATAAGCTGAAGTGCGAGGCAGAGCTAGGTTTATCACTAGACGGGCCGAGGTGGGTCCAGAAAGGAGGCCCACAAATATGCCAAGGATAAGAAAAGTGTGTTTGATCGCCTAGGGAGTTGAGGTAAGGAAGGTTTGTCGTAGCTTGCCTCAAAAGAAAGGATCTTTACCGTCATGGAAAAAGACGGGCTGAGGACGGACTTGCTACAGTTGCAGGGCCGAGATCCCAAGCTGTATAGCAGATGCCACAAGGATGCTGGCCATGACATTGAAAATTGTAGACAGTTGGCGTGGGCAAACGAGCGTCTTATTAAACAGGGTCATCTTCACCAGTTTTATGACCCAAAATCACGATTATATAATCCGCTATACTTTCACGACCTCCTTTAGAAGACAAGTGCCGGAAAGACAAGCCGCGTCGGTGCAAAAAGGATGATGATGCAGAGGATGAAGAACATGATGCTGCAGGTGAGCCTCAGGTTAATTCCGTGATTTATACCATTTCTGGAGGCCCTGGATTGCCGAGGTTGAAACTAGAGCCAGAGGCAACTGGAACTTCAATTAACTCGTTCCAAAAGAAGTCAAATTTGTCACATGAGATGACATATGGGCCGAATGATCCTATCCCCATAGGTCATGATTTACCTTTGTATTAATCTTGCACCCAAAAACACTGTAAAGGTGCATCGATTTTACATTGATACAAGCAACGCAATAATGTACTACATCGTTTTTCAACAACTTGGACTATAGGGCAGCCAGTTGTGCCTTGTATCCACTCCCTTATTTGTGTTTTTTGTTATGGCAGTGTAGCCAATAAGCCAGGTTACATTGTCTATTACCTTTGGAAAACAACCAAAGTACCATCACTAGTGGGTAGATTTTGTTGTTGCAAAGGAGAAGTCGGCCTACAATATTCTCCTTGACAGGCTGGCCTTGATGAGTTTGGAGGTAATCGTTTTGCTGCTACACGTCAACATGAAGTTTCTATCATGAGCTAGGATGTGACCAACCATGAAAATATGCAGGTGGCTCAAAGCTGTTATATTGTTGCAACAAAAGATAAATTATCTATACAGCAAGTCGGCTTGGACGATATCGTCTCTCCAACTGAGGAGAAACTAGAGTCAGACGACTCTATCGGAGACTTCGTTCAAGATCCTCAATAACCAGAGAATGTGATCAATATTGAAACTTGAATGCTTGTTGAGTTGCTGAGCCAACTCTAGAATTTATTGAGGAAATTTGCAATTATCCTCGCTTGGACAACTGAGGACATGATAGGCATCCTAATAACTCTTGCTGAGCACAAGCTCAACGTGGATCTTAGCATTAAGCCTATCTAACATAATAAGGGAAACTTTACCCTCGAAAGAATCAAGGTAATCACGCGAGAGGTTGGCGGGCTACTTGCGACCAAGTTTATAACAGAAGTCCTCTATCCCGCATGGCTAGCCAATTCCATGGTGGTGCCAAAACCTGACAAATCTTGGAGGATGTGTATTGATTACATAAATTTGAACAAAACTTGCCCGAAAGATTGTTATCTCTTACCAAAGATTGATAGGTTAGTGGATCCAACGATTGGGTATGAGGTCTTCGATTTCTTTGACGCTTTTAAAGATTATCATCAAATAGTCATGACTAAGGAAGATCAAAACAAAACCTTCTTCATCACCGAGGAATGAACTCAATGATATGTTAGCATGCCTTTTGGCTTGAAAAACACAGTAGCCACTTCTCAGAGGCTAGTTAATTCTTTGTTTAAGGCCAGATTGTCAGAATAATGGAAGTTTACTTTGAGGAAACGATCATCGAGAGAAAATGCTCTTGACGTGTTTATCCAAAACTTAAGAGGTTTTTATCATTCTCAGAGACTCCAGGATAAGATTAAATCCCAAAAAATGCACATATGCGGTCTGAAAGGTACATGCACACCAAGGACTGGGTTTAGGCTAAACCTAGCGAAGTTAAAGTTTTGAGAACTATGCATCTACCTCACAATGTCAAAAAGTGCAAAGTTTAAATGAAAGGATCGATTCGCTGAACAAATTTCTACCCAAGTCGACAGACAGGTCGAAAAACTATGTTGATGTGGGATGACAAATGTCAACAGGCTTTTTATGACTTGAAATTCTACTTGACCGAGGTGCCAACCTTGACTTCGAATGTCCCTAGTGAAGTGTTGTACTTATACTTAGACGTCTGTCATGAAGCCGTCAATGAAGTTCTGCTCAGAGGGGAAAATGACATACATAATCCAATCTACTTTGTGAGCAAAGTTCTGTATGGACCTGAGGTAAGATATACCAACGCCGAATTATGTAGTTGAGACATATTTCTTTATGGAGTTGTTAATCAAGTACTATGAGGATAGGTAAGTGACAATCTTAACTAGTTCTATGTATTTGAACGAAGCGAATGTCATGAAGACGGAACATCTTCCAGAAGTTAGAAAGCTACCTCGTCGACTGAAGAATTAGTAGGTATATTTTTATAGGTGAGAGTATACTTCAAAGGAATAAGCATTTGTGTGGTCGTTGTAAGAGATTATATGGTCATAATAGACGAACTTTGTGGAGAACCATTGTTTGGTTAATAATAATATTTATTAAAAATTTTTGTTGGTTATTCCAGTTGCTTTAGGTGTTTAAGGCTGTTAATATTATAAATATTATCATTGGTATAAAGTGGATACTGTTTAATTAGAAGTTGTTAATTTGTTTGAAAGTTTGAGTACAATACGGTTGCCTATCCACCGTGAATACAATTTCGTATACCTTCATGGTGTCTGACATTCGAAGATGGAAATTTGTTGAAAATTTTCATCACAAGTTGTTTAGCTAGTCACTGTAGATATGGTTTCGAGTACGCCGTCAACCCAGTGTATGAAGAAATTCCAATTTTAAATTAACTGAAATTTTGGAGCACTGGATTATATACACGTCATCGTGATCACGATGTTTTGCACATTGTTATCACGGTAAATTCATGAAATTCTAACTTTAATTATTTTAGAAATTTTACACGAGATTCTGATAACTTCACCACCATTACAATATACAATATGTACTACACTAGCTTTGAATTCTGGAATTATAGTTGAAAATGTATTTTATCAGAAATATTTTAAGCCTTATTTTACAGAGGAAAAAAGAAGAAGTTGAAAATAAGTCACTACTGAGTCACATGGACCTGGTGTTGGTGCAACCATTTTTAATTGAAAAATCAGAAAATGATAATTAATTGGAATGCACGTTTTGTATAAGAAAGGTAGTAATATCCTTTTGCTTCTCGCTGGAGCGATGTTGTGATGCATGACATTCGAAGATAGAAACTTATTTTTAAAAAAAAATTATCACAAGTTGTTTAGCTAGTCACCGGAAACACGGTGTCGATTACACCGTCAACCTGATGTATGAGGAAATTCTAATTTTGAATTAACCGAAATTTTGAAACACTAGACTATATACATGTCACCTAATTATGGTATCTTACAGGCCGTTATCATAGCATATCCATGAACTTCTAACTTTAATTATTTTAGAAATTTTACATAAGACTCAGACAACTTCGCCCCCATCATTACGGTGTATAATACACCAACTTTGAATTTTGGAATTTTAGTTGAAAATGTATTTTATCAGAAATATTTTAAGGCTTATTTTACAAAGGAAAAAAAAAAACTAAACTAAGTCACCAAGAGTCACATAGACCTGGTGTTGTATAACCAGTATTAATTGAAAATCATAAAATGATTATTAGTTGCAATGTACGTTTTGTATAAGAAAGGTAATAATATCGTTTTGCTTGCCTCTGGAGCGCATATCATTTTCTAGTTAGTTAAAAAAAAATAGATGGACCAACGTCCACCCTCGTTATATTCCATAAATTTTGAGCCACTAAAATGGAATTTCCTTCCCCCAAATTTTATATTGATGAATAAATAAGTATTAGACAATCAATTGATCGATAAATAAGCACTAGACCATCAATGATCAATAACAGAAAAAACAATTGAATGAATGTGCCAACAGAAGACCAATCATATTATATTAGTTAAGGAATGATTACAAAAAGGACAAATTTTACCATAGTCAATGACCAAGTATGATTAGGTGGTGATTGACCAATGAAATATGTAGAAAATTTATGGGCTCCTTGTTTTGGCCAATCACACCCTTGCTTGCATGTAGATAAAACTTGTTTGTCATCATTTTATTAGACCACTAGTTTATCAATAACCACAATAAGATTTTTTTACAAAAATTACTCACACTACCATAGCATTTACTCTTCGTGGAGGATGACACAAGATCCGTGTAGCACAATAAATGGGATTGGAATCTCCTCACCCCCACTTTCCTTACCCCTTTTGTGACCACGTGACACGTGGCAGCAAGAGGGGGTGGTAAGGCTAGATGAAGGTCACCTGCATCTAGCCTCATCACCCCCTCTTACTGCCACGTGTCGCGCGGTCATGCGTTACCGCACCCCCTTGCGGCGAGGGGATCATATCCCCAATAAATGCTGTCTAGTCTCCTGGTCCAGTACAAACCAAAATACTTTTGTCGGGAAAAAAACATACACCGTGGCTGTGTGCAACAAAACAGCAATTGCGTATTATGTTTTTCTATTACCAAAAACTGTGCCCTTTTGTAATTGGCACAGGCAGCAGTTACACCATGACAGTGCAATGTTTGTTTTTATTTTATTTTTTTAAAACAGAACTACCCCTTCGTACCCGACAGCGTGACTAGCAGTTCCTACCCGTCATTGAGGTTATGAGCTCAACTACATTAATGTTCTTCTGATGATTCAATCCACAACTAATTGCCTACAAAGCCAGACATTAAGCTTGACCAATATCCATCAACTACACAACCGGCGTGTAAAAAAAATAAATAAATAATGGTAGTAATAAACAATAAATACATAAAAACAGCAGCAACCCTTAGCTACAAGTGTTTATGTTTCAAAAAAGCGTAGTTCTACCATGAATTCTCGCTGTTTGGGGGAATACCAAGCAACTGCTTTTGCTGAGCCAAGAACTTGCAAAGCATATTCAATCGCAAACACAGGATCCCTGAATTCAGGTTTCCAGTTGGTCTTCTCCAAACCCAGAGTCATCTTGGAATCAACTCTAATGCTAAAAGGTCCAGCAATCTACAAGAAAACAAGCCATATAAGCATCAAGCTAATAAGTGAATTCACACAAGCCTTGCAAATCAGCATTATAAAATTATTGAAGAACAATGACACTGCACCACCACCAACAACAACATTACTCCATTGTCTCAGAAACTCCCGCCTATGGCGACGTATGAAGGGTCGGATGTACGCAACCATGTCCATGCGTTAAAAACATACAGAGGGTGTTTTCCGATGACACATAATGAAAATTGCGTCAAGCTGTGTCGGTCAACTGCTACTTCACAATATAAGAAGCGTAGCCAATTTAGTTAGTCATTTTGCTTTATTTTATCATATTCCAAAGCCAAAGAAGAATGTGTCCTCCATTGGAAATGGAAACAACAATGACACTCCAGCCTTATTCCTAAAGTGGACTCCATTGTAGCGAGCAACAGCCCAAGCCATGTGCTTACTACGTGGAGTCGGTTATATATTATCATTTGTTTAAATTATATTCCATCACAAACCATACCCTCGCTGTCCAAAACTGGCACGGCTTTTTTATATGGTCTCGCTGCAGACCTTCTTCAGTCGTCCTTTTATGCGTTTAACCTAACTTTAATCTCGTATTTTCCAACAAGCAAACGGGTACATCTAAAGGTCATGTGTGACTATACCGTCTAGAACATAATTGCCTCACATGACACGGAAAATGATGGAGAATATCTCTACATCCATTGTTTTCTCAATATAATCACTTTCAGGGGTCAATGTAGTTATTGCATAATTGCACCACAGGGAGAAAGCGAAAACCCAGTGGGTATAAAATCAAAGTAGGCAACAATTCTGAAAATTTTCTCTTTTACTTAGCAGAAATTTAAAGAATAATAAAGATCCCAGAGAAAAATGGTACCTGCTGCTGAATTGACACCGTGGTATCAGGCCAAATGGCCTCAACAACTGACAAATTCAGTCCTTGAGAGTTGTAAAGATCATATGCCAGGCGAGATGTACCCGAAAATAATTTTAATAGCGAGGGACAGTCCATACGCATCTGAAAACGTGTAAGGTCTAACAAACGCCTTTGGAAATTTCCATACTGTGTGGACAATGACATGGATGCAAACATGTCGGCAGAAATGCGAGAACTTTCTGCCAGCCTTCGTAATACAGAACCCATCGCAAATAGCTTCCCCATTTGCCCTGGTTCTTGGCTAAAATAATTACCATTGGATGCCGTAATGGCGCCACCTGTAGTGATGCATCTGAGTAATATATCTCAACCAACAAGAAAGCAAGAGGCTGATCGACTTCAAGAACATTGCAGATGAAGTAACCAATTTATTAAGGTTTGTCCAACTTCAGAACAGGTTTATCTGAATTGCTAATCTCAAAGAGGAGCATAACATTGCTCAAAGACGTGATACTCTATGTTTTAGTTTCATGAATCATGTATTCTTTTACAGTGTCATGGAATGATAAATTGCCAATTCACTTAAAAGTTTAAGCTGTTCGGAATGTGCAACTTTTATTTTCTAGATATTCACCAGAAAGATTGTGACAAACCTATGTTCATTGCATGACAGCTAATGGGGCTCGAATTATTGAAATATGAAGGAGATGAGATTGAGGAGCAACATTAAAGAATATTAAACTCTTGAAGGCTCCAAGAAGGTCAACTACTAGGAGAATAATTACGATGATATGCTATTTACACAAAACCATCATTCATTTCACTTGCCATGTCATAAGTGATAACAAAATATTTTACCTAGGATCCATGACACTGAAACATGAGGGTTTGACAGAAACAAGTCATAAGGTTGTACCATCCTCAACTTTGGCAATTCACTTCTCCAAATATCAATCTTATTCCTAAAAGAAGCTGCAAATTTGGCAGACAACCCTGACAACAAAGCAGCCGGAGCCTCGGTTCTTGACTCCCCGCCAATTTGCACTAGTGAACCAACAACATTATTGATACAGAAGTGATAATTCTTGCAAACGTCCGAAGCAACCGACGTTAGGTCGGCTCCCAACGAGAAAGGTACATCCCAGTAATCACCATGCTGATCAACAAAGAGTTCGGGTCCAGCAGCTTCCACAGTAAGATTATGATGTGGAAACTGCACCAAGATAACAAATACAATAAAAATTCCTTCTAGTAAAAGAAAAGCCAGATGTTCGTTGCAAATGCAGCAGCATGGAAACAATTTCATTCCCATAAATCCTAACAAGTAAAAGCTGCAAGCACAAGATCTCTAGTATGGCAAAAGTTAAGTAAATATCACGACCAGGTTAAGGACAAAGGAGAAAAACATTTTCAGACAATTATACTAACAAACATAATGATACAGCAGGCAACAAAATAGCAGCCAACTCTCTTGTACAGCGTAGATGCCTACGTACAGAGTAGAACAGAATAAAACAAGACATTAAACAGCTACTTTACATACTTGCCTTGTGATGAAGAACAGCTTTCTTCCGAACCTTCTGGTCATCACCATACTTCTCAAGGCTAAGAAAAAGGGTATCATCATCAGTAAGCAGCAACTCCGAACAGAAGTTCAAGGTATACAAGGATATGTCCGATAAGTGTGTTCTCAAGTTCTCCAGCAGCGAGGATTCTGAATGCTGCATCTTTGGCTTCTTTTTTATGGAATTCACGAACTTCTGAACATTGAACTGAGAAAGCAAGGCTGCAAACCTGCGTGGACTCCAGCAACCGTTATCAAATACCGATGTAGCAGCCAACAGCAAGTACAACAGAATCAAAATATAATTATCTGTCCTAGTATATCAATCTTATTCCAACCCGGGGAATTCGGAGACATCTTCTCTGATCATTGAAACTACCACCAATTTTCAGTTTTAACCTCTAACCTATGCTTGCTTACAATTACAATTAGTGCAATGCTTCAAAAGGATAAACTTTGGACTAAATATAATTCAAGGATAATTTTGGAACAAATTATATTTTAACAGGGCTATTATTAAATTATCATCTCGTTTAGAAACTTACATGGCAAATGAGAAGAGCAATTAAAGTATAGTAACACGCAGTAGACAGTAATAATAGTATAAACACATGACTTCTTGCGGCTCCGATACCATGTTAATTAAATTAACATATAATCTAAAAACCTAAGCTGTTAGAAAAGTAGTTTAACATGTATCTAGTTAATAATTACTACGAGAGGTGGACAACAATTTAGGACATTCTAACAATGGATACTAAACTGGAAAGTAAAACGGAATGGTAAAATCTCTATTCAATATAGATTCAAAATTCAGGTAGTTGTTAGCTTACGGAAAGAAAAGGAAATGTAGGAATAACTACCAGCGTTCACCAATTGGTGAAGGAAGGGGGAGAGAGAGAACCCTTTGAATGAATAATCCATGGTCGCCGGCGAAGGAGGGAACAAAAGGGGCTGACATGAAGCGCTGAAAGAAATCGATTTGCTTGTGCCTCGAAAGTCTGCTTCCACGCCTCACCCCCAAAGGCAAAGTGCGTCCAGGGATAGGACGAGCCACGCCGTCGACGGTCATCGGCGTTGACATGTCAACTTCCCAGAACTCGCCGTCCATTGCCCATCTCAGCTGTTTCATCGTACAACCCAATTTTCTTCTACTTCTTCTTCTTCTTCTTCTTGTTCTTCTTCTTCTTCTTCTGCTTTTCCTCTTTCTGTCAAGAATAGATTAAGTCGTCTTTTATTCTACTCCATTCCAGGCAAGCCCACCAGCTCTGAAAACTGCATTCAGGCAGGACTCCCCTGGAGAGAAGCGATAATGAATGAACAAAAAGAAAACAAAACGGCCCATTTCGTGTGTGTTTCTCTAATTTTTTTTCCTACAATAAATCGATGTGTCAAATTTATCGAGAAAAGGTGTTTTATATATATATATATATATATATATATATATATATATATATATATATATTATTTTTAATTTAAAACTATTTTTATCGCGCATTTGGAACTTTATAAACTAAAGTTCGGCCAAAAACCATCTTGAGTTGTATACCGCAATTCTGACAAAACGGGGTATGTCATTTTGACTTTTGGCAATACCGCGATTCTGCCAAAACTATCAATGTGTATTTTCTATAGAACCGTAACATCTTTTTGGTAAATTATTCTTTTTACAATCTATTCAGATAAAAGACAACTCAGTATTTGTGTTTACTTTTTACATACATGTCAATGCCTGTTGTGGATAAATTTTGTAGTTGAATTTTGGAGGTTAAACGGAGCAAATACGAACAAGTAAAACCGCAGTAAATTAGCATAAAATAAAAATGATTTTTGTTTCCAATTCCTTAAAAATAGGTTTAAGAAAGGAAGATCGTTTTAGGTCGCTTTGCAACTGTACTAATTCTGGCGGAACTGGATCTTTTAGCAGCTGAGACTGTGATTATAAATGCGGTGGCTGCAGCTCGGACCTTTAAGATGTATATGTAGATGCATCTCTGTCTGTTCTAGATCTTGGTCTAGCTGTCTAGCAAACTGTTGATATCCATAACTCTCATCCATGTCAAGATAATAAGAATGCACATAATGTTACAAAAATGCAAGATCAAGGACCCTTAACAAGAAGTAAAACTAAGAAACTAATGCATAAAGTAGGAGTCTTCCTATTTAAACATGTGCAAGATGAACCAAATGAATTTATACATTGGTTTCACCTTATTGTACCTATAACATGATTTATAAGAGTTTTTAGAACCATTGTAAAATATCATTAAGTTAGAATGTGTTTTTTATTTTGCTTTTCTAATATTTATGTTGTATTAGTTTAGGCCCATCTCGCATTGTGAGTTACCGCAGGACCAGTTTTTGTAGAATTGACTTATCTCTTCAACCACAAGGCCAAATTAGGAGTTACAAGATGCGTTGGAAATCTAAGACAAAGATGTACAACTTCCATTTTTGGTATGTTTCCAAAATCAGTCGTCTTGATAGCCAAAAAGAGCATAAAATTTGAAGTACTGTTTCTACCGAATTCTGTGACATACCTTCAGTAATTTGAATGTATCTCCTCAATGGTTGGGCCAAATGTAAAGAAATTTATATGGATATTTTCTAAACTCAATGGGCTACAATTCTCTAAAAAGGGCAAGGCCTTGTTCGAGTTTGGAAGATATCCGAAAATCAGTCACAAACTAAGAAAGATTTCAAGTTGAAGACAAATTCTTAAAGTCTTCCATGAATAGTACTTGAGGGACCTACTTTGAAAATCATCATTCAAGACTTGTAAGACTAGTTTTTATGGAGCCTACATGAATATTATTTGAAAGTGTGTAGTCTTTTCAATCATCATTCAAGACTTGCAAGACTAGTTTTTATGGAGCCTACATGAATAGTTTTTAGAAGTGTGTAGTCTTTTCAATCATCATTTCAATTTGTAAGATAGTTTGTTGTCTTGTGTTATTTTTGCCTATAAAAGTCATATAAGAGAAGCCTTGTATTCTCACACCTTCAATGAAAATTTCTTCTTCTTCAAGTGTAATTCTTGTGTGTTTTCTTGGCTCATATTCAAAACAAGGCTAGAAACTTTCAAGCCTTGAACATCCTTGTGAGAGTTGTCCAATTCTGGGGAGGGAATCATCCAAGAGGGAGGTATCTTGTTTGGGTTATGTAGAACTCATTGGAGGACTTACGTTCAAAAGGTTTTCTTCAAATTATTTGGAAGCAAAGTGAAGCTATCTTCATTGTGCCTAAACCATATTTGGATGAGAAGCTTTAGAGTTAAAGAAATGTCCATTCTTGCACGTATCAAGGTGGTATCAGAGCGAAGGTTTTTCTTTAACTCAACTTATTATTTACTTTTTGTCACTTTTTCTTTTCTTTCGTTCTTCTCTTCATCTACCATTCAACCATCTTCTTAGAAGGTTGAATTCTATTTGGTTTAGTGTCTTCTTCTTGTTTTGAATTGTATAATTCAGAAACAGAAAGAAACCAAAACCAAAATAGTTTCTTCGTGTGTTTTCTAGTTCATTTTTTGTCTATCCAAAAAAGTGTCATCCTGTTGTTTATCAAGTTTCTATGCTTCTTCCTATTCAACAAGCAAAAAAGAACTCAAACATATGGATGTAAAAGCTTACCGTATCATTTGGTGATATAAGGGTGGATTGAACTCTGGAAAATTACCGAGTGTTGGACCTATATGAAATTTTAAAGGCCGGATTGGACTTCAGAAAATTACCGTAACACTGGACCTATATGAAATCGTAAAGGTTGGATTGGACTCTGAAAAATTAGCGTAACACTGGACCTATATGAAATTGGAAAGGACTAAGGACCTATATGAAGCTTTTCCGCATTATTTATATTCAGTCAATTGCTTGTATATCTACCTTGATCTTTCCTATATTCTTGTCATTATCGAAGCTCTTAACTTGTTTTAGACTTTGCGTTTGTTTAGTTGTATTGTGTGGTGAGTTTAGTTGTATTTTCTTGTGTTCAATATCTGATTTGGCATCCTCGGCAAGAAAGAAAATCAATTTGTTCATCTTGAACAACTTGACAGCCTACTACAATATTAGTGTATGTGCCCTAGGTCATGATTTGGATATTTATGTTATGCATTTATTATTAATAAAAGAGGTTTTATTATCATTATTGTTGGTTAGTATGTTACACAATTTTGATATATGTCCCTGATTCATTATTGTTATAGAGATAAAATAATTTATAATCAGTATGAGTATTGATTTGATAATCATGAGATGATTATGTGTATGGTGATACGAATCAATCTCATAGATACTTGTTAGAGAACAGTGTATTGGATAGACCCATCATGAGATTACTACATGGATTAGCGTCATAAGTAAATCTCACGATAGTCATGTTTTAATCCTTTGACTTGAGATTGTCATAGTTTCCAACATAAGGACTATTATATTTTGACATGATCAAACGTTATCCGTAATTGGATAATAATAAAGGTCATGATTGAATGTGATAGAAATTATGTAGAGGATATTGAACAATCAAGATAGAATTTGTCCCTCTCTTTTGAGAGTGATATCTTTGGGCCCCTCGATTAGTGAGACTGTGAAATGCATGGCCGTGCTCAAATGAATTGATAGTGTGATCAATATCATTTGTTTTATCAGTCCACTTAGAGATCGAGTAATCATATGTTTGAACAATATAAGTATGACGCTGACCATGACTTATGTTCAAACTAGATATCGTGTGACAAAGGGATTAATGCATGTGCTATTAGGCTAGTTGGACTTTACTCGTATTAATTGGGTAGTCGTAATGTCTTGCTAGAGACCAATTACGACTTGTTGGTTTAATAGAGATTTAATCAACTGCCAATTAATATGGGCCTATTGGGTCACACACAAGAATGCGTATGGCTGAGATTAATAATATTAATGATATTAATATTGGATATTAATTATTATTATTATTATTATCGTTTTAATATTAATAATATTAATATTGGATATTAATTATTATTAATATTATTATTATTATTATTATTATTTTCGTTTTTGTGGTTATATGTATATATATATATATATGCTGTCGGATAATAATGAGAGAATCCATATCTGATATGGATTTTGAATATCCTGACAGAATCCATATCTGATATGGATTTTGATTGGCATCAACGAAACCGATTAGGACTCGGTTTTTAATATCCATATATGTGTATATATATCTATGTATCTCGTACATAGAGACATACAAAATACACACGAAAACAACAGAAACCCTAGAGCCGTTTTCGGAGAAACGCGAGTTCTCTCAGCCGCGCCGTTCAAGAGCTAGCACTCCGGGCGGAAGCATTCGTGTGGATACCGACAGAGGGTGTTCGTGATTTCGCACCTCTTCCATCTGCGGATTTCGAATCTTCGGAGGTAATTTTTGAGTTTTTTTTTCATCGATTAAACGAACAACATGGATCCTTGGTAGGAAATCAGAGATCAAGTTTTGTTTTTTCCGCTGCGCGTTTTGCAGTGATCTCGTATGATTTCCTAACAGTGGTATCAGAGCCACTTGTTGTCTCGTTTAAATCAACTATATCATGCTTATGTGTTTACTGTTTTTCGTATGGCATGATATGTATAAAACAGTAATTCAGATTTCATATGATGAGAGAAGAATGGTGTTTTTCAATTCGTTTTCATGAGATGATTTCTATACGGCGGTAATCGTTTGTCATGTGATGATCAAAACCGATTTTGTTTATATTAGATATAATCACACGATATGTGTAAAACCTTATTCGAATCTCATCTGGTGATATCGGATTAATGTTTTCAATTCGTTTTCATCAGATGTTATAGTTCGAGATTGTTATATGTGATATAAAGTTTTCGTTTTTCATGAGATGATCAAAACCGATTATGTTTATATTGATATGAACAACCGATTGATGGTTCTATTTTCGTGTTTCGAAAGACAGATTATCAATTCGATGATGATTCTGATTTCTAGTTTCGGATGAAGATTATCGATTTGATTGATATTCTGTTTTAAGGTTTGCGAATGACAGCCATCAATTCGATCGATGCTTCTATAAGGGTTTACACGTAATCAAAACAGTAAGATCGTTAATATGATTGACGCGTCTGTGTTAGGGTTTCGAAAAGAAAATTATCAATGCGATTGATACTTTCTGTTTGGCTTCAAGGGCCGCTGCCCCTCGACCCTGCCTAGGGGCTCTGCCCCTCGGACCCCGCCCAGGGGTGCTGCCCCTCGGAACCCCGCCCGCTAACCGGCTAGCGGGACCGCCGTATGCGTACGCCCTATAGTTCGTTACCGTGACATTAAGAATGTCAATATATATTTATTTGTTATAATATGTTTGTGTAAAATATATTATAATTGTTGATGTCTTTGCATGGTGCATAGCATGGCCTCAGGACCTATGTGATTGACTTAGTCATATTTCTTTTTTGGGTTATTATGGCCTGCGTGCCGCTGTAGTTTTTGTTGTATTTTATTATACAATTAGTTAGGTTTTTCTTTATTATTGTAATAAATGAAGAATCAAGCTACAAAAGTGGTGATGTCGACACATACCAAGGACGAGTGGATTCCATGGAGATGGAGGCACGAGCTCAAGACAAGAAGATATGTATCATTGGAAATGTTGTAATAGGAAGTCTTTCACATAGGGTTTCTTTTATGATCTTCATTTGGTCTCATGAAGATCATATTTAGTTTGGCCATGCTATGTCACGTTTACATATTTATCATTTTGTATGAGATGCGTGGATGATAGATTATATATGCATATAGGATGCTACGATATAATAATATGCAATGCAAGACATAAACTAAGTTGAACCCTCATCAATAATTTAAGTCTTTATGCCATCCATGTCTTAAACACATATTAAAACTGGGATTGTATTAAAGTAGGTATTGCCAAAGCAATGTGCTTTAAACATTCCTAGCTACGTAGGATGAGTAATAGTGCTACTCATATGTTTAAAATTGGTTAGACTTAATTGGGCTATCAAAACGGTTTTGGGCCCAAGGCATTAGATGGAATCTAACATACAATGATATATGATGTCATTATTCCATAAATTCTAAGAGTTACATGAGATGTAATTGGTAAAGAAGTTACCTACCTAAATATCTTAATTTTTAAGCGTCATGCCAAAGCTGAGTTTAGAATTAAGTCAAATATGGATCTTAGCTCACTAAAATATTTCTTTTGAGGGTTATGTTTTAGTGAGAGTTTTATAAATTTTAACCTCATTATTAATAAAGTGTTACTTTGCATGTTTTGTAGATCATAAATGGCTGCTAATAACAATTCCACCTTATCGTTGCGATCAATCCTTGAGAAGGAAAAATTAAAAGAATGTGGGACTAATTTTGTTGATTGGTTTCGAAACTTGAGAATCGTTCTCAAGCAAGGAAAAAATTCCTACGTGCTCGATGACCCTGTCCCTGAACCACCTCCTGCTGATGCTTCTGTTGTTGTTGAGAACAAGTATAAGAAGCATGTGGAAGATTCAAACGACATGGGATGTCTTATGTTGGCAACTATGTGTTCAGGACTTCAGAAAGACCTGGAACACTTAGAAGCTTATGAGATGAGTGTGCATCTCAAACAAGCTTTCCAACAACAGGCTAGGCAGGATAGGTTCGACACCGCTGTTACACTTTTTAACTGTAAGATGTCTGAAGGTGAATCTGTTAGCGCTCATGTTTTAAAGATGAAAGGCTATATAGATCACCTTGCAAGACTTGGATATCCCCTGAGTTTGGAACTCGCCACGGATTTGATCCTACACTCTTTGCCTAGCAGTTTTTCTCAGTTCGTCATGAACTACAATATGAATAATATGGAAAAATCCATTCCTGAGCTACATGGTATGCTCAAAACTGCTGAGGGGAATATCAAGAAGCCTACCCATGTATTGAGTGTCAATACCAAGCTAATGAAAAGGAAAGCTAAAGGCAAGGGTAAGGCTAAAAGTGCAAAGGGTGCAAAAGGGGCAAAGGGTCAACCTAAACCGAAACCTGGTCCCAAGGCAAAGGTTCCTAAGGAAGGAACTTGTTTCCATTGCAACAAGCCTGGGCATTGGAAAAGAAATTGTGATGTTTATTTGGAGGAGTTGAAGAAGCTGAAGGGTAGTACGACTACATCTTCAGGTATTTATATTATAGAAATTAATTTATCTACTTCTTCTTCCTGGGTATTAGATACTGGATGTGGATCCCATATTTGTACAAATATGCAGGGGCTCAAAAGGAGTAGGATGCTGAAGAAGGGCGAGGTGGACCTACGTGTTGGCAATAGAGCAAGAGTTGCTGCTATAGCTGTAGGGACCTATGAGCTTGTCTTGCCCAATGGGCTTTTGTTAGTTTTAAACAATTGCTTTTATGTTCCTACTATGAGTAGGAATCTTATTTCAGTATCTGTTTTGGATGATGAAGGTTATTCATTTTTAATTAAAAATAAGAAGTGTTCTATTTTTGATAAAAATGACTTGCTTTATTGTATTGCAAGTAGTTATAATGGCATTTATGTCCTTAACCTTGATGATTCCAATGACGGTAATATTTATAACATATCTTCAAAGAGAACTAAGCCAAATGAATTAAATCCTGCATATTTATGGCACTGTCGCCTTAGCTATATAAATGAGAAGCGCGTATCTAAACTCCATCAAGATGGATTATTAGATTCATTTGATTTTGAATCATTTGAAAATTGCGAGTCTTGTTTGCTTGGAAAGATGACAAAGACCCCTTTTACTGGACATAATGAAAGGGCTAATGACTTATTGGGCTTGGTACATACAGATGTATGCGGCCCAATCAGCATTAGTGCCAGAGGAGGATTTCAGTATTTCATTACTTTTACTGATGATTTTAGTAGGTATGGCTATGTCTACCTAATGAAACATAAGCATGAGTTTTTTGAAATGTTTAGAACTTTTCAAAATGAAGTACAAAATCAACTTGGTAAGACAATTAAAACGCTTCGATCAGATAGAGGTGGTGAATATTTGAGCCAAGAATTTGACCAACATCTAAGAAAT
Source organism: Eustoma russellianum (assembly GCA_036186865.1). Lineage (NCBI taxonomy): Eukaryota > Viridiplantae > Streptophyta > Magnoliopsida > Gentianales > Gentianaceae > Eustoma > Eustoma russellianum. The sequence continues at coordinate 10,086,853 of AP025065.1, read as the reverse complement.
TGTGGAATCGTTTCACCCTTTGACTCCTCCAGGAACTCCACAATGGAATGGTGTTTCTGAAAGGAGAAATCGAACTTTATTAGATATGGTTCGATCTATGATGGGTCAAGTAGATCTTCCTTTATCTTTTTGGGGTTATGCCTTGGAGACAGCTGCATTCATTTTGAACCGTGTACCATCTAAAGCGGTTGAAAAGACACCATATGAGATGTGGACTGGTAAAAGACCCAGTTTGTCTTTTCTTAAGATTTGGGGTTGTGAAGCTTATGTGAAAAGATTAGTGTTAGATAAGCTAGCTCCAAAATCTATCAAATGTATTTTTGTGGGGTATCCTAAAGAAACTAAAGGGTGCTATTTCTATATTCCCTCAGAGAACAAAGTGTTTGTTGCTCGAAATAGAGTCTTTTTCGAAAAGGAGTTTTTCTCCAAGAGAACTAGTGGGAGTATAGTACAACTTGAGGAAACTCAAGTTCCACAAGATATCGTTGAACCGTCTTTAGAGACAATTTCAGAACCACAAACAGTTGTGGAGCCTGAAAATGTAACACAAGTCCAACGCAGATCTGATAGGATACATCGTCAGCCAGAGAGATATGGATTTCTTGTGACTGATGATAGTGAAGTTATGCTCATAGATCAAGATGAGCCTACTACCTATCAGGAAGCTGTGTCTGGTCCAGATTCAGATAAATGGCTTGGAGCCATGAATTCTGAGATGCAATCCATGTTTGATAACCAAGTTTTGTCTTTAATTGATCCTCCAGAGGGTATTAAGACTATTGGTTGCAAATGGGTTTTCAAGAAGAAAACTGACTTGGATGGAAATGTGCAAACCTACAAAGCAAGGCTTGTGGCTAAAGGTTTCAAGCAAACTCATGGTATAGACTATGATGAAACCTTTTCACCAGTAGCTATGCTTAAGTCTATTCGAAATCTCCTTGCCATAGCAGCATACTATGATTATGAGATATGGCAAATGGATGTCAAACTGCTTTCCTTAATGGAAATTTACTCGAGGATGTGTACATGACACAACCTGAGGGTTTTGTAAATCCTGAGAATTCAAAGAAGGTTTGCAAGCTTCAAAGGTCCATCTATGGATTGAAGCAAGCATCTCGAAGCTGGAATCTTTGTTTTGATGAAACAGTTAAGAACTTTGGTTTCATCAAGAATGAAGATGAACCTTGTGTTTACAAGATGGTTAGTGGGAGTGCAGTAGTGTTTCTGGTCCTATATGTGGATGATATATTGCTTATTGGAAATGATATCCCTACCTTGCAAAAGGTTAAGGCTTGGTTAGGGAATTCATTCTCAATGAAAGACTTGGGTGAGGCTACCTATATCCTTGGTATCAAGATCTATAGAGATAGATCTAAAAGGATAATAGGCTTGAGTCAAAGTACATACATAGATAAAATGTTGAAGAGGTTCAACATGCAAGAGTCCAAGAAAGGATTCCTGCCTATGTCTCACGGCATTCATCTTAGCAAGAATCAATGTCCTCAGACATCTGATGAGCGAGATCGAATGAATAAAATTCCTTATGCTTCTGATATAGGATCGATCATGTATGCCATGTTATGTACTAGACCAGATGTCTCATATCCATTGAACACAACCAGTAGATATCAAGCTGACCTCGGTGAAGGTCACTGGACAGCTGTCAAGAATATTCTTAAGTACCTCAGAAGGACTAAAGAAGTATTCTTGGTTTATGGAGGTTTGGATGACGAGTTAGTTGTAAATGGTTACACAGATGCTAGCTTCCAAACCGACATAGATGATTTCAGATCGCAGTCCGGTTTTGTATTCACATTGAATGGTGGAGCTGTTAGTTGGAAGAGTTCAAAACAAAGCACTATGGCTGATTCTACAATAGAGGCTGAGTATATAGCAGCATCAGATGCAGCTAAAGAAGCAGTTTGGTTGAAGAAGTTCATCACTGAGCTAGGAGTGGTACCTAGCATTGCAAATCATGTGGACATTTATTGTGACAACAATGGTGCCATAGCACAAGCAAAAGAGCCTAGGTCTCATCAGAGATCTAAACATATGCTCAGACGCTACCATCTCATTCGAGACATCATCGATAGAGGAGATGTTAAGATATGCAAAGTTGACACAAACGATAACATAGCGGATCCATTGACTAAGCCTCTCTCACAGGTCAAGCATGATCAGCATACTAGATCTATGAGTCTCAGATATTTGTAGGCCTAGTGCAAGTGGGAGATTGTTAGTGTATGTGCCCTAGGTCATGATTTGGATATTTATGTTATGCATTTATTATTAATAAAAGAGGTTTTATTATCATTATTGTTGGTTAGTATGTTACACAATTTTGATATATGTCCCTGATTCATTATTATTATAGAGATAAAATAATTTATAATCAGTATGAGTATTGATTTGATAATCATGAGATGATTATGTGTATGATGATACGAATCAATCTCATAGATACTTGTTAGAGAACAGTGTATTGGATAGACCCATCATGAGATTACTACATGGATTAGCGTCATAAGTAAATCTCACGATAGTCATGTTTTAATCCTTTGACTTGAGATTGTCATAGTTTCCAACATAAGGACTATTATATTTTGACATGATCAAACGTTATCCGTAATTGGATAATAATAAAGGTCATGATTGAATGTGATAGAAATTATGTAGAGGATATTGAACAATCAAGATAGAATTTGTCCCTCTCTTTTGAGAGTGATATCTTTGGGCCCCTCGATTAGTGAGACTGTGAAATGCATGGTCTTGCTCAAATGAATTGATAGTGTGATCAATATCATTTGTTTTATCAGTCCACTTAGAGATCGAGTAATCATATGTTTGAACAATATAAGTATGAGCTGACCATAACTTATGTTCAAACTAGATATCGTGTGACAAAAGGATTAATGCATGTGCTATTAGGCTAGTTGGACTTTACTCATATTAATTGGGTAGTCATAATGTCTTGCTAGAGACCAATTACGACTTGTAGGTTTAATAGAGATTTAATCAACTGCCAATTAATATGGGCCTATCGGGTCACAAACAAGAATGTGTATGGCTGAGATTAATAATATTAATGATATTAATATTGGATATTTATTATTATTATTATTATTATTATTATTATTATTATTATCATCGTTTTAATATTAATAATGTTAATATTGGATTTTAATTATTATTAATAATATTATTATTATTTTCGTTTTTGTGGTTATATGTGTGTGTGTGTATATATATACATATGTTGTCGGATAATAATGAGAGAATCCACATCTGATATGGATTTTGAATATCCTGACAGAATCCATATCTGATATGGATTTTGATTGGCATCAACGAAACCGATTAGGACTCGGTTTTTAATATCCATATATGTGTATATATATCTATGTATCTCGTACATAGAGACATACGAAATACACACGAAAACAACAGAAACCCTAGAGCCGTTTTTTGAGAAAAGCGAGTTCTCTCAGCTGCGCCGTTCAAGAGCTAGCACTCCGGGCGGAAGCATTCGTGTGGATACCGACAGAGGGTGTTCATGATTTCGCACCTCTTCCATCTGCGGATTTCGAATCTTCAGAGGTAATTTTTGAGTTTTTTTTCATCGATTAAACGAACAACATAGATCCTTGGTAGGAAATCGGAGATCAAGTTTTGTTTTTTCTGCTGTGCGTTTTGCAGTGATCTCGTATGATTTCCTAACATACACACAAAAACGTCAATATATCCATAAAAAACAAACAGACAAAGCCTTACCAATCAATTTTACCAAGGTATACACACCTTGTTTAGCTTTGAACAAGGAAAAAGAAAAAGAAAGAAAGTGAAGCTTATTTCAAAGAAAAGTTTGCACAAAACAATTGAAAATGCAAAGAGCAAAAGAATTGGTCTTGTTTCCTTCATAAACCCAAAGTACCCATTTGTTTTCACTTTTGAACACTTGAGTGCTTCTAGTTCATCCATACTTGCATCTAGCTTGCGGGAAGCCTACGATTAAGTTAAGGATTGCCTAGGGCGATCCCTTAGCATTTATTTGGCTCAGCCTATTATATCAAATTTGGTTTCGATTCTCTTTGAATATTAGTACAGTCCAAGTTTGTTGTTTATAACATTGGAATTGTGAGTGAATTGGTGGGAGACTTGTGAAGAAAGTTTACTTTACATGATTGAAGTTATTGGAATTGATACTCACTTGGAAAGTTTGCTTTGAATTGTTCTCGCGTCAGATTCTTCAAGGAGACACAAGATTGTGTGAACTGCAAAAAGAGAGAGAGGAACAAACACTTATTTTTTATGTTTTCCACTAACATAATCAAGTTTCTTTTGTCTTTGTGTTAGTTTTCCTTTTTTTCTTTGTTTTTCTTGTTCAATTTCAGGTATTTATACCATGGATAAGACACCTGAGAATACCATGTGCCTTAACAAAGAAGGAGAGAGATTGCCTACAAACGTGGACGATTTATCACAACTAATATAAAAGATGTTGTGGAAAATGAAATTGATGAGTAGCCGTATAGAGGGCCCAGAAAAACAGTCACAATCTCATCTAGAAAATCCTTTACATAAAGGACAAACATCGCCGTACCGAAGCATAGGCTTGAAAGCCATTAGTCTTTTTCTTCGGAAAGAGGAAGAGGCAGAGGCAGAGGAAGAGGGCTTAATAAGAATTTTATACCTATAAGGACCTTTGATGAAAGAGAAGAAGAACAAAACCAAATGTTTGATAACTATAACATTGAGGAAGAGTACAACCAATTCTAAAATCGTGGGAATCAAAAGAATAACCCACAAGAAGATGAATTCATCAAAACAAAAGTGAACATCCTCACATTCCATGGAAAGAGTGATGCTGAGGCATATTTTGAATGGAAGAAAAAGGTAGATCTCATATACTCATGTACAAATTATACTGATTTAACTAAAGTGCGCTATGCGGCTATAGAGTTTGCAGATTATGCCTTAAATAGGTGGGATCAACTACACAACGTAAGGAGAACCTGACAAGCTCCAATCTCTACTCGGGAAGAAATGAAAATTGAGATGAGAAAAAATTCATTCCTTTAGACTATGAAAGAACCATCTACCAAAACTTGCAAAAACTCACTCAAGGAAGCTGTAGCGCATATGAGTATTTCAAAGAGTTAGAGATCTTATTGATTATTGATAAGAGCTAACATTGAAGAACCAGAGGAAACTACCATGGCTAGATTTCTAGCTGGATTGAACAAGGAAATTGCAAACAGAGTTGAATTTACCACATATATTGATATGACTTCCATGGTTCATAAAGCTGAAAAGATTGAAAGACAACTCAAGGTAACACCATTTACATCTAGTTTATCTTTTGAGCTAACTCTTCATCCTATCCAAGAATGCCGCCTAGGACAAATCAAGGCACAAGTTTTAAGCCAACTACACCTCAAGGCCGTGGGTTCCAAGGCAAGACTTAGCCAGACCAAAGACCACCTCAACCATCTCAACAAAATTTAGGCAAAGGGAAAAACAAGGTTGAAGGTAACATTTCTAATTCAACTACTAGATTTAGAGACGTTCAATGCTTTAAATGTTTAGGTAAAGGTCATTTTGCAAATCAATGTCCCAATCCTAAATGTATCATGTTCATTGAAGAGTCTAACGAATATTATTCTGATGACGAGGAAGAGGAACATGTGATGTTGAGGAAAATCATGATGAAAATGAGGAAAGTGTGAGTGAGGATGAAGAACTTGCATCAAAAGAATTCTTGGTTGTTAGAGGAGCTCTTAAAGCACATTTTAGATTGATGGACAAGATCAACACAGAGACAAAATTTTCCATATCCATTGCATGGTTAAAGGGAAATTTTGTACTTTGATTATTGACTCTGGATCCTGTACTCATGTGGCAAGTGTTGAACTCGTTAGAAAACTTGATTTGCCATTACTTAACCACCCACACCCTTATAAACGATATTGGCTAAATGATTATGGAGAAGTGAGTGTTAGCAAACAAATTTTGATCTCATTGTCTATTGGTGGGTATAAAGATGATATCTTATATGATGTAGCTCCTATGCATGCAAGTCATATCCTTTTAGATAGACCATGGCAGTTTGATAAGAAAGTTACCTATGATGGATACTTGAATAGGTATTCCTTCAGGTTTAACAATAAGTTGTTTAAGCTACAAGCATTACTCCCACACAAGGTATTTGAAGATTAAAAGAGAATGTGTAAGAACAGGAATGATCCTAAGGCAAAAGAGGCAGAAAAGAAATTTCTATAGTGTATTAAGAGTGAAAGAATAAAAAATGAGTCTAAAGACAAAGAGATAGTAAATGTCGATGAAGGCAAAACTCAAAAGAAATTTGCTTTATTTGCCAAACCAAGTGAAGTGTCACATGGCCTAATCTCAAAGAAAACTGTCTATGTTTTGAATCTTAAGGAGTCTATGTTTTCTATGAGTGACTTACCCTCCCCTTTGCCCAGTGGAGTTGTATCTTTGCTCGATGAGTTTTCAGGGTTATTTTCTGAAGAAGAACCTTCTGGTTTGCCGCCTTTAAGAGGAATTGAGCACCGAACAGACTTCATACCTGGTGTTATCCTGCCTAACAGGCCAACCTACAGAACAAACCCTGCTGAAACAAAGGAAATTCAATGTCAAGTAGAAGAACTCTTGGCCAAAGAAAAGGTGAGGGAAAGCATGAGTTCTTGTGTTGTTCCTGTGATCGTTGTACAAAAGAAAGATGGTACATGGAGAATGTGTACTGATTGTAGTGCCATCAACAAGATAACTGTAAAATATAGGTACCCTATTCTTAGACTTGATGATATTGTTGATGAATTGCACGGTGCTAAGTATTTTACCAAGATTGATCTTGAAAACGGTTACCTTCAAGTACGCATTAGAGAAGATGATGAATGGAAAACTGCATTTAAGACTAAGTTTGGATTGTATGAGTGGTTAGTCATGCCATTTGGCTTAACTAATACACCTAGTACTTTCATGAGATTAATGAATGAAGTCCTACTGCATTCATTGAAAAATTTGTTGTTGTGTACTTTGATGATATCTTGATTTACTCTAAGACTTTGCATGAACACATTGGACACCTAAGAAGCGTTTTTGAAGCATTCAAGAAACAATCATATGCAAATTTCAACAAATGTTCTTTTTGTATAAAAAAAGTTCTGTTTCTAGAATTTGTGGTTAGTGCAAATGGAATTGAAATGGACCAAGATAAAGTGAACTCAATTTTAGAATGGCCAATTCCCACAACTGTTGGAGAGGTGAGAAGCTTTCATGGGTAGGCTAGTTTCTATAGAAGATTTGTTAAGGACTTTTCAAGTATTACTGCACCTTTGAATAAGATTGTTAAGAAAGACGTAGGATTTCAGTGGGGAGAGTCACAACAGAAAGCCTTTGATGAACTTAAATCAAGGTTAACTTCTGCACCTATTCTAAGACTACCTAGCTTTGATGAAACATTTGAGATTGAATATGATGCTAGTGGTGTTGGTACAGAGTTGTACTATCTCAGTCTAAACAACCGATTGCTTATTTTAGTGAAAATCTTAAGGGATCGCAATTGAATTATTCAACCTATGACAAAGAGTTGTATGCACTGGTTAGATCATTGCAGACTTGGCAACATTATTTGCAACATAAAGAGTTTGTGGTTTATACCGATCACGAAAGTCTTAAGTTCCTTAAAAGCCAAGGAAATTTAAACGAAAGGCATGCAAAATGGGTTGAATTCATTGAACAATTTCCTTATATGATAAAATATAAGCAAAAAAGATAGCATTGTAGCTGATGCATTATCTAGGAGATATTCTTTGATTACTACATTGTCATCTCATTTGCTTGGATTTGAGTGCATCAAGGAATTGTATACATCTGAACCTAACTTTCAGTGAATATTTGATGTATGTGCCGATTCTCCATTTGGTAAGTATTATTTACATGATGGATATTTGTTTAAAGAAAGAAATTGTGCATACCTAAGTGTTCTGTCAGAGATATACTTGTCAAAGAAGCACATGGTGGAGGTTTAGTGAGCCACTTTGGCATCTTTAAGACATTAGAGATGTTAAAAGAACGTTTCTTTTGGCCCAATATGAGAGTTGATGTAGAGAAGGTTTGTGGAAGTTGTATAACTTGCAAGAAAGCTAAATCTACATCACATCAACATGGTTTGTACACCCCAGTACCTGTCCCTATGTCACCTTGGATTGATATATCTATGGACATTGTTTTGGGATTACGTAGATCAAAAAATGAAAGTGATAGTGTGTTTTTTGTTGTTGACAAATTTTCTAAAATTGCACACTTAATAGCTTGTAAAAAGGTTGATGATGCATCTCACATAGCGAACTTGTTTTTTTAAGGAAGTTGTAGGACTACATGGTATGCCTAGAACCATTGTTAGTGATAGAAATACTAAGTTCTTAAGTCACTTTTGGCGTGTGTTGTGGGGTAAACTTGGAACAAAACTCTTATTTTCTACTACTGCTCACCCGCAAACAGATGGTCAAACTGAAGTTGTGAATAGAACTTTGTCTCAATTTGCATGCTATAATTCAGGAGAACCTTAAGAATTGAGAAGATTGTTTGCCATAAATTGAATTTTGTTATAATATAAGTGTTCACAGTGGCACCACGCATTCACCGTTTAGAATTGTATATGGTTTTTAATCCTTTGTCTCCACTTGATCTTGTGCCTATTCTTGTTTATGAACGTGCAAGTATTAATGGTAAGAATAAGGTTGAACTGATTAAGAAATTGCATGTTAAGTTTAAGCTAAAACTTGAAAAAAAACAAACAGTAAGTTTTGTTTGAACCAGGTGATCTTGTTTGGCTGCATTTAAGGAAAGAAAGGTTTCCTAGAGAAAGGAAACATAAGCTCATGCTAAGAGGAGATGGCCCTTTCAAAATACTTCAAAAGGTTGGAGATAATGCTTACATTCTTAGCCTTCCGGAGAGTAAGCATGGTTCAATTTCTCATACTTTTAATGTTGTTGAGCTTACCCCTTTTTGTGATGATTTAGATTCAAGGTCGAATCGTTTTGAAGAAGGGAGGAATGATGAGGTCCATAACCCTCATCCATGTCAAGATAATGAGAATGGACATACTGTTACAAAAATGCAAGATCAAAGACCCATAACAAGAAGTAAAAATAAGAAACTAATGCATGAAGTAGGGGTCTTCCTATTTAAACATGTGCAAGATGAACCAAATGAATTTATACATTGGGTTCACCTTATTGAACTTATAACATGATTTATAAGAGTTTTTAGAACCGTTGTAAAATATCATTAAGTTAGATTGTGTTCTTTATTTTGCTTTTTAAATGTTTATGTTATATTAGTTTAAGCCCATCTCGGATTGTGAGTTTCAGCAGGACTAGTTTTGGTAGAATTGACTTATCTCTCCAACCACAAGGCTAAATTAGGAGTTGCAAGATGCGTTGGAAATCTAAGACCAAGATATACAACTTTCAATTTTTGTACTTTTCCAAAATCAGTCGTCTTGATAGCCAAAAAGAGCATGCAAGTTGAAGTACTGTTTCTACCGAATTCTGTGACATACCTTCAGTAATTTGGATGTATATCCTCAATGGTTGGACAAAATGTAAAGAAATTTAAATGGTTATTTTCTACACTCAATGGGCTACAATTCTCTAAAAAAAGCAAGGCCTAGTTTGAATTGGAAGGTGTCCAAAAATCAGTCACAAGCTAGGAAAGATTTCAAGTTGAAGACAAATCTTTAAAGTCTTCCATGAATAGTACTTGAGGGGCCTACTTTGAAAATCATCATTCAAGACTTGTAAGACTAGTTTTTATGGAGCATACATGAATAGCATTTGAAAGTGTGTAGTCTTTTCAATCATCATTCAAGACTTGCAAGACTAGTTTTTGTGAAGCCTACATGAATAGTTTTTAGAAGTATGTAGCCTTTTTAATCATCATTTCAATTTGTAAGATTGCCTTGCGTTATTTTTGCTTATAAAAGGCACATAAGAGAAGTCCTGTACTTTCACACCTTCAATGAAAATTTCTTCATCTTTAAGACTAATTCTTGTGTGTTTTCTTGGTTCATATTCAAAATCATGGCTAGAATCTTTCAAAGCTTGAACATCCTTGTGAGAGTTATCCAATTCCAGGGAGGGAAACATCCAAGATGGAGGTATATTGCTTGGGTAATGTAGAACTCATTGGAGGACTTATGTTGAAAAGGTTTTCTTCAACTTATTTAGAAGCAATGTGATGCTATCTTCATTGTGCCTAAACCATATTTAAAGGAGAAGCTTTAGAGTTAAAGAAAGGTTCATTCTTGCACGTATCACAAACAAGGTGTCATAGTGAGTGGCAGGGAAAAATTGGTCCGTGTCAAATATGTCATCCTGACCAAATGCATGTTTGTCGTTGACATCTGGTCTCTAGAAGGACTTGTCTGTTTGCGACCATGCTCCCGTGTACGCATGTCCAGAAAGACCCTCCATGTGCAGAACATGTGCATCGACAGGCTATAATCCTCCAGCATATACGTGTGCCGACGACAGATTCTTTGAATGCGGTACAACAAACTACGGATAATATGCATCAGCAGTGTGCTTAGAGGCTGTTATTAGAGGTCTCTACAGCAGAAGATGTACAAGACCTTCCTTCCTAAGTGCACTCATGCTACTTCATGCATGCCTCGTCCCCTGCTGCTGCCGTAGTATGATAGATCTGAGAAAGGCGGTGTGCCTACAATTTGAATAATAGAAATATCAATACTCATGTAACTTATAATGACATAATTAAATAAAGCAAAATATGTATACATACTAGCCGTATAAACTAGATGTGGAACCACGAAGTTGTTGCCGATGTGCTATACACGAGGTCAACCAAACGTCAGAAGTGTTTGAGGTCTCTACCGCTGCATGTTTGGTGAGTTATCTGTTAGTACTCCAGACCAGAGAATAGCTCTCTCGATCTACTACGCTTTTTCATCCCACTGCTGCATGAATAAGGCCCGCGTCTGCGTATAGTCGATGTTTCATATCCTCTTCGTCATCCAATAAAGGGAGATCCCCCGCATCGATGTACCTGAGCGGCACCTTCTATGTTAGTCTAAATTTTCTACGTATAAAGGTATAACATGTGTAACCCTTACTTTCTCAAAATTGAATTAACAATTTGAATCACTCCTTCTAATTTCATGATCCTCTAGATATTTAGCATTTCTAACTTCAACCACATTTGGAGTATGTGAGAGACAATAAAATCTATATCATTTAGAGTTAACTAGATATCCAATAAAGTAACCACTTTTTATTCGTTCATCCAATTTCTTTAGGCTTGGGTTGTATATCCTAAATTCAACTGGACAACTCCATATGTGCAAATGTTTCAAACTTGGTTTCCAACCATTCCAAAATTAAAAAGGGTGTTTTACGAGCGGCCTTAGGTGAAACTTATCTAAAACATACACAGCGGCTTTTAGACCTGCACTCCAAAAGGATATAAGAAATTTTGTGGTGCTAATTATGCTCCTAACTATGTCCATAATAGTCTGACTTATTCTTAGCAACATCATTTTGCTGTGGTGTGTGAGACATAGTGTATTGAGAAAAAATACCCTTCTTTTGAAGAAACTCGGCAAATGGACCAATAATTTGTCCTCTTTATATGTAATGTCAATAGTATTCACCACCTCTGTCATATTCGATAATTTTAATTGAATTCTTCTATTGTTTTTCTACTTCTAATTTGAATATTTTGAACGCATTAGGTGCTTCAGATTTATCAAATAGAAGATAGAGATACATGAATCTGGAATAGTCATCGATAAATTAAATAAAGTATTTCCGACCATCTCGACAGATATATGCGTAACAAATTGGTGCCTAAATGGCCACATCAGTCTGATGCACTTCCCTCAGGAACTCTGACACTTTACCTTACCAAATTGGCACCACCATGCATAACAATATGTAACAGAACCATCATATATTTATATATATATATATATATATATATATATATATATATATGTATATATGTATATATATGTATATATGTATATATATGTATATATGTATACACACACACACACACATATATATAGACATATATACATATATATACATATATATATATGTGTGTGTGTGTATATATATATAAGACAACACTGCTGGTGTACCTTAAGTGCTTCATTTGAAGAGGCAGCATCTTGGAATTTGATTGTGGCATGATATAACCTCTTTCTAAGAACAATAATTAGATCGAAGATATAATCATGAATCCAATCAAACATGCCACAATTTTCTAAGTCAACCGCCGGAGATCAAGCACACGGTCTAATAACGGAATCCTTTAATTGCCTTGACATAACATATTTTCGGAGCTCCGTCGTGTTGTAATCAACCGAAGCATGAGGGAAGATGAGTAAGTGAACATATATGTGTACACACACACACACACACACACACACATATATATATATATATATATATTAATAGAAGAAGACAAACATCTTCCGATATGTTATTATAAAATAGTGGAAAGTTTCACTTGTGGCGGAGGAAAACCATGATCAATACAAATGGACCTACATTATTGAGGAAACAAACTTATGCCTACTACACATGTGTTAATGACCCAACATAACGACCGGTTAGGACACAACTTCGAACTAAGGATGCTAAAGCAGAAGCTGCTGTAAAAACACAGTGGGCATCATCTACCATGTCGTGCTGTGCCAAAAAATGGGCAAGCTGTCAGTCAGTCTCGCGTGGTGTGTATAGTAACTCAATATTATCCGCCAAAATAATACTTTGTAACAAATGAAATATAGGCATGCGTGAGCGGCTGAGAAGCCATGACCATCATCTGTACAAGCTCATAACAATCTGTCTCTATAAGCAACATAGGATGTCATGGAAGGAAGTATATCAAACTTAGTAGAGCCGCTTAAGCCTCCGCCTCTAATGGCGATACATGGGGCAGAAGAAACTATAATGCCACATGGCATAGGGCATTCGAATCTCTTAAGAATCGCTCCCCTGCTGCGACGGCACGTCCAACGGCAGCATCTGTGTTGAGCTTCATATGGCCCAAGGGAGGAAACAACCAGCGCCCAACCCGTGCTCTTCGTGTACGGAGAAAAGGCACCAAGACGGGCTGGAGAAAAACCAGATAATTGCATGCCAACTTAGTCACATCCATACTCCGACACCAAATATAAGTATCCGCTCGTATCGCCGCCAACAGCATCAAAGAACTCCATGAATGATCATCATATATTGCAGCCGTGTAAGAACACTAAATATTAAGCAATATGATACCATGCAGTATAATGCGCAGCACTCCCCATAGCATGGAGGAGTTGGATGATAACTACCAAGACATAAGATGTGGGCGAGTAGAAGAAGAATGAGAGGTAGAAACCTCCAATAAAGTTGCAAAGTATCTCCAGATGTTCTGTATAGGCGGAAAAATCAAAAATATGTGATGGATGGCCACCGGTGCCACATGGCAGAAAGGGCATTGAGTAGGCTTGATCGTCATAAACCGACATAGGAAGTCTTCCATCGGTAAAGCTTCATGAAACAGGTGCCATAAAAGAAGACTAGCTGCCGGCCATTAGCGAGCATGTCAAATATAAGTATGTGAAAATCTATTCGGGCGAGACACCCGATAAATGTCATGCGTGGAGCCAAGCATAAAATAGTCCACGGTTGTGAGTGACTAGCTCATGTCCGCCCCTTCTCCTGTGCAATACGGCGCACATATTTGAGGGTAGCGGCAAATCGCATGCCATGTAACTAAATCCGTAATGCTTGGCCAATAGCCCCCCCCCCCCCCATGACCATATTTATATCGCATATAGCGACTCCATAATGTATCCTGCTGATGGTACTACCACAGCAATCGACAAATATAAGTGGCCTGCAACGCTGACAAATCCCGCACCCCCAAAGCGCCTTCATCCCATGGAAAAGTTATGTGCCTCCATGATACCCAGTGGTGTTTATGACCACTCCCCCCAAAGCAATGCACCATTTTCTGCTGTAATTCATGTGTGACCAATTTGGGGATTCTAGACGCCGGCATTACGTGTAAAGGCAAAGAGCTTAAAACATATCGTATGAGTATCAATCGGTCTGCATGCGTAAGCAATTTATTCTGCCAACCAGTTAGGCACCTGTTAATGTGCTGGAGCAAAGTCACACAATACTACGCACGATTAATACCTTATGCAAATAAGATCCCAAATAATGCATCAGCAATGTGGTAGATGTCATCATAAGCGCTGCCTCCATTCTACGAAGACGCGGCAGCAAAATGTTTGAGGATGCCACAAATCGACTTTTGGAAAAATTGATTTTTTGCCCCGATGCTCTTTCATACTGTGCTAGAAAACCTTTAAAAGCTAATAGGTTTCGAACATGTCCCCGCAAGAAAACCAATAAATCATCTGCATAAGCCAGTGAGAGACAAAAAAGGCATCATGCCCAACTATAAAGTACGTATTCCAACAGCATCCATATGTGCATGTAGTTTATGGCTAAATCCCGTTGAAGCCAATATAAATAATAGAGGAGACAAAGGATCTCCCTGCTTACCCCGCGGCCTAGACTAAAAAACCACAAGGGACTCCATTGAGCAATACCGACAATCGGGTTCGCTGCAGCTGATTGATAACCAAGCGAATGAAGAATCCCGTGAAACCAAAGCGTTGCATCACTTGGTCCAAATACTCCCACCTTATCCAATCAAAAGCTTTCATTATATCCAGCTTCAGGCACACCTCCGCATCCGACCCACTCTTATCCAGTATATGTATCATCTCATTAGAAAAGAGCACCTGGGAGGAGATATCATAACCTTTCATGAAACCAGTTTGCTCCGGAGAAATAAGGTGAGGGAGCAAACAATCTATTCCAGTAGCAAGGATAAAAGTGTTGATCTTACTCATAAAGGTAGATAAACAGATAGGACGATAATCCCCAAATGAGGAATGCGAATCACACTTGGGAAGATACGTAACGAGTGTACTCAACATAGCAATCGACGAAGAAACCTCCAAGAAAAACTCATGCACCACCTTATAGACATCCAAATGAATGATAGACCATGAAGAACGATAAAACTCACCATGATATCCATCTGGGGCAGTCGCACTCTGAGGATCTAGCTGCCACACCGCTTGTCGGACTTACCTCCTTCGTACACAGACATATCAATTGTGCAGTATCTTCCTCGGTCAGCAAGAAAGGGATATGATCAATTATATAAGAGTAATCTCCCATATCCTCCTTCGAAAACAATGCTGAATAGAAATCCACAGCCTTAGCTTGGATAGCGGATTGTGTGTCACATATCGTACCATCCACTGCCCATACCTGATGAATTCATAGCCGACTGCGCTCCCTTTCATAAGCGGATGATAACATTTCGTGTTGGCATCTCTAACAACCAATAAACCCGTGCCTTCTGCTTCCAAAAGAGAAATTCACTTTTAGCTGCAGCCACATACTGAGCTTGGCTTGATGGTATGCCGCCCGATTCTTCGGAGTCTCGTCGGAATCAAAGTGCATCTCCACGACCTGTATTGCCCGCTCAGCCACCTCCAGTCTTTGAAAAATATTACCAAAGTCTTCAAATCTTGTTTAAGCCTCCGCCGTTTATCACAGAGTTCATACACGCCTCCCACTGTAGGGTAGGAAGACCTGACATCCTGCATAAAAGTGAGAAAATCTGAATGATGGAGCCATGCATCGAGAAAATGAAAGGATTTTGGGCCAGTGGGACTATGCTCACGAGACCGATGTAGTAAGGGGGAATGATCCGAAGTTACAAGCGCGCGCGCGCACACACACACACACACACATATATATATATATATATGTCTACACAAATTAATATGCATATATATATATATATATGTATGCATGTATGTATGTATGTATGCATGTATGTGTGTGTGTATGCATGTATGATATATACACGTACATACATTCATGCATGATGAGAAATAGCATAAATCATAAAAGGATAAGATCACATCAACTCAAATCTTGTATTTATCCTATATTTATCATTTACCATAATTAGCTACATCGAAGTGCTATGTGTGGAGCCTTGTGTATACAATCAAATCAATGAAATACGATTTGCATTCACGAAATCCATATTTAACATGGTATCAGAGCGGGTTTGGTGATCCGTAGGACTCATAACACGAGTTCATCACCGCACGAGAAAACTTGTGTCAACCATTCAAACAAATCAAGCCATACTCAAAAACAAAACCAGCGCAGCAACGAAACAGCTAGACAACAAGTCCAAGATAACTAAAAAGAACCTCACATAACTAAAAATAAGTACTTGAAGACTCATAAAACTTTCATCACTCTCCCGTTACCTTCCCGTTCTTAAAGCCAACATAATCCGACAACCTCAGTAAACAGCCACCTAAAAAGCGTAAAGCCAATCAACATGCAAATCACATAAAATCACAAAAAAACATGTGAGCCTCAGCCTCGATTCGGTTACCACAGAACCCAAAAACCGAGACAAGGTCGACCACACCAGCAGTAGAGAGAGGCCAAACCTGCTCAGCAGCGCCGTCATCATGAGATAAGGAAGATAGGGGCCCAAAGAACCAAGGCATTAGGGCAGGGTACAGCCACTATAGGCATTCCATCAGACCTAGCCGCAGCGACGACAGTCCAGGTGTCATCGGTGGCACAAACAATTATACAAGGTGCAGAAGAGTCTGAGAGCCAACAGAGGAGGAAGGATGATTCGTTGCACCAACAGAGGAGGGAGAACGATTCAGTGCAAGAATAAAAGAAGGGTAGCCGAAATTGAAAGGTAAATGTATTAGGGTTGAGAGTGTAAATCCCAACCCCTTATGTTTTAGTCACAATTTTTTGGTTTATTTGAATTTCCCTATACAATTTTCCACTTTGCAGATTCACCCTAAGATGTTTTAGGTTCTACGTATTCACCCATAAAAGTTTTAAAAGGTACAAATTCACCCCCAGAAGTTTTTTATTTTTCACATTCAGACCCTACGTATCTGGAATCCTCACATTCCACTTCATAAAGTTTAGAAATTGCAAATATGACATCAGATCCTAGAAATTGACCAAAAGCCCACCATAGCTGAAAATCCATTGGTTCAGTTTCTAATTAATCGTTCGATAATCTGTAGGAAACTCTTTCTTTAGTACATTCAAATTTGAAGATAAGACGAAAAGACAAATAGTTAGTTCTAAATTCCATGCCCAGTTCTACCTCTAGTGTATCTTCGGAGAAAACCATGAGTGGATATTCAAATATGAAGACATCGACATTATAACATATGATCCTAAAAACTTTCCACACTTATATATTCCTACTAAAACCCATATCGAAGCGCCCAGTGGAGAATTAGTCGAAGTTCAGAAAGAGAACTCTATTACTTTCTCTTTGTAGATGAAGCTATAACTACCATTATGTTCCAATTTTGTCGTCCAAATTGTTCTCGATTAGTCAACAGAGGAATTTAATTTTGTGGTACTGATGTATCCTAATTTTTGCCTCTTACAGGACATTCTCATGAAAAAATCACTGGGTGTGATACTGAGTGCGGATGCCTTTACTACATTGATGATGTGACTAACAAGGGCCATGTCATGCTTGCTCACAGAACGGTCAACATACGAGTTTGGTTAGACGCTTGGGCCATCTGTCTTTTGGGTGCCTCAAACTCTTGCTTCCAACTTTACAAATAAGTTCACCCACATGACATGTGAAACATGCATTTGTGCTAAGAGTCATAGAACTATATTATGTCTAAATAACGCGCAAGCCGATTCTATTTTTTCTCGCATACATTCTAATATATGGGGACTAGCTCCCGTCTATCCTAATCGATTCCATATATTTCTTGTCATTGGTAGATGATTTTTCTTGCATGAAATGGATATATTTGCTGAAAAATAAATCAGAAGTGCCTGAGAATTCTTCCACTTCTATACATGCTTTTAAAAACAAGGCCTTATACACAAAATCCGATGCCCTAACACACCACAACTAAATGACATCACTAAATGGAAAAATCAGATCCTTCTCGAAATGACCCAAGCTATGATTATTAAATTTCACAATCCACAAATTTTTTGTTTGGACGCCCTAGCTACCTCTGCTACCTCCTTAATCGAATGCCCATAAATCCCTCATTCACAAAACTCTGCTACAAACTCAATCTATTCAAACCCCCATTCCGTCCATCCTAGCCCTTTCACCTTGCATCTCTTGGTGCTCAGTCTTTATACGTATTCCAACAACTGAGCAATCTATGCTTAATCCATGTACAGAGAAATGTGTCTTTGTTGGCTATGCCACACATCAAAAAGGGTATTGATGTTATAACCCTGTCACCTAACGAGTTTATGTCACCATAGACTGCACATTTCTTGAAATCAGAATTTTTTTTTCCACCAGCCTAGTGTTCTGGGAGAGACAGTGAGTGAATCACGAGACTGACTGACCAACTTAATTTGCCTAGAGATTGTTCTATCTGGAAGATGAAGCTACCGAATCTGCCTTCAAAAATGTAGACGGGGTTGATGAACCAGTTCCACCACATGGTGAGTATCCTTTTTCAAATGTTTAACAAGAGGTAAGTGACTCATACTCTAGTGAAAGTTCATATGACATCGGTTACATCCAGAAATTTTTGATCTAGCCGTTTTGCATTAAATTAAAAATTAACGCAGCCGTGGGTGTAACAACCCTTCTGATTTAAATTAATTGTAACGTATTTCTAGTGTTTAAGTGATTTCATCATTCTGTATTGGAATATTCTTATATAAATATAAGGTAGAAATAAAGAATAATAAGAAAAAAAACAAAATATTTTTTTTGATAAAGCATATTTATTTAATCAAATGCTCATTTATGGCGGAGGAATACCATATTACAACAATGTATGTCATATGAGAAATGGAAGTATAAAGCATCAAGAATTGTCATCCGCCAATCATATATGATATGCCGCATTAAAACCTTGCCAAGTAAAACCACCCTTGTGGATAAAACCTTGGCAAAGGAAAAAGCATACAAATTTATATAATTGGTACAATGCTGGAATACGAAAATAATCAAAGTGTACAACAGAGACTAAGAAACAAAATACGCCTGCATTTTCCTCCATGTGTGATGTCTTTCTTGAAACCCAGCAGAATCCCAGTCGTCCTTGAGTATAATGTCACCAACAAGTATCCTCATCAAAAACATAAAATACCATTAGCCGAACGTCAAAATATTGAGAAGCGAAGATGTGCAAAAATGGATGAGTAACGTACCCAGCCGCCTACAAAAGCATGCAGGCGGAACAGTAATATATGTCCAACATAGAAGTCATCGCCGCATGTATGGTGTATGAATATCCGTCAGCAAGCTGCCCCGAGCCATTGGCGGCAAGTTGTTGTCGCGTGTAAAAGAACATATTTGTCCACACATCATTCTATGATGCGCTAAGAAGTGTGCTACAGTATTTCCTTCCCGTGGAATGTAGTCAATGGAAACAGCCATGCAGGTCTGCAATCTTAATACCCGATCGTAGTCTCTACCCAATCTGGACGCAAAGGAATCAGGGCGATGGAACATGTCCAGCAAGGGTGCACAATCTATCTCCATGGCAAATTCAATGAAACCACAAGTTGCAAAATAAAGGAGCGAGAACAACACTGCCTGCAACTCAGCATGCAGGGGAGGCAAAGCATGCAAATGAAAACAAACCACTAGGGTAAGTCGACCCTCGTCATTCCGCAAAATTGCTCCTCCTGCTGCCCCTTGACGTCCAACAGCCGCATCTATGTTAAGCTTGAGCTTACCTGAAGGCGGTAGCTGCCACCTTATATTTTGTATTCTCTGAGCTCGTAGATGCGGCGAGTAACACACAGAAATCAGAAGCGGTATGGATGCCGCAAATTTGCTTCCAGAAACAGATGAACACCAAGTATTGATAGCAACTCTGATATGTTCTTGTAAGCGCAAAATGGAGTAGTCTTCATTCCCAAAATATACAGCAACATACTCCTTCCAAATAGACCAAGAGGTGAGCATTGGAACAACAACTGATAATTGTCCCGCCATCGTGGTTCCTGATGCTCTACTCCACCAGGAGCGCAAGTACTGTTTGAAAGACGTTCCTACTGGCGTGGGCGCAGAAAAAGCAAGGAGAGATGATGCCAGATGCTGCGGACCATGGAGCATTCGAAGAATAGATGATTCTGATCTAACGAGGCGCGTCTACAGAAAATACAGCATGTAGGGTGAACCATGAGCCACCTTCTCATATTGTCTGGCATGGGAAGGTCATGAAACCACAATCGCCACAAGAATACTTGGCCCTGACGAGGAGCCCCACTCCACCATATGTATCTGTCAGAGAAAAAACACTACCATGTATACGACAGGATGAATAACCAGCACGTAATGTAAATTGACCATGGTCAGCAGACATCCAAGACAAGCCATCTGGCGTACTATCCACATGAAGCTGACAAAAGGAGTCAATACGACACAATCGTTTTCAATCAGCAGAATCAGATATCAAAGCTTTCATCTCTCTTCGCGTCCCATACTGTTGTCAAAGATATTGAGCCCAAGGTGACTGCGACGTCTTATACATCCACCATAACTGACACTCATAAGCCTGCTGCAATACCTGTAGACTTCTTAGCCCCAATCCGCCCTCATCTTTGGGGCGACATACCGTGACCCAGGTTCTTCAGTGATGTCGACCGCCCCATAAGAAATTAGACATTTTCCGGTTCAACTCAGTGATAACACTTTTAGGAAGACGTGTAGTCGCCATGATATGTAGAGGGATAGCCGAGAGGACTGACTGTATAAGTGTTAATCTGCCTGCCATACTGAGAATCTTCTGCGACCAACATGTTAATCTTGCTCAAAATGTGCCAATAATGATGTACAATATTGTGCTCGATTAGTTCCTTTGTACAAATATGAACCCAAATATTTAATTGGAAGGGATGTGACCCGCATATTCAATAATGATAGCGCTCTATGTGTGGATTGTTGGACTGTGGACCTGCAATAAACACCACTAGAGGGAGGGTGAATAGTGGTTAGCAGAAATTACACTACTACCCTTGATCAAAAACCCCTTTGAAAACAGAATCTGAGACCACCTCAGATTCAAAACCCGTTTTTGAAAAATTCAAAAATAAGTGTACACGACTCCAAAAATTATGAAAATTTTCAGAACTTAACTTCAATGTGTTAACAAGACTCTATCCAAAAATCAGACAAAAATAAGATTGTTTGTCCGTTCAAACAAATAAAATGATTCAGATGGTCAATCTGGAAAGAATTGAACAGAATGTTGCTGAAATTGCAAAATGTGTTTCTCTTTGAATACTCAACCAAAAAGGTTGATCTTTATATCAAAACACTCCTTAGGATGTTTAGTTGATGATTCCAAAGGCCCTGACCTTAAAAAATTCTTGATAAATACAGAATTCAAGTTTTCTCAAAACTGGTCAGATTGCAGCCAGATTGGAGCAGTTATCTTGCAAAGACTAAAAGACTAACTTTCCCTTGCTCAAATCAAGTGATTCTTATTGAAAATGAAAGCTAACAGTCTTAAGTATATCTCCACCAAAAATCACAAATTTTGAAAGTGTTTAGCTATTTTTTTCAAATTGTGAGAATTTATGTGAAAACTGCAATAACAACGGACAGAAAACAGAAATGAAGAAACAAGACAAGAACACCAAGAATTTATCCTGGTTCAGTCAATGTGACCTACTCCAGTCCCAAGGAACACCTTTCCTTGGATTTCACTATGAAATGAATCACCTTAAAACAAGAACCAAGCTTGATCCTTGGGTTATACACCAACCCTATTCAAGACTTGGATGAATACCTTCTATGCAATAATTAGTTGCAACACCTCTACCACCTATTGATGTAGCGTTATAGAATTGGCTAATCAACTTTACAAATGAAGCTCAAGAGGCTTGTAGCTCAACAAATACAACAAGAACACCTTTGCTACAAAGAATGAAACAAGAACAATGAGAAGAAGATGATAGCTAGACAATTCAACAAATGCTTTCAAGTGAGATTCAAGTGTGTTTCATCTTCTTCACCATTGACTCCTATTTATAGTGTGAATTGAGCCTTGGAGATAAGAATGCACATGTGTCACCATCTTCATCATCAAGTCCAAGTGTCTTGACATCATTGGTTGGCCTTGTACACTTGGCAAAATAAGACAACATAATTGGTCCACCCTGAACACACCTTGTTGGCCGATTTTTACACCTTGGAATTGTCTTGATTTATCCTTAGCAAAATAGAGATAATTCCACCAATAAACCCTCAAATTCTTGGCATGAACATAGGACATATGAGGCTGACTTTTCTTGGATAAAAACAACTCAAATTCAGCTCCAACAAAATAATGTAGCCGTTAGGTTCAAAGCTGAAATTTCCAAGTATTAATCTTGATTACTCTTTATAAAATGAAGATAATAAGAGAGGATAATACCACCAAAATACTCTCAACTTCAAGAACAATAATAGGGCATGTGAAGACTACTTTTTGACTCAAAAATTCTGCTGAAAATACCTTGTAGCCGTTGGCTACATTTGAATTTTTCCAAGTTGGCAAAATCCTTTTTGGTTGATCCACTTGTCACCAAGCCATAAAATGAATAATACATCATAATTATCTGAATACACACGTTTTTTGACATATGTATATGTATATCAACTCAAATTTTTGAAGTAGAAATCACTGAATAATAATTGACAAGATTATGCCAATATATAACACCCAAATTCCAACTATTTCTTCTTGTACGTAGTGATCATTTCCACACCTTTAACACCTTTGATATCTCTGAATAATGATGATAAATATGCTCCCATAACATATATAAGAGGGTCTTCAAGAAAGAAATAGAATGTGACATCACAACTCGTCACATATCCCGCTATAGTCAATAATATCATCATTCGAGAGAATAAGATAAAGAATCATCAAATAATCTTCAAGATAATAATAACTCAACTCCAAAATTAAGATAATAATATGCTCAAGAGATTCCTTGAGTGAAAATACTAAAAATACCCTCAGGGGTGAAATGATCAAAATGCCCCTGGTGAGAGAAAACTCCAGAAATCACCCTGATGGTCAGAAATAAATATAATATCATCTTTGTCATGATAAATAAGATGAGATTAAGTCCTTGATATACATCCACCATGTGATGTTCCTACAAACTCAAAATACCAATTTTGCCCTTTTTGGTAAGTTGTAGAAACTTCCAGGACGCGTTAGTCACAAGACATTTATAATCACCAAAAACACATAATAATCACATAATAAACATGTATAAATCACATACAAATGAAAACAACCATTTTAACACTTTCTAGAAAAATATTTCTACAAACCCTAGACATCGATCGATCGAAGTGCCTCAGCTTCAGAGATCGATGTCTCACAGAAAGGTTCAGGTTTTGTCTCTGAACTACATCGATCGATCGAAGTGAGGGTTCGATGTACATCGATCGATCGATGTGTCTCAGGTTTAGAGATCGATGTCTCACAGTAAGTTTCAGAACTTTCTCTGCCTTATATAGATCGATCGATGTGAGGGATCGATGTACATAGATCGATCGATGTGCAACAACCTGAGAGATCTATGTCAACTTTTTCAACTTTTAATCACATATAACACCATGTGTGACATTTTTAAGTATTCAACACTTAAAATCATGACTTTAAAAATTATCCAAACATATTTCTCAACATGGATGCATTACCACCAACCACCAGCTGACTTTTATAATAATTAACTAATTGGCCAGAAGCTCGTTGATATTGCTCCAAAAAATCCTTAAAAACCTGTAAATTATGTACCTATCCATTCAAGAATATTAACAGATCATTTGTGAAGCCAAGATGTGATGCCACTGGTACATGGCCACTATGAAATCATGCCAAGCTTTTAGCATGGAATAATGAATTCAAACCCCTCAAAAACCCTCAGGAGCTAATATAAAAAGGATGGGAGATAAAGGGTGACCTTGTTTAACCCCTCTGGAGTGGTGGAAAAAGCCACACGGCTTTCCATTAATCAGAATAGAACAATGCGTCGAAGCTAAATTATTCATAATAAGATGGACAAAACGAGAACGAAAACCAAACCTTAGTAGGACTCCCTCCAGATATAGCCATAAGACACGATCAAATGCTTTGTCTATATCTAACTTAATCATTACCTGTCCTCGACGGGTTTTGTGATCTAGTAGATGCATCATTTCCTTTGCCATCAACACTTGCTCTGAGATATTGCGCTTGGGAATAAAGTGTGCCTACTCCGGAGATATCAACCGAGATAACCAGGGCGAGAGTCTAGGAGAAATCACACGAATAACCACCTTGGATATAAAATTCGTTAAACATATTGGCTGAAAATCCGCAAAAGTATTAAGGCTAGATGTCTTGGGTATCAAACATATCAACGAAGCAGCCATGACCCATGGGACTCTAATTCGAAGAAAGAATTCCTGAACGGCAAGCAAGACATCCATTTCCAATATCTGCCAAAAATGTCGATAAAAAGAAACAGGGAATCCATCTGGACCTGCTGCACTAGAAAGGCTCAACATCCACACCGCTCGTTTAACCTCGTTTGCCTGAGGCAGTGCAAGAAGGCCGTGATTATCATCTGACGTCAGGATATGGGGTATATACTGCAAGATTGTGTTGTGATCCTCTGTAGTCTCTGCACTAAACAATGTAGCAAAAAAACAGACTGTTTCCTCCTCGATTTCCAATGGTGACCCACAACTGGTCCCATCCTCTCTCTAGATCGCCACAATAGCCTGCCGCGCCCTCCTTGTTTTAACTATTTGATGAAAATACGCCGAATTGGCATCACCATCTTTAATCCATTTGACATTGGCCTTTTGTTTCCAATAGAGATAGGATTGATTCTGCAACTTCAATAACTTAGCCTTGGCTAAATGATATGCTGTCCGGTTCGGCTCAGTTGGGGATGATCAGAGCATCGTTCCGCACTAATAGTATCCTGCTCAGCAAGCAACAAATGGCTAAATATATTGCCAAATACCTCTCTAATCGCCTTAGCTTATCATAGAATCCATACATTCCTATCGTGGTTGGATATGAACTCCAATGAGATCGCACAAAAGGATCAAAATCATCATGTGTGAGCCAGACATCAAGAAACCGAAACGAAGATGGACCAGTAACTGCCATCGGTTTACATTGCAGCTATAATGGAGCATGGTCAGATGTTGAGCGATGTAAATGTGAGACCAAACAGTTACCAAAAAGATCATGGAAATCCTGTGTACAGAGGAACCTGTCCAAGCGACGCCAGACACGTCCTAGTCCCCTCCCATCTGGCCATGTGAATTTTGAGCCATGATATTGGATATCCAACAACTCGAAGCATCCACAAAATCTTTAAAATCAACCAATGCACGTAAAGACGGAGTAGATCTACCTCTATGCTCATCCAAAGAAAGAAAAGTACTAAAGTATCCCCCTACAAGCCATGGACCATCTGTGGCTGTCCTCAGCGTCATCAAATCTACCCACAATGAACGTCGATCTACCACTGTATGTCTTGCGTACACATCAGTAAAGCAAAATTTCTGTCCACTAGATAACCATTTCAGATATACCAAAGTATTTTGTTCTCCATGTCGAATGTCATAAAACTCCAAAAAGGATTCGCGCCAAAAAATCCATACATTATCATCTGTAGAAGAACGAGTGTGGGAAAAACCAAACTATATGCGATAATACTCTAGACGAGCGCAGTGAATCTTCGGTTCAATCAAAACAAGCATATGTATAGTATGTTGACGAATTAATGAAATAATACGCATTAGTGAGGTTTTAATACCTCGAACTTTCCACAGTAGTATCTTCATTGAGAAATATCATCAGACAAATTGGTGTTCGCCCTACTGACTGACGCCCGGGTAACTATAGATGACGGTGGGACTGACGGCATGTCTATTTTCTTACGTCGCAGTCTTCGAGTACGTATTTGCATTAAATGATCCACTGCCTGCATGACGTCCGGATGATTAATATTAATCGATCCATCCACCGATGGTGGTGTATTAGCCACCACCTTGGAAACATCCAAAACAGCAGTAAGTAAGTCATGAGTATCAATTATATGATCCTCGTGTAGATCTGAATCCAAAGTGTGCATGAGACTTGGCTGCACGCTTTCATCAATAGGCTCCATAATTGTGGCAGATGAACAGTGTAATCGTGACAAATCTTGTGCATTGGATAGACCCACCAAATGATCAGAAGGTGAATCAGGAGGAACAACTGAGGCTGTATTATCATCCCCAACTAATGAAATTGTCACATCTGGCTGA
This sequence comes from Eustoma russellianum, assembly GCA_036186865.1. Classification (NCBI taxonomy): domain Eukaryota; kingdom Viridiplantae; phylum Streptophyta; class Magnoliopsida; order Gentianales; family Gentianaceae; genus Eustoma; species Eustoma russellianum. Next base: position 10,060,395 of record AP025065.1, on the reverse strand, counting down.
ACTGGTCCAATAAATGTCACAGCAGGATCCTCAACAATTCCTTGTTCGCTAGCATGAACATGCTCATCTACAGTGACTGGCATCGCGGGCAACTTCTTGGGAGTCCACCTCTGAGCTTGTGCGGTTGTCAATGGCTTTGATTTCGGTAGCAACTCAGGTTGTACTGGATCATCCGTAGGCGGGGGAATTCTTCCTGATGTGCATGCTGACAGTGGATGGCCTAAGACCTGGCATGATGAACAGTATGTGGGCAGAGCCTCAAACTCTACCGATTGGAAGAAATTGTATTCGTCACACTGAATATATAATCTTTGAGGAAGTTCTTGGGAGACATCAATCTCAACGCAAACACGTGCTACTGAGGGATGAAGCAATTGCATGGTTGCCGAATCAGATTTCAAGGGCGTGTGAATCATTTTGGCAATTTCAAACAACGCCTCTTGCTTATGTAAATATATTGGTAAGCCGGACAAAGAGATCCACACCGAAACTATTGGAATATCCACTTTCGGATCATAATCATACGACCATTTAGTAACATGCATATGAAACCCTAAAACCGTCCAAGTCCGTCGAGCAAAGCAATGGTCGTAATCGGATTCATCATCGAATTGCATTAAAATATGAGTAGAATCAAGCAATGTGATCTTAAAGGAGGCCGAAAATCCAATTCTGTCAAAACATTTACGTGTTGCGTCGATCTTGGGTATCCCATACCAAAAACTACAGACTAGACAGTATTTGAAAGTATCAGCCAATGAGATTTACCTACTCGCGAGTGAATTTGATAGCAGAGATTCCTTTATAACGAGCTATCTCACGAGGTGGCAACGCAGATGTAGAAGCTGTCGATTGGAATAAGGAGGCAAAAGTTCGAACTTTTTGCACCATGATGGCGCGACTTCAGAAACTGTCGACAAATGCCAAACAGAAATAGCGGTGATGGAGAATTGTGATATAGCAGAAGGAAGAAAACAAGCTTCAGAAGGGATCGTAAGAAAAACTTCACTGCGCCGATCGGTAGCAGAGTCGCAGCACCGCCATCGCCTTCTCAATATAATATAAAACAAAATAATATATATATATATATATATATATATATATATATATATATATATATATATAATAGAGGGAAGGTGCTGTGGGTGGAGAGTACATTAATTAAAAAATAAAAGGAAAGGGATAATGAGGGTAACTGATTCCCCCCAAATTTCGCACCCTTGAATGTTAAATGGTAAGGTGGGGATCAACGGGAGTAAAGAAAGGAAGGGTAAAGAAAATTAAAAAAGGGAAGAGAAAACACAGGGGGTAGAGAGGGCGTCGGCTAAAAGAAGAAAAGAAAGGAGGAAGAGAAGATAGGAAAGAGAGAAGAGAAAAGAAGAAGGAAAAAAGGGGAAGGGGGAGCAAGCAAGATTTCCATTGTTGTATAATTGCGTAAATTATCTGAGTCAGGCAGGTCCCTGTTTTTCCTTCTCAAATTGGTACAATTCAAGCATGCCTTAGTGATAGGTTTGTGTGTTTTCGATGTTTTGATTGTTGAAACATATAGCATGTGTGTTAATCTATGAAAGGCATGTGTTTTCGCGACTGTTGAATGCGTCTATTGCACTGTGTGCATTTGATTTGATGTTAGGGTTGAATTTGATATCAAAATGGCTCAACTTCCGCATGATTAGGGTTTTTTTAGTGTTTGGTTTGGTCTTAAAATAGGTTCCTATAGATTGAAAATAGGCAAAACTACAGACTGGGGTCAAAAAAGGGCGCTAGAGGCGGCGAGTGCGCCTCACTCATCACTGGAAGGGCCGCGCGTGGCCTTCACGCACGCCCCTGGAACCCGAGTTTACGTTTATAAAAAATTTTATACGACGGGCCAGACCCTTAGCGGGCCAGCTGTGCACAGGCCTGGCCCGTTTAAAGAAGTGAAAAAAATGTATATGCAGTTGCTGAGCCGACAGCGGGCCAGGCCGAATGGCCAACGGACCGGGCCCCAGCTGGCCGGCACAATTAACTGGGACATAAATAAATGAATAAATAAATAAAAGAAAAGGGCCTGGTAGGCCGTGACTACAATAGGCCTGGCCGAGAGGTAATGCAGGCCGGCGGCCTGGCTGAAATTTAAATTAATAATAATAGTATTTGAATTTTGGTAATTTTCATAATTGTTATTTAATTGATTAAACATAGTAATAACTATACAAAAAATATAAATAAATATCATAAAATTATAAATAGATTCCAAAAATTATAAACTGCTGAAATCAATTTATGTTCCTTAAATTTCTAGGTTTATGATAATTTATTTAATAAAGATAGTTAGGCAATAAATAGAAATAAATACAGGAAAAATAAGGAAGAATAGTAGAAAATATCAGATAAATGTATACAAGCCGTGAAAAATGTGTTTGGTGCTGAACAACGTTTAGTCATTATTCGGATAATAAATGGACCTAGAGTTGAGCGTCGGAGGATTGTGAGGATGGGCGGTAAGGCCTCAAGCGATCTTGTTTTTGCATTCATGGCACGTGAATTACATTTATGGTGGCTCATGACATATGGGTCGCGGACACTCAGTATGGTGTAAGGTGGTGGGGGCCACGTGCACTCAGTATGGTGACATTGGGTGGGTATGACCCACAGCCACTTAGTATGACCCAAGATCATGCATTGCATGGTAGAGATATGGACATCCTGTATGACATGATTTTTGTTGCGTGTGACATGCATAGCTAGACATGCATCATGAAGTTGCACATCTCTATCTGGAGCGAATTAATTTTCCGCCTTCTTTCCTATTCATATGTTATACCATGCTCTATGTGCTATGTGCTATGTCATTTCGGTGTGCGCGTTTTGTATTAATTTGAGGCAGACATTTACTGGGTGATTTCTAGTCACTCACCCATACCCTCCCTCCAGGTGAGTATGAGGAAGAGTAAGACTATGTCTTTTCTAAGGACGGGGCTGACACGGTAGTATGGGCAGACTAACGGAGGCACCTAGGATACGAGGAGACCCTGCAGCTGTCTGTCATTATTTCATTGGGATTCCATCAGAAATTACCTTGTTTAGATTGGTATATTTTAGGTACTAGCACTTTGACGTTATTGCAAGGACTTTGTTCATTATTTTAGTGAGGATTTTCTTTTATCATGGAATTTAATGTTATGGTATTACGTTTCTGCGAAAAAAATTCTACGTCATTTCTGACATGTAGGGTGTTGATTCGACGTCTTGTAGATCTCTTAGTAGACTATAGCGGGTGCATTATTCCCGATGTAAGGATTCGAGAGCGGGACGCTACAATATCGCTAATACCGGTGCTACTCATGTTGAGAATACAGATGAACAGTAGGTTGAGAACTCAGGTGAACAGCAGGTGTATGTTTTACCACCACAAAGGAATAGAGGAGTACCTCTTGATTAGTACGCATCCGAACATATGTTAGAAACTCCAACAGGAGAGACTTGTAGATATTGCACGTGTTTTTTTGACGAATCTTTTATCAGAATCTATCCCAAGGACATGACATGAAGCAAGTACAATAGCAGAATGGTGGCATTCTTTGAAAGTAGAAATAAAAGCCCTGGAGAAAAATGGGACTTGGGAGAAGTGTGTATTACTAAGAGGAAAGAAACAATTGGGATGCCGATGGCCTTCACTATAAAGATAAGAGAGATAGGACAGTTGAACAACATAAAGCCAGGTTGATATGTAATGGGTATAACCAGACATATGGAATCGATTATTCAGAGAATTTCTTGAAGTTGCAAAAAATCGACACTATCATAATATTGTTCTCTGTTGCACTAAACTGTTACGAGCCCACCTCCGAGCTAGTTGAAAAGAGAACAAAAGGAATTACGAAATAGGAAGAGTGCGACCGTTGTACCGCACTTGGTATAATACGTATAAGTATATCTCAAATAAAAATTAAGGACCACTCAAATACCCAAAGAGACAAAAGACTAATTAAAATGGATATTCAAAGAATGGTACAACTTTATTGGAATCAAATTAAAAGAGAAAGGAAAATAGCACATAAGAAAAGGAAGAAGGGGATAAAATAGTAAAAACCCCACATCCCACCCTATAGGCGTCCGCCCCCTCCTTGGTGCAGAGCAATTTATCCTACTCACTTAACTTTCCTCTCCCATCACTTTCCTTTCACACCACTTTTACTCTTTCTTACACCCATCACATCTACAGTTCTCTCCTACCCAAGAATGCAAGAAAACAAATCTTATTTTTTTCCATCTCCATGGTGAATTCGGCTGACAAAGGGAGGAGGAAGAAGAATGCTTCCTTCTCTCCACACTTCATCCTTGACAACACCTTTTTACTTTGTCCAATTAAGATTCATGCAAGATTCACTCTATTCCTCCTTTTCTTTCCTACCTTATCTGCCCCCATATGAGACAAAAGCCTTCTTCTTCAAATAATTTCTTCCACTTAACCAAGTTAATCAAAAATCTTCCCAAAAGTTTCTAAAAAGTTGCATATCATACATGCACCACCTTGAACACCCAAAAATCCTTCCATCCCTCTTGTCAACACCAACTAGCCATCATTCCTCCCATCCCCACCTAATGGCCAGCCATGAGGCCAAGAAGACACCAAGGGAATTCTACCTTCAACACTCAAACTCATTTTCACTCTTTAGAAACATTCAACTACTTCCTTTTCATCCCATCTCAAGGCAAGAAAGATTTTTCTTTCCCCCCACCAAGCACCAAAACCGTGGCCTCCCTTGGTGCATATGAAGAAGAATTCAAGCAACTTCAAGCCATCTAAGACAACCTCCAACATTTAAGGTAAGACTTGATGTACATTCCTTTAAGCTTTGGATTTCAAGAAGCACTCTTATCTCCCTTCTAATTCCTCTAAAACTGTGTCTTGCTAAGGGTAGTAGTCTTGAAAACCATCTTCCATCCAAGGGTAGATTCAAGCCTTCAAGACCATCCAAGATCCATCAAACTTATAGGTAAGATTTTCTTGGAGATCTCTTCTTTATTTTTCCTCTCAAGCATCATGCATGAGCTAAACTTCCTTTCTCCTTTTTTTTCTCCTACATGACCTTGTACTCCTAGGTGGCCAAAGGGAAGAACTCCTCAAGTTCAAGCTCAAATCAAGTCTTTAATCTCACATTCAAGGCATGAACTCACATAAATGTCCATATATTTCCCTAAAACACCCCTAAAGCATGAAAATGTTTCTTCCTCTTCTCTCCTACTAATGGCCGTGTACCCCCTAGGTGTGGTGGTGGTGATTTCTCAACATCCAAGCTCAATACTCAAGCCTCTAAGAAGAACTCCATTATATCTTCGTATTTCTAGGCTCAAGAGGTAAGTAAATCTATTTCGATCAACTATGTCTATTTGTGAAACTCTAGTATTATGTTGAAATCAAAATGGATCAAATGAGCTTAGCTTCAAATGATTTCCTAGACATGCAAGAAGACTATTTTTGAATGTGTAGATGTCTTGAATATGTGATTTAGGTATATTATGGATGACTATATGTTGAATGGAATTTTTGGAGTCATGCATGTGAAATTTAAGAATTAAAGTAAGCTTGTTAAACTTAAAATAGAGATTTGATGACTATAAAATTATGAAACAACCATTTCTCTATGTATGTATAATCGTTAGATGACCATCTCACATTATGCTAAGTTATTTCTTGAATTGCTTTTTCTTTTTGTTCTTGAGAATGTTAGTGGTGAGGCATCACATTTTGGCATATCTCTAAAACTTGCTTGTTATGTTTTCACCAAGATGGTCATCTTAGTATTTATGTGTGTATATTATGAATTTAGGGGCTGTTTTTAGTCTATTAATTTAGAATAAAAGATTATGCCTTCTAAGTGAACAAATATGTTACTTGAAGCTATAAAGTGTATATGTTAGTGCCATTTTCATTCCATGGATATTCTTATGATTCTATGATTTCTAAAGCCTTATTTTGAATGACACATGGCACATTTATGTGTTTGTTATTCAAGTGTTGAATATTTCTATTCCCTCTATAAGAAATAGGTAAGATTAATTCAAGTTGAAAGAACAATTGCCATAATTGTGTTAGGAGTATTTTTGGTGTACACTTAAGAAGAAATTTTCGGGTTTTGTGGGGGGGGGGGGGGGGGTTACACCCCACGGTTTTGAGCTTTATGGGACTGAAATGCTCACTTTTGCATGTATTACCCGAATCATTTGGTATTTGGTGTAAATGAAGTATGTTATGGACATTGTAAATTTCCTATGTATACATTATTTAATTTTTATAATACTTGCTTCATGCTTGTTCTACCATTTCACATGATGTATAAGATTTGTAGGTGATGATTGGAGGCTCCTTAGTTTCCGGAGTGGGCTGTTTAGGTGAAGCTATAAAAATTAAGTTCAACTCGGGATCATTTTACGGAATTCACAAAAAGAGGGCTGCTTCAAGAAAACTCCAAAACCGGATGCTTCCAAGGGTAGAATTTAGGTATTTTTGGCGTTTATGACTTGTATGATGTACGTATATGTTGTGGCTGAAATTTCATGATTTTAGAATACCAAACGGAACCGCCGAGCATGCCAAATTACCAAGAAAATGAGCCGTTGCCAAAACAGAATTTTTCTGGCATAAGTAGATTTAACACCGTTGGATATTTCATATGACTTTTAAAAGAGATTTACGTTTTTATGTCACAAAAACTCTTTCAAAGGGTCAAAAAGGACATATGTTTTGAGGAGAAAAACAAGGTTTTACAATATGGTTTTATGACTCAAGTTACAACGTGATTTATGACATGTATCGAAAGAATGAGAATGTAACGAATCTTATCTACAAGACGGATATTCCAAAGCGATGTATATATGTTGGGTGTCAGGCGAGTACCTTGTGAAGAACCTGGGCTCCCGAACCCTTTTATATATTATGGGTTGAGTGAACACATTGTGAAGATCTTAGGTTCACCAACGTCGTACGAGCCCTGAACACCTTGTGAAGAGCTTGGGTTCACTGGCCTACGAGTCAACATAAAGTTTCATATTCGGATTGATGTACGGATCATCGTATATGTGCCTTTACATGAAAACATTCCGGACGTCGTTAGATACAACTTCTTACATTTCGATGGCCATCACATAAGTACAAAAAGACTGAAAATAAAGGTTTTGACATTACATTTCATGATTTATAAAAAGAAAGTCAACTTTACTTTATGATCATGATGCATTATGGACCTATGCATGCATTTTTGAACCCTTCATCCTTATAATAGAACTAAGTTGTGATGGGTAGAGTTAAGGTGATAACTCATAGGATAAGGTGATCGTAAGACGAGTCTTCATGGATTCTAGATAGACCTTGTGATCCTTTTATTATCTGTGCCGTGTTACTTATCTGTTGCTATCCTTTGATGAAATATGAACTGTAGTTGATGTGCTTAATGCTAATTATTTGTGAAAAGACAGGTACTATTTTCCGTTATATTATCTTTTTATTTCCGCTACCTATTCTTAACCTATTTGATCCGCGTAGGGGATACGAGTAGTTTACTTTCCAGACGATTTTATTTCGTTTGACTGTTGTTATTTTAAAAATTTTCAGAAGATCGGACCTTCGAGGTCGAGTATATTGCTGCAGAGGATGAGCCTTGATCCTCCCTATCCATGTGTGAGAGATGCTTCCATAGACAGTTGACTACCTATTTATGCCAGTATTTATGTATTTTGTGTTATGGACTCAGACTTTTGTTGACTTCTGGAATTTTGTACCATTTGTATCATGAGACACTATCGATTGTACAAAACGGTTATGTTTAAGTTTATAAGTTCCATTGATCTATCCATGTATATGTATCACGTATGTATGTATGGTAGTGACGCCGCTTGGTACTCCTCCCAGAAGAGTACGGTGGGCAAGCCGTGCGGGGTTGCATACATCAGGCAGGGCGCTACAGGTGGTACCAGAGCCGAGGCTCTAGATCACCGACGGGACTGATGACTTAAACACTTTCATTAGATCTTTAAGTTATGATCCTAGACTTCAGTTTTAATCATACGGTGGCCTTAGTTTAGGCAACATAGCTCGGCTTAGGTTTATATCTTTAAGTTATGATCCTAGACTTAAGTTTTAATCATACGGTGGCCTTAGTTTAGGCAACATAGCTCGGCTTAGGTTTATATCCCCTTGTCGGTGGCCATGAGAGAGAATACCCTTCGAAATAATGGACAGAAATTCGACATTCTCTTGATATGATCAACTTAGGATTATTAGGCCAACTAGTGATCTTTCTGAAATAATTTAGGTCTTAACCAAGATAAAATCCAGTAATTCATATTAAAATATCAATATCACCTCTAAGTCATCAATTATGCATGAAATGAATGCTCTCTTGATCGTCAAGGTTAACGTTAGGAAACCGTATCGAATGAATAAGTAGGTGTGAAAACCTTAGCCTTACTTAGGATGAAAAAACTAGTTTGGAACCATAACGCTTAGCCGACTCCTCTCTAGATATAAATAGAACACTCAAAATTAAAATGTTATCTACATTTACTAACCAGACTGTTTAAAATAGGATGGCATTGCGATCCGGTGAATAGACACTATCACTTTCACCCCCTAGGAAGCAGTGGGTTCTATTACCAGCAGCTAGTAAGAACACGTATTCCAAGTTTTGGCAGGGAGTCTAATTCAGAGGAGGCAGAAAAACGGTTAAATGAAATTGAGAGTAACTTTCTACTGATACATGTGTCTGACGAGATAAGGGCACAGATTGTTCGACCGTTTCTGATCACTAAGGCCAGCTAGTGGTGGAAGACTTATATCCAGCCACTGCCCCAGCCGGTCACTTAGACAACATTGCTAGAAGAGTTCTATGGATTTTTACTCTCCCCGGCCTTGATCATGCAGAGGATTGGGGAATTTGACACACTAATGCAGGAGCCAGGTGTCATAGTCTCAGAATATGTTCGTCGTTTTATTTCATTGGGTCGGTATGTCTCTTTAATAATGGATGATGAATAGCGTAAGGTGGTCAGGTTTATATGCGGTCTAGACTTCCGGATCAAGATTTCGTTAGTCAATGCATATTCAAGAACTTTTGAAGAGTTATTAGATGACTGTTACAGAGCGGAACGTGTTATTACACTGACGGATGCCCGAAACAGGAAACAAGAGTGTACTAAGGAACGGAGTAGGAGGTGGGACCCGTATTCATGGGGGACTAACAAAAAGGGAATCAAGGAACGGCAATCCATATCAGAGGGTGGCTGACCCAGGGGTTATGGAGCATTGAATATAGAGATAGGTACGCCTAATAGCATAATTTGAATATGATTAGCAGTACTGGTGTTCTAATTTGCCAAATATGAATCGTAACTAGTTGAGCAAGATAAAGGCCTTTAGGGAAGATGTCCACAAGGTTAGTGACATGGCAGATAAAGAGAACAATTAGAGCAGCGCAGCAGAAGCGCGAAAGCTAGAATATGTTAGGCAATTGTTCCAAAAGGTTCTCAACAATCAAATAAGTGCCCAATATTTAGATCACCAAAGTTACAAATGAAAGCCTGTGAGTTAAGATTTTAGACAAGCATGTCCGAAGTACATCGAAAAATGTTCGAGAGATGTGATAATGGTGAAATCAGTAGAGTAACATTAAGAAATTCATTACGACTAAATTTACAAGTTTTGAAGACGAAACTTTTTATAAGGGAAGGAATATTACGACCCACACCTCCAGGCTAGTTGAAAAGAGAACAAAAGGAATTACGAAAAAAGAAGAGTGCGATCATTGTATCACAGTTGGTATAATACGTATAAGTATACCTCAACTAAAAATTAAGGACCACTCAAATAACCTAAGAGACAACACAGTAATTAAAATGGATATTCAAAGAATTGTACAACTTTATTGGAATCAAATTAAAAGAGAAAGGAAAATAGCACAAAAGAAAAGGAAGAAGGGGATAAAATAGTAAACACCCCACATCCCACCCTATAAGCGTCCGCCCCCTAGTGTGGGGCAATTTGTCCTACTCACTTAACTTTCCTCTCCCATCAATTTCCTCTTACACCACTTCTACTCTTTCTTACACCCATCACATCTACACTTTTTCCCAACCCAAGAATACAAGACAACAAATCTTATTTTTCCCCTATCCACGGTGAATTCGGCTGACAAAGGGAGGAGGAAGAAAAATGCTTCCTCCTCTCCACATTCCATCCTTCACACCACCTTTTTATTTTGTCCAATTAAGATTCATACAAGATTCACTCTCTTCCTCATTTTCTTCCCTACCTTATCTGCCCCCCCTATGAGACAAAGGCCTCCTTATTCAAATAATTTCTTCCACTTAACCAAGTTAATCAAAAAGCTTCCCAAAAGCTTCCAAAAAAGTTGCATATCATACATGCACCACCTTGAACACCCAAAAATCCTTCCATCTCTCTTCTCAACAACAACTAGTCATCATTCCTCCCATCCCCACCTAATGGCCAGCCATGAGGCCAAGAAGACACCAAGGGAATTCTCCCTTCAACACTCAAACTCATTTTCACTCTTTAGAGAATTTAAACACTCAACTACTTCCTCCCCCCCCCCCCATC
>AP025065.1:9998734-10049785 GCA_036186865.1 Eustoma russellianum | reverse complement strand
TCCCCCCCCCCCCCCATCTCAAGGCAAGAAAGATTTTTTTCTTTTCCCTCACCAAGCACCAAAACCGTTGCCTCCCTTGGTGCATAGGAAGAAGAATTCAAGCAACTTCAAGCCATCTAAGACAACCTCAAGTCCATATCATCATCCTCCATCATTTAAGGTAAGACTTGTTGTACATTCCTATAAGCTTTGGATTTCAAGAAGCACTCTTATCTCCCTTCTAATTCCCCTAAAACCGTGTCTTGCTAAGGGTGGTAGTGTTGAAAACCATCTTCAATCCAAGGCTAGATTCAAGCCTTCAAGACCATCCAAGATGCATCAAACTTATAAGTAAGATTTTCTTGGAGATCTCTTCTTTATTTTTCCTTTCAAGCATCATGCATGAGCTAAACTTCATTTTTCCTTTTTTTCCTCCTACATGGCAGTGTACTCCTAGGTGGCCAAGGAGAAGAACTCCTCAATTTCAAGCTCAAATCAAGTCTTTAATCTCACATTCAAGGTATGAACTCACATAAAGGTCCATATATTTCCCTAAAACACCCCTAAAGCATGAAAATATTTCTTCCTCTTCTCTCCTACTAATGGTCGTGTACCCCCTATGTGTGGTGGTGGTGATTTCTCAACATCCAAGCTCAATACTCAAGCCTCTAAGAAGAACTTCATTATATCTTCATATTTCTAGGCTCAAGAGGCAAGTAAATCTATTTGGATCAACTATGTCTATTGTGAAACTCTAGTATTATGTTGATATCAAAATGGATCAAATGATCTTAGCTTCAAAATGATTTCCTAGACATGCAAGAAGACTATTTTTGAATGTGTAGATGTCTTGAATAGGTGATTTAGGTATATTATGGATGACTATATGTTGAATGGAATTTTTGGAGTCATGCATGTGAAATTTAAGAATTAAAGTAAGCTTCTTAAACTTAAAATAGAGATTTGGTGACTATAAAATTATGAAACAACCATTTTTCTATGTATATATATTCGTTAGATGACCATCTCACATTATGTGAAGTTATTTCTTGAATTTCTATGTTTTTGTGTTCTTGAGAATGTTAATGGTGAGGCAACACATTTTAGCATATCTCTAGAACTTGTTTGTTATGTTTTCACCAAGATGGTCATCTTAGTATTTATGTGTGTACATTATGAATTTAGGGGCTGTTTTTAGTCTATTAAATTAGAATAAAAGATTATGCCTTCTAAGTGAACAAATATGTTACTTGAATCTATAAAGTGTATATGTTAGTGCCATTTTCATTCCATGGATATTCTTATGATTCTATGATTTCTAAAGCCTTGTTTTGAATGATACATGGCACATCCATGTGTTTGTTATTCAAGTGTTGAATATTTCTATTCCATCTATAAGAAATAGGTAAGATTAATTCAAGTTGAAAGAACAATTGCCATAATTATGTTATGAGTATTTTTGGTGTACAATTGAGATGAAATTTTAGGATTTTGTTGGGGGTTACACCCCACGGTTTTGAGCTTTATGGGACTGAAAGGCTCGCTTTTGCATGTATTACCCGAAGCATTTGGTGTTAATGAAGTATGTTATGAATATTGCAAACTTCCTATGTATACATTATGTAATATTTATAATACTTGCTTCATGCTTGTTCTGCCATTTTACATGATGTATAAGATTTGTAGGTGATGATTGGAGGCTCCTTAGTTTTCGGAGTGGGCTGTTTAGGTGAAGCTATAAAAATTAAGTTCAACTCGGGATCGTTTTACGGAATTAATGAAAACAGGACTGTTTCGAGAAAACTCCAAAACCGGATGCTTCCAAGGATAGAATTGGGGTATTTTCGGCGTTTATGACTTGTATGATGTACATGTATGTTGTGGCTGAAATTTCATGATTTTAGAATACCAAACGGACCTTCGAGGTCGAGTGTGTTGCTGCAGAGGAACAGCCTTGATCCTCCCTATCCATGTGTGTGAGATGCTTCCTTAGACAATTGACTACCTGTTTATGCCAGTATTTATTTATTTTCTGTTATGGACTTCCGGACTTTGTACCGTTTGTATCATGGGACATTCTCGATTGTACAAAACAATTATGTTTAAGTTTATAAGTTCCGTTGATCTATCCATGTACATGAATCACGTATGTATGTATGGTAGTGACGACGATTGGACTCCTCCCAGAAGAGTATGTCAGGCGAGCCGTGCCGGGTTGCATACATCGGGCGGGGCGCTACACTAAACAATGATTAACCGCTCCATCAGTTCAATGTTAAAAATGCATTCTTACATTGGGAACTAAAAGCGAAGGTGTATATGAAAACTCTACCGCGATTCTCCAGAGAGTTTCAGAAGAATGAAGTATATAGGATGAGGAAGGCTCTAAATGGTTTAAAACAGTCTCCTCATGCGTGGTTCAGAAGATTCACAATAGTAATAAAGCACAATGGTTAAAAACAGAGCAATGTTGATCATACCTTGTTCTACAAAATAGAAAGATCTAGTTACATGCCTAATTATATATGTGGATAACATGATCATTACCGAGAGTGACGAAGAAGAGATCACATGGCTCTGGAGGAATTTATTTACAAAATTTGCGCCTTTCTGAAGCAATGTCTCAGCCCGAATATCAACTAAGCTGGGCACAACAAATTTCTTTCTCCTCTGTTTTCATCCGCGGAACTCCCCTGTTCCTGCTCCTCTTTTTTTCTTTGTTTCATATGCTTCCTACATGCAACCCTCGGCTGCTTCCCCTTCCCCTTCTCTTCTTATGTTTTTGTTTTTCTTTCCTTTCCTCTCTGGCTTTCTGCTATTTGTTCTTCTTACTGTAGGACCTGTATAGCACCACTAGAAGGGATGTTGAATAGTGGGTGCCGAAAAAATTGGTTTTTAAAATTTTTTGTTGCCAATTACCCACTTCTAAAAACAGATTCTGTTTTCAGACCTGGTTTTAGATTAACTAGATGAATAGGTTATAGACCTCCAAAAATTATGAAATTTGGTGAAAAAGTATTTTCAGATGTTATGTATATGTCATAAAAATTTCAGGTTAAAATTCAAAGTATAAGGCGTTGAAAAAACATTTTTAGTCAAAAAATTTTATGATATGACCCTTGGAATATGTGCTTTAAAGGGTTGAAACAGTTTTTCAAAATTGCTTTGGCAAATATGTCAACCACGTTGATGTTCTCAACCTTTGCAAATCTGAAAATCATATTGCATTAGTCTCAGAACTATGAACGTTTGACTGACTTATACTTATCTAAATGAGGTGAAACTTGTGCCAAATGAAAACTAGGACGTGTGGCTACGTTTCTACAAAATTTTGTGATTTTTTAAAATCGTTTGCTATTTTTACCGTGCTAATGAAAACGATGCAGAAAACAAGAACTGAAAGTAAAAGTGCTGAAAAGTAAGAACACCGAGAATTTTATACTGGTTAGGTTAAAACAACCTACTCCAGTCTTCGAGGACACCTTCCTCGGTTTTCACTAAACACAAAAACACCTTAACACAAGAGTGACTGGAGTTAAACACCAACTCCACCCTTTTACAATCAAACAATCAAACAAACCAACACAAACCCCACCACCGATCAAATGAAGGATTGATCACATCTTGATCAACATTTTTTACAAAAAATGAACGAGTATAGGTGGTATAATCAAAGCCTATATAATATGTAGAATATATGAATGATAGTCTTGAGGCTAAGAGAAAGAGAAAGAAAGGAAGAAGAGGAGAGTAGTCTTGCTTTTTGCACTTGTAAGAATATCAATTTTTGCTTAGCCTTGTCTTGCACCATCTTCTTCTTTTTATGACCTCTTGGCCGCCCCCTAGGGTTAGTCTTCCTTCTTGAGAATTGTCTTGAATGCCCTTGGAAGATTGTCTTGTGCAAAAGATGACACAACCTTGCTTACTTGCTGCAATATGATTGGAGGGATGACTTGTCTTTGCCTAGTTGTCACTTGTTGATTGGCCATCATTAATCCACCTTGGCACCCTTTAAATAAGCTGTAAATTCTTCAAAAAATCTGAGACATGTGCTCAAAATCAAGGTGAATAATTACCATATAATCACAATTTAATCTCCTTCAATTTTGGAAGACAATTGAAGACAAAAGCTATGAAAAAATCGACCAGCACTTCAACATGAGCTGAACTTTTCAGCATGTGTTTCTTTTGAATTCTTTCCTTATGTGTTGCCCTCTTCAATGTCACCAATCTTGTGTGGTATGTCCTCCACCATTTGCGTACATCTGACCCTCTATACCCGCCATAGACGGGAGCCTCTAAGGCAATGAGTAATGTTGTTGTTGTTGTATATGGTAAATTATAATCAGCCTTAATTTGAATTTTCTAGAACACTTTAACATGTCTTGAATGTGTAAAAAGTATCTAGATACATGTTACATCTATGCCAAAAACGTTCCATGTGTGTAAGTTCGTAGGAAACCAAATTTTTCACTTTCGTCGATTATGCGATTTTTCTCCGATTAATTTCAAACTTCTTACACATGTATTATATATTATGTCACACATAATATACATAAAATGAGGTTTATATTCAGCTTCAATAGCTGAGTATAACGCCCCATGTTCCAAAACAGAATTAAGTCTGAATTCTCTACAAATCTAGACTAACTTGTGGGCGATTTGTGTGTGCAAACATGGTATGACTTTGTGGCTGACTGTAACATTTGGATCACGAAATTTTTGAGTAATTTTGATGTATATAGGCTGGCCATCTTTATATGACAAGTACGTGACATGTGAGTGAAGTTTCACTAGTCACCTGATACGACAATTTTCATTGTAACATGTCATTATAATTTTGACGTCATCATGACTTATAACATATGATATAAGACTTAATATACTCATAAATATAAAGTGTATATAGTGGTGTGACATCGGCGTACGTTTATAATATATGTGACGTGTCAGTGATACGTCGAAATATAAGCATATAGTGCCTTTTAAAAAATATGGATATATAATATATATGTAGTTGGCGTGTATAATGAATGGGATGAGGAGACTTCTCATTTTAAATTTGTTGCCATATAGCTCTCTCCAAATATGTCTTCATTTAATGAACTAGTTAGTTCATTAACTTAAGTACTTCACGTGATGAAATAGTTTAGTTCATTAATCATGGCACCTGAAAATAGTATAAAGACAACAAATGTTTGCATATGATGTAAGCATTAACGCTTCATAGCTTGTTAGCACGGCAACATTATACATAAACATGTAAAGCATTTTTATCACATAAACACGTCAAGTAAAATTTATTCATGCATTTCGTAAGTACGTAACATTTAAATCATGTATTTGTAAATCACTCAAACCCTTTTTCTCAACACTTACATGCTTTGGAAAATAAACGACAGCTGATGGCTGAGCGTGGGTTTTGGCCACCTATTTTCATTTTTCTAATGGCTAATAATAAATATACACGTTTTTATATAAATAAAGAAGTGCTTAGTCAATAATAAATATAATCTAAAAATAAGAAAAGTTTATATTTATAAAAGAAGGTGTATATTTATTATTTCTCTTTTCTAATTTCTTTAATATTCTTTTTATCTCAAACCAACATTTTACTTGTCACAGTGTCATTACGTTTTTTCCATCCTGTAAATGAAGTTTAATTGAAAATGAGCTCGTTATACAAAATGAAAATTTTATCCTTCTATTTAGAAATAATCTTTCGGGTTGTCACAGTTTGTTTTGGTGATTTTTGACTCAAAATTGTCCTACAATATCTCTCAATAAAAGTTTTTCGTCTCTTTTTTTTTCTTTCTCAACTTTCGATGGAATGAAAAAATAGCATTTATACACCAAAAATTATTCGGTATTGTATAAAATAAATTATATTACATTATGAAACCAATTGAAATAATTAGATTTAATATTCATATTGAATAATTTGTATTATCTATATTAACAAGTTATTCTGAATAAAAACGCAGCCAAATATGATTAGTAATTTTTGATTCAATACGGTCAAATAGCCACCAAATTGTTCTTTCTCTTTTATCAGATAAAATGATTTACTAAGTACACAAAATATATAACATGGCTAATTACTTTTTCGATAATTCCAACACAACTGGTTGTATGTTGGGAAACATATAACTTCTCTTAGCCGGGTGTGATGTATTTATGAATATTCTTTTGGCTAACGTACTGAGTAACAATGTTGCTCTTCATAACATAAATAATATTTACAAAACTTATACAACATAAAACAAAATCTATATACTTGACATATAGACAAATTACACAAGTATATATTTAGTAATATCTAGTATATAATATTTGTTAGAATTATAAGACATTGTTTATGTTCCAAGCTATATATATATAGTGACAAAAGAATTACTCGTGGTGGTTTGTGAAAGACGATAGCGTAAGGCAGAAGAAAAAGACATGAAGCTAAATGATGAAACGGTGAAGAAATCAAAGAGCAAGAGGAGGGAAGAGGGGCCTTTTCTGGTAGAATCATTCAATTGATTATTTGCCTTCTAAGACAAGTCTGACCCTTTCACCCCATGCTAATCACAACCACAATATTACCCTATTATTTTAGAGACTCCCGCCTATAACAAAGTATATAAAGTCAGATGTACATAACTATACTCATGTATTAGAAACACACATAACTTATATTTCGATGACCCATAATGAAAATTGCATCGAGATTTGTCGTTGAACTGCTGCTTTACAATATAATAAACGCGCAACTAATTTAGTAAGTCGTTTTGTTTTATCCTATCATATTCCAAAGTTAAAAAAAACGTGTCCTTCGCCCTATTCCAAATGAAAAATTCACCCATGATCATCATTAAGACTTAAGTAATGCAGGCCACCTTTCAAATTTTTTATCATATTTTGTTTTTGTCTTTCAAATCTCATGATTCTTCTGTTAGTCATCATTTTTCAGTATTCTTCATCAATAATCCATTGGAAATCCTCTCTTATTCATTTCTCTCCTCTGCTGCCCAGAAAAGGAAGAGAAGAAAGAAAGCACTGTACTGTGTTAATTCGCACAATACTCACAAAAGTCCTGAAATGGTGGCCGTGGGCCGGCTGCTTCTTTGCTATATGCTCATATCAGCATTTGGGTTTTCCTCCATTTTCTGTGAGACGGACCTTGAGGATGGTATGTCATGTACTTCTGTTTAATAGGTTTTTACCACTGTGCTACAATCTTGTTACTTGTATATCAATTATGCATTCTCTAATTGGTTAAATATCTTCTTTTGGGGGGAGAAAAAAAAAACAGTTGCGGTGCTTCGATCTTTGAAAGATCAATGGCAGAACACTCCACCTACCTGGAGTAAGTCTGATGATCCTTGTGGAGATCGCTGGGATGGAGTCACCTGCAATAACTCAAGGGTCACTGCACTGTAAGCAATGCCGGCTATTCACCTTTAGTTAGAAGTAGAAGTAGAGCCAATGATTTTTTTCTGTTGCAAAATCTACAATAATGTTAGATGAGATCATGATATGATATTTTAGACATTGCTTCACGAGATTTGTATTTTACACATGCTATATATGATTTTATTGTTGGCACATGTATAACTAGTATTTTAGAAGATATATGACATCTTTAATTAAGAAGATTAGACTTAATTAGTAGTAGACTCTAAAATCATGGGATTTATAGGATTTGATAATTTGCTTCATGTGCCTTGCATCCTTGAATAAATAGCCACACGGTGTACAGTTGGCATCAATAAGACATTTTTTCTGCGGTATTGTTTCATTATCTTTCATCCTAAGCTAGATTTCATTCAATACAGTATCTGAACCAGTTATATCTCGTTTGGACTCATATCTCTGCTAGAATATATTGGTCATTTCGTCTCAGTCCTCATGTAGTTCCTCTACCTAACTACAGATGTTCATATTTGGCTCGAAGTTTTGGGGTGTTATCGGCCTATAAGTATCAAGTCATGTTGCCATGTGAGTGTGAGTCATGAGATTCGTACCACTTCAGTTTGAGTAGATATAGTCTATATGAGAATTGGATACCACTTTCTAGTGCCTTAAAGTTTGAGCATATATAAGTGTGACCTTAAATAGATCCACTACCAAAATCCAACAATGCAAGAGATGTAGCATCTTTGGTTACATATTGCAGGGGGCTATCTACAATGGGACTGGTGGGTAATTTGGTTGGTGACATTGGAGGTCTCACAGAGTTGATATCCCTGTGAGTTTTTTAATTATTTGTATGTTATTCCATTTGCTGAGGGTAGAAGTACGCTGTTCTAAGCATACTGAACTTTCCTGCAGGGATCTTTCATTCAACAGGGGCCTTACTGGATCGATCTCCCCGCGGCTGGGGGACTTGAAAAATCTCAATATACTGTAACCATCAAGCTTCTTCAGCCTTCATTTTTTCTCTTTTCTTTTGGATGACATTCTGTGTGTAGATTTATCATGCAGTTTCTTTCTATATAGAAAAGTGGCTTCTGGTGCATGCATATTTATAGCTTACGCATAAATGCTGCCATGCAGATGAGTCTTTATCCATGGTTTTTGCACTTCAATTCCATCAGTTTGTAACAATTTTCTATGCCTCTCAGAATCCTTGCTGGATGCAGCTTTACTGGACATATACCAAGTGAACTAGGAAAACTTAAACAATTATCATTTCTGTGAGTTCAAATCCTAAACAAATTAGACACCGGTTGTCCTCCATTGTATCATATTGATCTCAATTTACGTATATCCACTGTTGTTGGACAGAGCTCTTAACTCAAACAACTTAACTGGAGAGATACCACCATCTCTGGGTAGTCTGTCAAACGTGTACTGGTTCGATCTGGCAGATAATCAGCTGACAGGTTCCATCCCTATTTCCACTCCCAGTTCCCCAGGACTGGACCTCCTTAAAAAGACAAAACACTTGTGAGTTCCACTGCATCTTAGCCTTAAGCAATGTCCATCCACTAATTAACTTTCTGCTAATCGTTCTTTGCTAAAATTGTTACTGTGGACTCTGAAATGTCAACCAACTTGACAGCCATTTCAACAAAAATCAACTGTCAGGACAGCTTCCAAAGCAACTTTTCAGCTCCGATATGGTATTGATACACGTGTAAGTAAATGACCTCCATGGACTTATTCATCTTTAAGACAATGGCTCTTTTATTGTACATGCATATACATGAGGTTGTCCCTACTTTACACAGGTTGTTTGATGGAAATCAACTAAGTGGAGAAATTCCAGACACATTAAGCTTAGTTCAGACCATTGAAGTTCTGTGAGTACACCCAATCTGCTTCTTTTAGCTTCTTCCTTTTTTTTTTTGATTGTTTTGATTATATAAATCTATGTTGTTTATGAGAACAGCCGGCTGGACCGGAATGCCCTGAATGGAAGTGTTCCATCAAACTTAAACAACTTAAGCAGCTTAGCCGAATTGTGAGTAATCTTTCTTGACGCGAAAACTGAAAAAGGGCATGATCGCTACTGGTGGATACTGGACTAAACAGATCTCCTGTTTCCCTTTTGTGTTCAAACAGGAATTTAGCATACAACAAGTTGTCAGGACCATTGCCAGACTTAACAGGATTGCATAACCTCAACTACTTGTAAGGAACTGATTGTAAACTTCACAACTTTGTATGTTACGTTTCAATTTCCACTGCTCAACTAATCATTTCTTGTTTACATTGATCACAGGGACTTGAGCAACAACTCTTTTGACCAATCACAAGCACCTGAGTGGTTCACATCTTTGGATTCACTTACTACTCTGTGAGTGAGACTAGTTCTTGCACCTGTCACCAATTCCTAACCATGAATTATTTTTATGCCATGGATCCTTTTGCCTTTGTCAGGGTAATAGAATATGGTCCACTTGAGGGATCAGTGCCCCAGAAGCTCTTTAGTTTGTCTCAGATTCAACAAGTGTAAGTTTAATAAAGACCAAATATATGCATAAGAAAATATTGGTCTCTACTGAGTTCGTTCCAGCATTAGTGTTTGTTAAATATTTGACAGGAAATTAAGAAACAATGCATTTAATGACTCGTTAAATTTGGGTGGGAATGTTGGCTCGCAACTCACACTGGTGGATTTGCAGAACAACGAGATATCCTCAGTAACGCTTGGCTCTAAATACGATAATGCCGTAATGTGAGTGATTCTTGTATAATTAGTCAAAATCTTTAAGAATAATGTTATTCAGTCGAACATAACGTGAAAGTGGAACATGAACGATGTAGACCAATTCGGAAAGAGAGAGATAGTATCTTTACACTCTCTCGTTCTTGTCTCTCTATCTTTCTTGGTCCATATCGTTCACACTCCTACTTTTAGGTTACGCGATTTTCCTGTTGAAGTGTGAGCTCGATCTTAAAATACTAGGCGCGTGGCCACCCCCTGAGACCTGGCTACTTTCTGAGCATGCCATCTTTTCTTGCAGCTTAATTGGAAACCCAGTATGCAGTATGGCTCTTGCGAACACCAGCTACTGTCAGATTCAACAACAAACTCGAAAGCCATATTCTACTAGTACAGCTAATTGTGGAAGCAAATCATGCCCTTCTGATCAAAAGCTCAGCCCACAAAGCTGTGACTGTGCTTTTCCATATGAAGGAACACTCTACTTCAGAGGACCATCTTTCAGGGATCTGTCGAACGTTAATTTGTTCCATGAGATGGAAATGGGCTTGTGGGTGAAGTTAGGTCTTCCTCCAGGCACAGTTTCTTTGCAAGACCCCTTCTTTAATGTTGATGACTATTTACAAGTGCAATTGCAACTTTTTCCATCGCCAGAGAAGTCATTTAACAGAACAGAGGTTCAGAGGCTTGGTTTTGCTTTGAGTAACCAGACATATAAGCCTCCTGCTCAGTTTGGTCCTTACTATTATATTGCAGCTCCATACATTTTTACTGGTATGTTCTAGATTTCTTTGTCCAACTTCTAATTTCCGCATCTCAACTTCTGTGTCTTCAAAGGTGAAGTTTCTGAAAAGTTAAGAATCTGCAGCAATTCAATATCAAAAAGGAAACAACCAAAATCCATGTTCATTTGTTTGGGCTACCTTGATGCATTCTGTCACTTTCACAATCACATCAAAATGAAAAGGACAAGGAAGTCATTGGTTACAACTTATGACTAAGTAATTAGGAAGGCTATGAATAGATTACCTAAAAGGAATATTGCAAATATGTCTCAGATAAACACGATGGAACAGCTTTAAGTTCGAAGGCGACAATTGCAATAGCCATCGGCAGTGTGTTTCTGGTTCTGCTGCTTGTTGGAGTTGCCATGTACGCTGTTATTCAAAAGAAGCGTGCAGAAAAAGCCATTGGATTGAGCAGACCATTTGGTATGTTGTACTTTCTGAATCCCAGATACCAATGTAAGACAATGTCCTAAAATTAATTAAACGTTCTAAAGTTAGCTTCTTTGAACTTCTATGATCAGCATCTTGGGTTCCAAGTGGCAAAGACAGTGGAGGCGCTCCTCAACTGAAAGGAGCCCGGCTGTTTACATACGATGAACTGAAGAAATCAACAAATAACTTTTCTGAAAATAATACAATTGGTTCAGGAGGTTATGGCAAAGTATGATGTCACTTCTTGGTTGATACATCAACACGGTTGCTTCATTTACCTCTAATTTCAGTTTGAAATTTCTAGGTGTACAGAGGGATGCTTCCCAGTGGACTAGTGGTTGCAATCAAAAGAGCACAACAAGGTTCCATGCAGGGTGGGTTAGAATTCAAGACAGAGATTGAATTGTTGTCAAGAGTGCATCACAAGAATCTAGTTGGCCTTGTCGGATTTTGTTTTGAGCAAGGAGAACAGATGCTGGTATACGAGTTTATGCCAAATGGAACACTAAGAGAGAGTTTATCAGGTAAGTATACTTCCATGTCATATATTATCAGGTAAAACCATTGCAAATAATTGCATCTAAGTCCCAACTTGAGACACACACAAGTAATCTTTCCAAGAAAACACAGGATGGTGAGCCAAAGGAAAAGATCAAGCAAATTTCTGATATAGGAAGTGATGGAGAGCCTTGTTTGTAGGTGTAAAACAATGAGCAAAATAATTAAACCTCAACAAGTATAAGTAGAAAAAGAATTCTCACTACACCTTCAGTTTTTTTTTTTTTTTTTAATATCATGGTTATGCATATGAGGTGGTTTCTAAAAAAAAAAAAAAAAACCTGAAGACAGGAAGGGGACGCTGTAAGTTGTGAACCTACTTGAAATCTTGAAGATGTTTAAAACATTTACGTTTTTGAGTCTATGAGCACTCATGGTGTATTGCATTATGCTCATAGCTGAACTTATTTAACATCATATGTTTCAGGAAGATCAGGAATCCATTTGGACTGGAAGAGGAGACTTCGAGTAGCATTGGGTTCTGCAAGAGGACTAGCTTATTTACATGAGCTCGCCAGTCCTCCCATAATTCACAGGGATGTCAAGTCCACAAATATACTGTTGGATGAAAACCTCACTTCCAAGGTTGCGGATTTTGGATTGTCCAAGCTGGTTTCAGATTCTTCTAAAGGGCATGTATCTACTCAGGTTAAGGGCACCCTGGTGAGTGTTGAGCAGTCCTCTGATCAGAACATGAGAGGACAATTGACCTACTGAATTCTTCTCAAGTTGATCTGTTAGCTTGCTAATTCTTTCTTGTTTACTTTTGTGGTGGCAACTTAAACTCAGGGTTACTTGGATCCTGAGTACTACATGACCCAACAGCTGACTGAAAAAAGCGATGTCTACAGCTTTGGCGTGGTAATGCTTGAGCTAGTAACTGCCAAGCAGCCCATTGAGAAGGGAAAGTACATTGTTCGTGAGGTGAGAGAGACAATGAATAAGACCGACGAAGAATTCTATGGCTTGAAGGAGAGAATCGATCCAACAATCCGGAACACGGCAAACCTCATCGGATTTGGGAGATATGTTCAGTTGGCAATGCAATGCGTAGAAGAATCAGCTGCAGATCGTCCGACCATGAGTGAGGTTGTCAAGACACTTGAAACAATCCTACAGAATGATGGCCTCAACACAAACTCGACTTCGGCGGCCTCATCTGCTACAGACTTCGGAATAGCCAAGGGTGTTAGACATCCACACCTCTACCACAATGAGGGCAATGCAGATCATAAGGATGACTGTGACACTGATGCTTTTGACTATAGTGGCGGATACACGCTTTCAGCAAGGGTGGAACCCAAGTAGTCCAATACGGACAAGATTCCATTCTTTGATTCCATTTCATACAGTCATTACACCTGCGTTTCATGAAATCCTTTAACATCAAATGTAACATGATCTAGTACACAGAGACAAAATGTAAGACGAAAAAAATATCAACACAATGGTTTTGGCATAAATGAAGATAGATTTCCATTTCTTTACTTCGTCTCTTAAGACATAAAGCTAAAAGATAAAAGATGACTTACCATTCGTCATGTTTCCGTAGGGCATAGATTTGCATGTGCCTTACGCTTCCAATGAAAACATGCAGAATATATGCGCAGAGAAACTTGGCTGATTCAAGTTTATAGTGGTTTAACAGGAAGAGATGATGTAATAAATACACAAATTCCCCAGGAAAAGAAGGTTCCGAAGGTGTAAATTATAGAATTGGAGGCAATCGAATTATTATTGATTGACTTAAGAAGATTGTTTACAAGACACCTCTATTTATAGATTGACGAGAGGTCAATCTATCCTTGGTATTTATGGTAACTAATTTGATGAGACATATATTATCTTCTAACTATGGAAAACCAATATACTACTATTAATACTATGTCTATCTTTGTTGACAAATATATTCCTACAATTATTGACTATCATAACTCTTCCCTAATTACAATCCCATCAAATTAATGCCCGGTGCATTAATATCCGGATCCCGGATATTCCTACAACCCCCTCCCCCCCTAAGCTTAGATGTAGATATTAATGCATCTAAGCTTGGATAGTAAATGCTGAAATATCTTGATTGAGACTGGTTTTGTTAGGAGATCAGCTATCTGGTCTTTTGTGGGGACGTGCTTCAGACTGATAAGTTTGTCTTCGATCTTCTCTCTGATGAAATGTTTATCAACATCCACGTGTTTAGATTTGTCATGTTGAACTGGATTCTCTGACATGTTAATTGCTGACACATTATCACAATATACTCGGATAGGTTTGTCAAACTGTTGTTTGAGGTCTGTTAAGATTGTCTTGAGCCACATTCCTTCACACACGCCTAGAGCCAGCGCCCTTAACTCTGCTTCTGCACTGCTCCTAGCTACCACTCCTTGCTTCTTGCTCCTCCATGTAACTAGGTTGCCCCATACGTACGTACAATATCCTGTGGTTGATCTCCGATCTACTTTTGAACCTGCCCAATCAGTGTCTGTATATACTTTTATACTTCTATCTGATGTCTTTCTAAAGTATAAACCTTGTCCAGGAGTATTCTTTAGATACCTGATAATCCTCATAGTGGCTTTTAGATGCTCATTAGTAGTATTATGCGTGAACTGACTAATGAAGCTTACAGCATAACAAATATTAGGTCTTGTGTGAGAAAGATATATCAACTTTCCCACTAATCTTTGATACCTTAATTTGTCTACAGGCTTTGTATCACATACTTCTTTTGGCTTATACCCTGGTTCTACTGGTGAAGTGGTTGGTTTACAGCCTAACATCCCAGTTTCCTTTAGTAAATCCAAAATATACTTTCTTTGTGATATGCTCATGCCTTCTTTGTTTCTAGCTACTTCCATGCCAAGAAAGTACCTAAGTTCTCCTAGTTCTTTTACTTCAAACTTTTGTGATAGTTTCTTTATGACTTCATGGATTCTTTTTTCATTGTTTCCCGTGATGATTATATCATCAACATATACAATAAGAATTGTTAATGATCCATTTTCTGAGGTATGTAGAAACAACGTGTGATCTCCATGACACTGTACGAATCCTTGGTTTTTTACTTCTCTAGTAAATCTTTGAAACCAGGCTCTAGGAGACTGTTTTACCCCATATAACGATTTTTGTAACTTACAAACCATATGTTTGTTTGTTTCATTTGTGAATCCTGGGGGTATATGCATATATGCTTCTTCTTGTAAATTTCCATTTAAAAATGCATTTTTTACATCTAGTTGATGCAACTTCCAATCTAAGTTTACCGCAATGGTAAATATAACTCTTACTGTATTGAGCTTTGCTACTGGAGCAAACGTCTCTAACTAATCTATTCCATATGTTTGTGTAAATCATTTAGCTACCAGTCTAGCTTTATACCGATTAATTATTCCATTGGTATTGTATTTAATGGTAAAAATCCATTTGCACCCTACTGGTCTAACCCCTTTTGGATGTGGAGTTAGCTTCCAAGTATCGGTTTTTATTAGAGCCTTCATTTCTTCATTCACTGGTTCCTTCCAATGTGGTATTGATAGTGCTTCATTAATATCTTTAGGAATCAGTTGTGAGTCTAGGCTACTTGTGAAATCTTGAAACTCATGGCTTAACTTTGAGTATGTCAGGAAGTTATATAGAGGATGTTTTGTACATTCTCTGGTTCCTTTCCTGAGGGCAATTGGCCTGTCATCAATTTCTTGATTGTCTGGGCAGAGTTCGTTCATTTGTGTATGATATACTGTATCTTCAGTCTGTATGTTTTGTTCATTTGTCGTATATGTTTGGAGAATATTTCTCCTGTTATATACTTTCCGAATGGGAGGTCTTCCTTGTATTTTCGTTTTTTGTTCACTTGATGATTCAGTTGAGGGTTGTTCTTGGTCACTTAACGGTTCAAATGGTTGTGTACCTAGATCAATTAGATTCCAGGTTTCTTCCCGGATTGCGTCCGTTGTTGTTTTTGCATAGAACGCTTGAGCTTCATTGAAAGTTACGTCTAGTGTTGTGTATACTCGTTTACTGTTTGGACAATAACATTTGTATCTTTTTTGAGTTCCAGAGTATCCAATGAACATGCACTTTATAGCTTTTGGATCGAGCTTGGTTCGGTTGTATATGTGTACACGGTTGTATATGTGTACACGGTTGTATATGTGTACATATGTTGTGCACCCGAAAATTTTAAGAGGTAATTCAGACATTAGATTGTCATATGGATGACTATCTATTAGTGTTTGTCTTGGTGTTTTAAACGCAAGAGTTCTAGATGGCATGCGATTGATAAGATAGGTGGCAGTTAGAACTGCTTCACCCCAATATTGTTTAGGTACATTCATTGAGTTCATGATGGCTCTTGTAACTTCCAATAGGTGTCTGTTCTTTCTTTCTGCTACCCCATTTTGTTGGGGTGTATGGACACATGAGGTTTGGTGATGTATCCCTTCTTCAGCCATATAGGCTTTTAGTGTTTTGTCTAAGTACTCGGAAGCGTTATCTGACCTTAGAGTCTTGACTTTTGTTCCAAATTGATTTTTTACAAGGTTGTGAAACGTCTTGAAAATAGTTCTTACTTCTGACTTTTGCTTCAATAGGTAGATCCATGTTACACGTCTGTGATCATCCACAAAGGTGATAAACCATCGTGTTCCACTGATGTTGGCTATTTGAGATGGACCCCAAATATCAGTGAGTACACGATTAAACGGTTTTGACTCTTTGTGTTGTTTGTATGAGTAGGTATGCCGAATATGCTTGATTAATTGGCATGTTTCACAAGTCAATGATTTAGCATTCATACTGATGAACAAATTTGGAAATAATCTTTTTAGATACATAAAATTTGGATGTCCAAACCTCTCGCTCCAGAGCATAATCTGGTTCGAGGCAATACATTTATTTCTATTTGAAGCAGTACAATTTATTCTTTTTCCGGCCTTGTGGCCTTTTATTCTAGTCGCACTACTGTGCCCATACGCAGTTGACGTTCGGTTTTGTGAATCCGGACTGAGTAGGAATAGCCCTCTGACATGCTTAGCACTGCCAATCTTCATTCTCGAATATGCATCCTGAAAATAACATGCATTTGGTGAGAACTCAATAATACATCCAGAGTCTCTTATTAATTTTCATACAGAGAGGAGATTAAATTTTAAATCTGGAACATATAGTACACTTAGTAAGGTAAGGTTGGGATTCAGTTTTACTGATCCCTTTCCCATGATTTTCCTAGTGGTTCCATCCGCTAGCTGAACAAATGTGAGTGAAGAAAAGTTAGTGTAATTAATTAGGTTTTTACCTTCATTTGTCATATGATCAGAAGCACCGGAGTCCACAATCCATGGTTGATTCTGATCGCCTAGGCCGCCAGTATTGGCCATTGATGCTTGGATCGGTTCCTGAGTCTCACCCCCTTTTTGATTTAGGAGATTCAGCAGAGCCTCAATTTGATCCTTAGTAGGTAAAATGTTGGTGTTTTGCGGTTCAGCAGTGTTCCCATTCGCGTAGGCCATGTTTGGTTGTTTGTGGTTTCTCCAATTGTTGTTTGCTCTTGACTCAGAACCGGTTGCTGGATTCCCATGCAACTTCCAACATTCCTTTACAGTATGTCCGGATTTCTTACAAAAGTTGCAGTAGGGTTTATTTGCAGTTGACCGTTTGGCATTAGGAGTTGGGCCTTCGGAAGAGTTGAAGGCTCGCTTCATCAATAGGGCCGAACCTTCGGTTGTTATTGGTGTTGAACCAATCATTAGCTTTCGCCTGCTTTCCTCGTGCCTAACTTCAGAGAACACGGTTTTGAGGCTAGGAATGAGCTTCATACCCAAAATCCGGACCCTAACACCATCCAATTCAGAGTTCAGTCCAATCAAGAACCTGAATACCCTTTTTGTTTCTGTCAGTTCCTTGTATAATAATGCATCTGCTGTGCATGTCCAGTTAATAGATTCAAATGCATCGATTTGTTGCCATGCGCGTGTAAGTTGAGTGAAGTATTTGGTGACATTCATCTCTCCTTGCTTGATCTCTTGTAATTGGGATTCAACCTCATATAGTTCAGAGGTATTATCCTTCTTTGAGTACATTTCTTGGGCTGCTACCCAAATTTCATTTGCTGTTGAATACAGCAATAAATCTTCACTGATGTCAGGGTCCATGGACCCAATGAGCCAGGACATAACCATGCTATTTTCGGCCTTCCAACGTTTAAACCGTGGGTCAGTAGTGGCCGGGGCAGTGATATTTCCAGTGATGTAATCTTCTTTGCCCTTTCCTGTTATAAACATTTCCATGGCTCTTGACCAGGAGAGATAGTTGTAACCGGTTAGTTTATGTCCGGTTATTACCATTGGGATCCCATCATTGTGGGAATTGGACCCTGCTCCGGCTTTGCTGCCTGGAGTGGAAATGTGCTCAATGGCACTAGTGGTTGATGACTCAGTGGTCATTTGTATGAGATTATAGTATAGGTGGGAAGAGATGTAGTGCGTTTTGGTTGGGGACCGCCGGATAGCCGCCGGATAAGTTAGCCGCTGGAAGTGTTGATCTCTGATACCATATAGAATTGGAGGCAATCGAATTATTATTGATTGACTTAAGAAGATTGCTTACAAGACACCTCTATTTATAGATTGATGAGAGGTCAATCTATCCTTGGTATTTATGGTACCTAATTTGATGAGATATATATTATCTCCTAACTATGGAAAACCAATATACTACTATTAATACTATGTCTATATTTGGTGACAAATATATTCCTACAATTATTGACTATCATAAATCTTCCCTAATTACAATCCCATCAAATTAATGCCCGGTGCATTAATATCCGGATCCCGGATATTCCTACACAAATCACAGTTTCTCGAACTAGTTAAGAAATCCTACAATCGTTAACAGAGTTTCCACATCATTGTAATGCATTTCCCTGTCGGAAGAAAAATTTGATGGAATGATAAGAACAAGTAATCTAAACATACAGACCGAGTTAAGACATTCCAACAGATCGTTACCTTTCATTACTTCTTGCACATAAAGAATATTGAGATTTCTCGAGATACTCCGCCAGAAAAGTTGCTCAAGATCAGATACCTAACCTAGTGATATACGACAACAGAAGTGAATGACGGTTAACGCTAAATCATATCTTTTTTTGTAAATAGGCTAAATCACATATATCACAAAATAGAAAGCTATAATTGATACACTGCATTAGTAAATAAATAATGACTCAGATTGTATACACAATAACTAATTACAAATAATATACATCATTTCAATAGCAAGTTCAAGAAAAAGCATCCAAAACACTAGAGTTCTGAGAGAATGGCAGGGATGTAGTGAGACAACTTAGCAGTGAGCGATTGGAACCCATTGACAAGCTGCGTATGAAAATATTGATCTTCCTCTCCTATGAGTCTAAAGTGCACCCGAATAGCTCGCTTGCAAACAGCCATAAATTCTAGAAGAGCAGCAATGAGTTGCTGTAACTCTTGCGAGCGGAGCCTCGTAGCAGGCTCGCCAGACAGAAAAGCTGTACAGACACTAAGGACGCCACTGTTCACCTGCAAATGTGTAACCAACAAAATACATAACTAAGAGTGTTGATACCAAGTGACTGCCAGGATTTTACAAGACAAGCTACTAAGCAAAGGTTTAACTGTGGCAGAACTGGCAGAACCCAAATCATTTGCTAGAAACGTCTTCACAGCAAGAAAGTGAAAACAAAAAACTAGCTATAGAGAATAAGAACTCACTTGGACTGCAACAGAACCTTGAAGTATCCGTTGTAGACTTTGAAGACGTGGAAGTTGATCACCTTCAGAGCTCCGGGATTCTTCAAGTTCATTCCTTAATGCAGCAGTCCTGGTCTCAATCATTCCAATAGCATTTTTAACAGGGGAGAAGTGATTCAGACTTTGTAACAAAAAGCCTATTCACTAAGGCAGGGAAAGAGCCTTCAGTCTGCAAAACTGTTTGATGCTTCCACCGGTCTTCCAAGCCTCCTTGGGTCTTGCCATTTTTTGTAAAGGGGGTATCAAACAAGAAGCGATCAAAGACAGGGGAACGAATACTTCCAGTAGAAAGTGAAAATATCCTTTCCCTTCTGCTCCCCAGATCCTCATCTTCCATGACAGGATCAACTGCAGTTATCTGCAGGCAACACACTCCTGCTTGCAGCTCATCTGGTTTGACTTGTCTAGAATCAGGAATTATGTGCAATGTGGTTCCATCCATCCTTGATTCGTACATGTGACTGAGCTTTTCCATTATGTCACCCAACCTCACATCACGAGGCTCCCTGTAAACATATTCCTTCCTATCCAACTTCCCAAATTTTTCGCGGTAGAATCCCACTCTGTAGTATGTTGCATCTGTAAATGGTACAGGGCTTGATTCTTGTTCAAGGATTGACTCATAGATACTTGTTAACATTGTGTGGCATTTGGCTAGCTGTCCATAAGACCTCCTACTTTTATACACTAGAATCACAAGTTCTAGAATGCTTGCACAAAAATGGTAGAGTTCAGCTTGTGCTTCAGGTTGTGCTTTAGACCGGCTAAAATTTTGAAGGGCGATTGGAGAGCTCCGCTGATGCATAACGCCATTGCACATGTTCCACTGCTACTTGGCAGTTTGATTGGCTAAATACCAGATCCTCACTCAAGTCTTCATTTGATTCGGGTAATCTGTACCAATGTACCTGATGCTGAGGCTCCATCGGCTGGTGCTCTCTTGGCCATTGTTCCATCAACACGGGCAAGGACTCGATCCAAAGAACAATGGGCAAATGTTGCGGATAGCTTATTTTGTAATTAGAATGTCTATGTTATTAGGTTGTATGTTTGACAATATTGCCCTTCTAAGGCAAATTTTGTAAAGGTGGACACTTCGCTTGCCACCTATCTTTTGCTTCAGTCAAACGACCAGCAACAACTTTTGTAAATGTGCATGGTTTGGCTTATATATATATATATATATATATATATATATATATATGAAATCTTAATTTACAAAAAAATAAAAATAAAAAAAAGAGTTCAGCTTGTGAAAACAGCTTATTTGCAAGCTGAATATATTTCACAGCTGAGTCAACTGTCAGTTTCGAAGCACCATAACCTTCCACCTCTGCTGCTGAAGCCAAGGCCGTTCTTTCACTGCTGACCACTGGGCAAATTTTCCTTAAGGCACTCACATGTTCAGATCTCCAGACCCCATCTTTCATGCTCATTAGAGCCTAAAACAGTTTTACATTACTATGTTGTGATCACTTCCATTTTACTGAAGCTGGCGGAACCTTGAAACCGCTTCTATTTCTTCACTTTTTTAGAGATGTTATAAGTGATACATATCAATCGGAATACTAGATAGCACACTTGACGTGATAATTGGTAGGCCCAAATACAATAACAAATCATAAAGTCCCATGACATAAGAAACATGCGCTAGCATAAGACATCTAAAGAACATGATGGGAGTTCTCGGGAACAATGCACATACATAGGTATGGCTGCACCTATGAGATTCACAACAGAAGACGCCTCTTGGAGGACTATACAAAAAACTTCCAGAAGTGATTGCGCAAAATACCTGACAAGATACGATTAAGTGTTTGCCAATGACAAGTTTGCATATTAGTGGGGCAATTCACTCAGCCTAACCCAGGAACAAAGTCAAGTTAGCAAATAATTTATAAAGGTCATGTAAATTTGAGTTGGCACGAGCAGGTAACAAAGATGCATCGCTAATGGAAAACAACTTCACAGGAGAAAAATGATTAGTGAGTTTTCATCTCTTATAAGGGTTTAGCATACACAAAAGGTAGATATGGCCATCTACGATATAGCCAAAAATGTGTTTCATATGAATTGCAGTGCCCCATCAAAGATAATGAGAACATGTGATATGAACTATCCCCTGCAAGCCAAAGCAGATGAATAGAGAATCTGTCACCTTCCACACTTCTAGAAGAATTTACCTTATGGAACTGCAGAACCGTTCATCGAGGAAAGGGGACATTAAGACCTAATTTTGTATAAGAAAAAGCCCCAAGCTGCATAATACCTGCATCACAACTCCTGCAACAGCAACAGCACACTCTGCAGCTTCAGCCCAAGATTGCATCTGCTGATGTGCATCACATAAATGCAATAGCCACATTATGTGAAGATCCGGGACAGAAGCAAAGGCCATTGCAAGTTTGTAAAAGCCCTCTGCTGCAGCATATCTATCCACGGTGATAAGAGATGCCTAAAACAAAGTGGAGTCCATATCAGAATCAAGTTAAAAAAGTATAACTTTTGTCCTGATGATCATCTTAACATTTAGAATGCCATAAGATACCAGAAGTGCATGATCTAAGTGTTGGATAAATATTAGACGCAATGTTTATCTTTAAGATTTATCCCGTGATTTATTAATTTAAATCACATATGGTGTGGACCACCATGTCATCTTATCTCCTAGACTTGTATTTGACTACAACTCCTTGGTGGTAAGGGATTATCACCATACAGTAGAGTTTGTGATGGTACGGACTCTAATCAAGACAGGATTAGGGGGTCTTTAGCCTAGCCTATAAATAAGAGCATATGGTTGTCCATCAAACCATCTCATTCAAGCCAAGAGGAACAGGGCTAGAAGACTACCCTAAGGACTACATCAACACGAAGAAGGCTTCTATAAACGACAATGGCCGGAGGTAACTTTATTTGCTTCCGTATTTATTTTGGGCTAACAATTGGTATCAGAGAGGTCCTCTGACCATGTCGATTTGTATCGAGCCCCCCTTATTAATGCACACGTGATTTCATCTTAAAAAAAAAAAAAGGGGAACCAGGGCATTAATTGATTATGTTTCTTTCCTTTTGGGATTTATCTATTGATCTGCCCCATTAATGCCTTGGGTTTGTCATATTCTGCTTCCTCTCCCGTTTCCTCATCTGCTGAGGCATGTTAATCGTTTTTTTTTTCTTTGTTCGATTATGACTGAATCGTGGGAGAAATTCATTGATTGCCGCAGATTTGTTGTTTATTTGCATATTCGTATCATCTGCATATTAATCGATGCATGTTTAATAAGATCAGCATCTGAGATTGGTTTTCATCTGGAGTCTGAATTTCGGTTTGTTCTGCATCTGTGTTGGGAACATGGGGTGAGATCCTGCAATTTGTTCTTGATCTGGGTATCATCTGAAATAAAATTAGGAGATTTAAAGATTCATAATGAGTGAATAAATCTGGTATGTCTGATTATTGATCTGTTCATGCATATCTAAGAAGTTTTTTTTTTTTTTTTTTGGAGATCTGTCAATTCTGTGATATGAATCGCATTGTTCTGGAGATCTTGAATTTTTCGTTTTAGATCTGCAATTTCTGGGCTGTGATCTGGATTGCTTGGTAAAAATGTTAATGAATTGTTTAGATTTCCATAAAGCTGTTTCATTTATAGTGAATCTGCGTTTTTTATGCTTGGCCGGAGTCCTGCCGGAGACTTCTGCCGGCGAGAAGTCTTCATGAAGAAGACAAGGCAGGCGGCTGCTGTTGGCTTTGGCGCGTTTTAGGGCAACCTGGGTAAGGCGCGTGGTTCACACGCGCGTTGTCAAAACGGCTGCTGTTGGCTTTGGCGCGTGATTTACACGCGCATCACCTAAAAAAAAAACCCCGAAAATCTGGTTTGTGGGCCTGTGGTTTGGGGCTCTCTTTTGGGCCAATTCTGTTTTCTGGTGGTTCAAATTAAAATGTTGGAAAATAATTGATAATCAATTATTTGACCGTTGACCCGTTGTCAGTTGACTTTCAAAAAAAAAAATTTATGACACATAATGAATTAATTTCTTAAGCTTCATAGATTAGCCACAGCGTCTTGAAATTTAAGAAACTAATAAGTTGTCATAAGAACTAAACTGGATTAATAAAATAAACGCTCTACCCCACAGGGAAGCGATTATTTTATTAATCAAGGAAAATTGAACATAATTGTTTTCTATGCCCACAGGTACGAAAATATTCCGGTTGTTTGATTTTCATTTTGTTTTAATATATTCTATGCATGATTAACCTATACCCACAGGAAGGTTGGAATATATTAATTTTATATTACATGAAGTACATAGCATGATTGTATGTTTCTTTGGTCATGCAGTTCCCACCGTTAGTATGTTTGATTCTGCTAAAACTCCGATCTTAACTGGTGACAATTACGCTGAATGGAAAGAAGTGATCCTTTTGACGTTAGGGTGCATGGACTTAGACCTGGCGCTCCGTGTGGATGAACCACCAAAACCCACGGATTCGAGTACGCCTTTGGAAGTGTCTAATTATGAGAAGTGGGAGCGATCTAATCGCTTGAGCATGATGCTCATCAAGACCCGCATAAGTCCAAGCATTAGAGGTTCTATCCCTAAATTGGAAAATGTCAAAGCTTACATGAAGGCTGTCGATGAGCAATTCGTAAGTTCGGATAAGGCTGTGGCCAACACTTTAATGAAAAGACTCTCGAATATGACCCATGACAGAAGCCGTGGTGTGCGTGAGCACATCATGGAGATGAGGGACATTGCTGCTAAACTAAACTCTCTTAAAGTTGAAATTTCCGACTCATTCCTTGTGCACTTTGTACTCAACTCTCTTTCACCGGACTTTGGTCCATTTAAGATCTCTTACAACACACATAAGGAAAATTGGCCAATTAATGAACTTCTGACCATGTGTGTGCAAGAGGAGGAGAGGATGAAAAATGAGTCGATTGAGACTGTGCATTTCACGACTCATTCTAAGACAAATGCACTAAAAGGCAAGGGTGTCATTAAGAAGAAAACTGGCAATAAAGACAGATGCCGGTTTTGCAAGAAAAAGGGACACTGGAAGAAAGACTGCCTGAAATACAAGGGATGGCTGGAAAGGAAAGGTAATTTTTCATTTGTGTGTCATGAATCTAATTTTACTGAAGTTTCTGATAACACATGGTGGATTGATTGTGGTTCTACAATTCACATTTCGAAAACCTTGCAGGGCTTTCTAAACCTGAGGAAGCCAAAGGAAACTGAGCGGAACATCTATTCTGGAAACCGGATGGGCTCAACTGTAGAAGGAGTGGGATCTTATAGACTCATTTTGAAGACTGGTTTTCAGTTAGATTTAGAAAACACCTTTTATGTACCGTCTTTTTCTAGAAATTTAATTTCGCTTTCAAGACTTTCAATTTTAGGTTTTGATTCAAACACTCATTTGAATGTAATGAATTTTTCATTAGGCAATAAAATTGTTGGTTGTGCGAAATTGAATGGTTTTTTATTTCAACTTGAGTTGGATCCCATGTATGAGTACACTCTTTTGACAGAAACTGCAACAAAACGATGTATTATCAACGAAAACTCATCAAGACTTTGGCACAAACGATTGGGACACATCTCAATTGATCGAATGAAAAGATTAGTGAATGAAGGAGTTTTACAAACTCTGGACTTCACTGATTTTGGTACTTGCGTGGAATGCATAAAGGGAAAGCAAACCAACAAGACCGTTAAGGGTGCCAAAAGGAGTTCACAACTTCTTGAAATTATACACACAGACCTCTGTGGTCCGTTTCATATTCCGTGCTTGAATGGTCAGAAATATTTTATTTCATTCATAGATGATTATTCAAGATTCATGTATCTTTATCTCCTATTTGATAAATCTGAAGCACTTGATGCGTTCAAAATCTTCAAATTGGAAGTAGAGAAACAAAAGGAAAAGACAATTAAAATTGTCCGATCCGATAGAGGCGGTGAATATTATGGGCGTTACACAGAAAAGGGTCAAATGATTGGTCCATTTGCTGAGTTCCTTCGGAAGGAGGGTATTGTTGGACAATACACCATGCCTGGCTCACCACAACAGAATGGTGTTGCTGAAAGAAGGAATCGAACGCTTATGGACATGGTTAGGAGTATGGTTAGCACTACGAATTTGCCTGTATCCTTTTGGAGTGAGGCTCTCAAAACCGCGGTGTACGTCTTAAACAGGGTGCCATCAAAGGCTGTCACAACCACTCCTTTTGAGTTGTGGAATGGTTGGAAACCCAGCTTAAGACATTTACACGTTTGGGGTTGTCCAGTTGAAGTTAAGGTGTACAACCCTAGCATTAAGAAACTGGATGAAAGAACTAAGAGCGGTTATTTCATTGGATATGCTCTAAACTCAAAAGGATACAGATTTTACTGTCCATCACACTCTCCATATCTGGTTGAAGCAAGAAATGCTAAGTTTCTAGAGGATCATGAAGTCAGTGGGAGTGATTCAAATCGTGAATTTAGATTTGAGGAAGTTAGGGACATACCAGTGCCCCTACATAAAGACAATTTGGATGCTATTCAACACGTTGAAGAGCCTCAAACTGTACAACCTCAAATTGTTGAATCGCATCAAGAACCCATTGAGACCATTATTCCCACGCCTACTGAACCAGTGGGAGTGAGAAGATCCATACGAACTAGAAAATCAGCAATTCCTGATGACTACATAGTATACCTTCAAGAATCTGATTATGACATTGGAACATGTCATGACCCTATGTCGTTTTCAGAAGCCATAAAAAGTGACAAATCGTCACAATGGTTCAATGCCATGAAAGAAGAGATGGAATCAATGGCTAAAAACAAGGTCTGGGAACTCGTTCCATTACCAACCCGAGCCTCTATGGTGGGATGCAAATGGGTCTTTAAGACCAAGAGAGACTCAGTTGGTAATATTGAACGATATAAAGCTAGACTTGTGGCCAAAGGATTCACTCAGAAAGAAGGCATTGATTACCATGAAACCTTCTCTCCAGTTTCAAAGAAGGATTCATTTCGCATCATCATGGCATTAGTAGCTCATTTTGACCTCGAGTTACATCAAATGGACGTGAAAACAGCATTCCTTAATGGGGTTCTTGATGAAGAGGTATACATGCGTCAACCAGAAGGCTTTGTTGATTCCAAGAATGATCAATTAGTTTGCAAATTGAATAGATCCATATATGGGCTTAAACAAGCTTCACGTCAATGGAACCTTAGGTTTCATGAGGTAGTCTCTTCATTTGGTTTTGTTGAGAACATTGTTGATCAATGTATATACCTCAAGATGAGTGGGAGCAAGTATATCTTTCTGGTGCTATATGTGGATGATATTCTCCTAGCAAGCAGTGATCTTGAGTTATTATGTGAGACTAAACAATTTCTCACTTTGAACTTTGATATGAAGGATATGGGTGAAGCTTCTTATGTCCTTGGCATAGAGATTCACAGAGATAGAGCAAGTAAAATACTTGGTCTCTCTCAGAAATCCTACATTAACAAAGTACTTGAGAAATTTGGCATGCAAAAGTGTAAGCCCACGGCGGCACCTATAGCTAAAGGAGACAAGTTCAGCTTAGACCAGTGTCCGAAGAATGCATTAGAGAAAGATGAGATGAAAGACAAGCCATACGCATCACTCATTGGGAGTCTTATGTATGCACTGGTCTGTACCAGACCGGATCTCTCATTTGCAGTCGGAGTACTTGGCAGATATTTGAATGACCCTGGTATTGCTCATTGGCAAGCCGCGAAGAGGGTCTTAAGATACTTACAAGGAACCAAAGAATACAAGTTGACATACAGACGATCAGAGATTCTGGAGGTTTTGGGATATTCTGATTCTGATTACTCAGGCTGTGTGGATACAAGCAAGTCTACTTCTGGATACATTTTTCTTCTTGCTGGAGGAGCAGTATCTTGGAGAAGTAAGAAACAAACCATTATTGCTTCGTCCACTATGGAGGCTGAGTTTATTGCGTGCTATGAAGCTACTTCACAGGCTCTTTGGATGAAATACTTCATCAGTGGTCTTAAAGTTGTCGATAGTGTTGAGAGACCAATTAAGATTTTCTGCGATAACAAAGCGGCAGTGTTCTTTGCGAAAAACAATAAGAGTGGGAGTCGCAGCAAGCATATCGACATAAAGTATCTGAAGGTCAGAGATCATATTAGCAAGGGAGATGTAAAGATTGAACACATAAGTACGGAGTCAATGTTGGCTGATCCCATGACGAAAGGTTTACCGATACAAGTATTTGGGGATCATGTTGCCAATATGGGACTACGTGGTTCTCCTTGATTTTGTATTTTTGATCTTATTGTCTAGACATTCGTTTGACATTTGTTTATTTTATTTGCGCAATCTAAGTTAGGATCTGTTTGATCCATACACGAGGACCCATTGAGATGATTTATAATAAGTCGTTCATTTTGTTTGATTGTTTGTATAATGCATGGTAATACTTGGAAGGGAGTGCTCGTTGTTTAATCTAAGAGCGCAACCGCCTTGATTCGTATGTGTTATATTTTCGATCGAGGTAGTCAAGTTGTTCGAGTGACATTTTTTGTTTTGGCCAAGTTACTTAGTCACTTGTGTAGCGTTGTCTAGTGTTGACATTTGATCCAAGTGGGAGAATGTTGGATAAATATTAGACGTAATGTTTATCTTTAAGATTTATCCCGTGATTTATTAATTTAAATCACATATGGTGTGGATCACCATGTCATCTTATCTCCTAGACTTGTATTTGACTACAACTCCTTGGTGGTAAGGGATTATCACCATACAGTAGAGTTTGTGATGGTACGGACTCTAATCAAGACAGGATTAGGGGGTCCCTAGCCTAGCCTATAAATAAGAGCCTATGGTTGTCCATCAAACCATCTCATTCAAGCCAAGAGGAACAGGGCTAGAAGACTACCCTAAGGACTACATCAACACGAAGAAGGCTTCTACAAACGACAATGGCCGGAGGTAACTTTATTTGCTTCCGTATTTATTTTGGGCTAACACTAAGGTAGCGCCAAGAGCTACAAGAAGACTTTCAGAGAGCTGCTTTACTTCTGACCACGACCAGTTGTTCTCGACAAGTTGCTGGTTAACCGAAACAAGTGCATTATCTGGAAGATCACATTCAGTTAATAAGTTTGGACACTTAGAATAATCTGCCATTTCCTCCAATGATTTCTTAAGTCGGTTTGCTTCACCACTTTCTTCCTGTGTTCCATCAGACTTCATTTGGGTCACTTGGACTTCAGACATCAACTCCGACAGAGTTATAGTCAGCATGACCCTTAGTCGTGCTGTTTGCGTGTAAGAGAAAGAGCTCTGGCAATGGAAACTTTCGCCCAAATTAAACCAGAAAGGTACAACAGTAATTAAATCCATGAGTTTAATGTTTATGAAGCTACCCGGACAAGTATCTGCAGTCCTACAATAGCTCTTCTTCTGATATTATCATTCCGGAAAACTGCAAGGCTGAGCAGATGAAAAGCAACTTGCTTCAAAAAGCGGTCGTTTTCCCTCGCCATTAATGTTGCTCCATGAAGTTCAAAGATATTGTTAAAATACAGGAAACAGGGCTTTCCACAATGTCAATGGCTGACTACGTGAGAAGACAATCGTAAATATAAATGTAATACAGTCAAGTTTTCCATAGTCGGTAGCAATACTACGAGATGCAGCAACTTTTGAAAATTTCTCAACTATTTCCAATACTTGCAAGCTAACAGCTGAGCTTAGGTTTTCTTCCCATAGTTCCTGAAAGTTATGCAAGTGAATTACTGAGCCAATTGTAGTTTGGAATAAAAAAAACTCTTTTCATTGATTTGAATGGGATACAATTGTCCCCAATTTATAACTACTTAAATACAACAAGAAAGGTAACTTATGATTTGATTGGATATGATCGTATCTTCTCCTAACTAAGGCAAG
Source organism: Eustoma russellianum (assembly GCA_036186865.1). Classification (NCBI taxonomy): domain Eukaryota; kingdom Viridiplantae; phylum Streptophyta; class Magnoliopsida; order Gentianales; family Gentianaceae; genus Eustoma; species Eustoma russellianum. The sequence continues at coordinate 10,020,118 of AP025065.1, read as the reverse complement.
ATCTCGTGCATTCACATCCTTGATTTCATCCGTGATTCTCCAACACTCCCCCTTAAGTTGATTCGTCGGTCCTCCGATGCTCAACTTGCACAGTGTTTTCTCGAAAACTTTCCTTGTCACAGCTTTGGTAAGAATGTCAGCAAGCTGTTCTTCAGATATTACGAACGGAATCTCCATAACTCCTTCATCTAGCTTTTCCTTTATAAAATGCATGTCCAACTCGATGTGCTTTGTGCGATCATGTTGTACCGGATTTTCTGAAATACTGATTGTTGCTTTATTATCGCACTTTAGCTTGGCCGGAGACTGTACCGGGAACCCAATTTCTTTCAACAACTTACTGAGCCACAGGATTTCTACTATTCATTTGGCGATCCCTCTGAATTCTACCTCTGCGCTTGACAATGCAACCAATTTCTGCTTTTTTGCTTCTCTATGTTACAAGATTCTCACCTACCAACGAGAAGTATTCTGATGTAGACCTCCTGTCAACTACGTTACTTGACTAGTCTGCATCAGTATATACTTCTACCTCCATGTGCCGATGTTTTTTTTAACCAGATTCCTCTCTCTGGTGACTTCTTTAGATACCTCACAATGTGCATAGCAGCTTCCATATGGTCTCCCTGAGGTCTATGCATGAACTGACTTACAACTCCAACCGCATATGCAACATCTGGCCTTGTGTGGGATAGATAGATAAGTTTCCCTACCAGTCTCTGATACTGTCCTTTGTCCACCTCGGGTGCATTTTCCTGGATTTGCAGCTTTTGATTGGTTGTCATTGGTGTGTCACTTGGCTTACAGTCAAGCATCCCTATTTCGGCTAGGAGATCAAGAGTGTATTTTATCTGAGAAATGAATATGCCTTGACTTGATCGGTGCATCTCAATTCCCAGAAAAAACTGAAGCGACCCCAGGTCCTTCATTTCGAACTCCGTAAATAAACTGTTTCTGAGTCGAGTTATCTCCTTCTCGTCATTTCCTGTGTTAACCATGTCATCCATATATATAATGAGACACGTAACTAGCTTACCTCTTTGTTTGAGAAACAGCGTTTGATCAACATGACTTTTCTTATGTCCATTTTGCTTTATAACCAGCGTAAACCTTCCGAACCAAGCCCGAGGAGATTGCTTCAACCCATAGAGAGCTCGTTTAGGTTTGCATACTTCTCCTTTCTTAAAGTTTTCTTCGAACCCATGAGGTGCTTCCATGTACACTTCTTCCTTCAATTCACCATGTAGGAAGGTGTTTTTTTACATCAAACTGATACAACGGCCACTCTTTATTTACATCCACAGAGAACAAGACCCTGATTGTGTCAATCTTTACAACTGGAGAAAAAGTCTCAGAATAGTCAATTCCATAAGTCTGAGTATAACCTTTGGCTACTAACCTAGTCTTATATCGCTCGATTGTACCGTCTGCTTTATACTTGACCGTAAACACCCACCGACATCCAACTGGTCTTTTTCCTTTTGGTAACATACATACCTCCCAAGTGTTGTTCTTCCTTAGAGCATCCATCTCTGCCTTCCACTATTTTCTTTGGATTGCCTCCTCAACTGTTCGAAGAACAGATACTTCACATAGTGCTGTAGACAAAGCCTGTGATTTTCTGATGAGATTGACTGGATATCTGGATCCATGAGTTAAGCGTTCAGGAGAGTATCTTTCAGGCGAGACTCCTCTATTTCTCCAAGGACGAAGAGTTCAGACATGCGGCTCACTTGGTAGATTAGTAGTTTCAGTGGGTGACAAAGGAGGATTAGGAGGGATAAGGGCAAGCTCAAAAGTATTAGAAGTATCTAACTCACTTACCTTTTGCGATTCATTTACTGAAGGAGGCTCCACGGAGCATAACATGTCTCCCTCAGAACTTTATGTGGTGGATTTGACAGGTTCGATGGCGCCATCTGCTTGCCTTTGTTGGCCAGCCTCTGATTCCCTATAGTTGCTTAGCCAGTTGAAAGGTTCATCTAATGTTTCCCCCCTGAACCTGAGTACGGGTGCAGAAATAGTATTCGGTTTCAATAAAGACACAGTCGAGGGTGACATGAAGACACCGGGTGATAGGATTATAATAGCGGTAGCCTTTCTGGTGAAGGGCATAGCCAACAAAGACACATCGTTCGGCACAGGGGTCAAGTTTGTTGCGCTCATGTGTAGGTATATGAGTATAAATAGTACGCCCAAAGATTTTTGGGGAAAGGATCAAGACACGGAATACAAACTTGAGTCGCTAATGTCTGGAGGGGAGTCTTTTTGTGGAGAGTGCGGGATGGAAGACGATTCAGGAGATACGCAGCGGTAGCAATAGCCTCAGGCCAAATATATTTCGGGAAACTGGCCTCAATCATCATGGCCCGGGTCATTTCAAGAAGCAGTTGATTTTTGTGTTCTGCCACACCATTTTATAGGGGTGTGTTTGGACATGATGGATTATGCCATGCTGTGGAAGAAATTTTTGGGAGATTGAGACATATACTCGCCACCATTATCAGAGCGGAGAACTTGAATGGTCTTGTTGTATTGAGTTTGAATCAAATGGCAAAACTCTATAAATTTAGAGGAAACTTCAGATTTTTGTCGAAGAAAATATATATATGTCATGCGAGAGTAACCGTCGACAAATAAGACGAAACAATGAAATCCATGAGGTGTAGGTGCAGGAGCTGGTCCCCACACATCAGAATGCACTAAAGAGAAACAATGACCGACTCTTGTATTATTGTGACGAAACATGCCTTTATGGTGTTTGGCAAGAATACAAGTATCACACGAAACAGTAATATCTGAAGATGTAAATAAGGTAGGAAATAAAGTACGCAGGTAACCGAAGGAAGAGTGTCCCAGTTGGCAGTGCCACAACCACAGTTGTCGTTGAGCCGTCCCGTGGGCAAGCATAGACTGTCCCTGGTGAACCACCTCTTCCACATAGAACAGTCCATCGCGCTAAATGTGACGCCCAAGGGTCTCCTTCGAGTGAATGTCCTGCAAAAGACAGAAGTTAGGGTATAGGAGAACATTGCAATTACGTTGTTTGGTAATTTGGCTTAAGGATAGTAATTTAGAGGAAAGCGTAGGCACATAGAGACAGTTTTGGATTTGAAGTTGGGAAGAAATTTTAATTGGACTGTGGCCTTGGACTAGGATGAGTTCTCCACTCGCCGTTTCAATATGGGTTTTATGTGGTGTGTCGGAAGAGAGATGGAAAAATCTTGGGGATCATAGGTCATTGTATTTGTTGTAGCACAATCAAGAATCCACTGATAATGCTTAGGCGATTGAGGGTGAGATGCTGGTTGGAGGTTATAAGCGGTCTTGGAAAGATCAGGGGTATTTTGGGGATGTAGGGAGTTTTGAGAATCATCATCCGGACCCAGTATATCCCAAGGACAGCAAAAACTATCGTTAGGGTCTGGGGAGGGTAAGTGGTAGGCAGACAATACCTCTATTCCAAGGGATAGAAAGTTTGCTTCCAGTGAGACCCCGAGCTCTATATGTACCTGCATAAATGACATATTAATAGAGATATGATGTGCTAGTGTGTTAGTGAGGAAATTCAAGAAATACAAAGAAAAGACTTTTGATATTAAAATACACATCACGTGTATATGTAAATGTAATGTAAAACAACGGTATAATAACGTAACCAAGTGGAAAGCGTAGATAGTGTCTATGACTATCTATGTCCCTAAATATACTTTAAAGTGTCCCCATATATGACCTATACCTCGATAACCTTAATCTTATGTCTCTATGAACTTCTATCCTGGACAATGTCCTCAGAGAGATGCAAATCTAGTAGGTCGTGCCTAAGCTGCTCATCCCATGTCAGTTTGGATCTGCCTTTACTCATGTTCCCCTCTACAATGAGACTTTCAATTGCTCTGACCGACGCCGTTATCTGTCTCCGCTTGACATGCTCAAACCATCTCATTCTTCTCTCTCTTATCTTATCTGCTATACTAGCCACGCCTAACCTTTCTCGAACACCTCGTTTTTGAGAAAATAAGGGTAAAAGTGGAACGTCCGTGGGGATTTTAGGGTTGGGGGTAGTAGGGGTATAATAAGACTTTCAGGGACATTTTTAGTCTACAGGGGTACAAATGGAAAATCAGAAGTAGGGTTGGGTATAAAAGTCCCAACCCTACCTGTCTTACCAAATGAGCCGCCGTCTGCGTCTTCCTCATTTCTCTGCCCGCTGTTCCCGCTGCCGCTGCTTTGTGTTTCTCCCTGGATGAAGCTTCTTGCTTCCTCATGGATGAAACCTCCTGTCTCTGCCATGCTGGCGCCTGCTTGTGTGCCCATGGCCATGGCATCTTTACCCAGTGCTCATCCCCCTTTCTTTCCCCCTGCTTGGTTGCTCCTGCAGTGCTCCCTTTCCACCACTCAGGAAAACCTACCAATTCAAAACATTCCTTTCGTGTATGCTTCCTCTTTCCGCAGTGAGTGCAAACTAATTTCATCTTCTTTTCTTTATCTCCCTATGATGAATCTTGAGAGGAACGGGGTAGATCTGTGCGTTTTTCGTCCGATCTAGCCTGACTTCGAAGTCCTGTTCCAATCTCCGATGATGGATCCAATGATTCTGAGGAGACTCCTTTCAAAATGGCCATCCTGCCCTCCTCTCTTCTGACTACCGCATATGCGGCCTCCAGTGACGGTAATGGTTCCCTTTTGAGGATGTCTCGTTTGACAGCCTCAAACTTCTCATCTACTGCCATTAGAAACTGATACAAACGCTGTTCTTGGATTTTGTTGTTGTAGATGGAAATATCATCAGGGTCCTTCATTGGATTAGTTTCCCGGCTATCTATCTCCATCCATATGTTGTGTAATCGGTTCCATACATTCTCTAGTGTGTTTCCCCTTTGTTTGATTAACTTGCCCGTTTATGCAGGTCAAAAACCTGCAGTGAATCCGTCCCTACACCATAGGTCACAGCAAGTCCATCCTAGAGTGATTTGGCTGTGGGATACTGGGATACGTTGTTGACCAATTGTGGCTCGATATTCTGGATGAGCCACGTGAACACACAGTGGTCATTTGTCTCCCACTGTGTGAACGCTGGCTCTGTTGCTGCCGATGGAGAGGGTACACCAGAGAGGTGTTGGCTTTGGCCACGTCCTCCTATGGCTTTTTTCATTAGTGCAGCCCATAACTGATAATTGTCTCCACTCAATTTGATTCCAATTGAGAGATTATCAGTATTGGCAGTGGGTACCTGAACATTGAGATTGTTTCGCAGTAGATTAACCAGTTGGATGGCTAATTCATTGTCATCAATTTTGGGTTGCTCTTCTGACATGGTGATTCGGTCTTTGCAGGTATATTGCGCTTGTCTGCAGGCTATTTGGCTGAGAAGGGTATTGTTGGAACATTGATGAGATTATCCTCTGAGTTCCAAAAAAAAACTTTGGTTTGGGGTTTTCTGGTGTCTTGGCTGTACGGGTACTGTGTTTTTATCCTGTTTGTTGTACGTTTGAGAAGTGTCGCATATATGATCCTGGACTATGAGGAACTCTGTATTCTGTGTCTGCCGAGATGAACCTGCTCTGATACCATGTAGTTTGGAATGAAAAAACTCTTTTCATTGATTTAAATTGGATACAATTGTCCCTAATTTATAACTACTCAAATACAACAAGAAAGAAAACTTTTGATTTGATTGGATATGATCGTATCTTCTCCTAACTAAGGGAAGATCTCGTGCAATCACGTCCTTGATTTCATCCGTGATTCTCTAACACCAATAGCATACTCCGGGAATATAGGTATTTCAGCTCAGGAACCATACCAGTTTTTGTCTTAACATAGGTTGGAGAGATTCCCTTAACGCTTGCGTAGAAGCCCCATTTCTTGAAGACTGCATGAGCTAGAGCTTCCCTAAGAATGGTTGACTAGGTGAACTAAGCTGTGAACTAACTCTATGCCATAAGTATCCATTTTCAGGGATTCCCTGAGGCTGCATTTTGCATATCTCAAAATCTTAAAAAAAATAATATGAACTACAAAGTCGGAATAGAAGGAAGCTTAAAGATCAAGTCCAGTCAGTAAAATACTCTCACTTCGTGTCGGGCTGCCTCAGACAAATAGTGATTAATTGATGGGGAAAGTCTTTCAGAATACTTCGGGGATGCAGGTTTGTCCTGTCCTGGACTGCGATTGCTAATAAGTATGCTTTCAGCAGGCCTTCTATGCTGCAAAACATTCAGATATTGAATGAAATTTCATCAAACAAGGAGAAGAAAACAACTTCCAGAAGCATTAGCTAACAGTACAAAATTTGACGGAGAAATAAGCAACTGCAGTCTGCACTACATTGCTCGGTTCAAAATTCAATAAACCAAAAAACTATGTGTATGAGTACACAATATTAGACGCGCACACACAAAAATCGACTAACACACACAAGTATCATATACAAACATATATACAGAGTCATACATTTACATATATATAGACACACATATGTATGTGGACGCACATACACATGCATGTATGTTGGTATCTCTGTATGTTTCTCCCTCTACACACACACACACACAGATATATATATATATATATATATATATATATATATATATATATATATATATATTTCTAAAAATTAGAGGAGGGGAATCGAACTCGAGACTCGGAAATGGGATAAATGATATTCAACCGCTAGACCTAAAGGTCTTTCATATATTTTTTTTATATAAAGTAATTTTCATTAACTATCCTCATTTATGGTAGAGGAAAACCATATTACAAACAATCCAAAATACAGTGTCATCATAGGAAAAGAACTTATGAAGCATAGCTAGTAAACGCAACCTCCAGTCATATATGATATGCCGCATTAAAACCTTGTCAAGTAAAACCACCCTTGTAGATAAAACCTTGACGAAGGAAAAAGCGTACATATTTATATGAGTGGCAGGTTGATAAAAGCAATTGGACAAGAGTGTAGTGATGAATATGAGGAGAGGCTTCTGGATGCAGGCGAAAATATGTTGGTCATTGTCATGCAGCCCGAGTAGCCCAACGATGATCCAGCTTTGTAGGAGAACAGCACCTCGTGCAACAATCAAAAGGCATGTGTAAGAGAACTGCAGTAAGTTAGGCGTAAGAATAACTTGACGAAGAGGATAAAGGCATACCCGCGTTGCCCGTAGCTTGTTGACTACAGGCAACCTCCAGCTATATAAGCCTTGTCTCTCCAACCGATGGTGTGGCCAAATGTGACGAATCCTGGGTCCCAACAACGCACAGAAACAAGAAGCATTAGGCAGGACATTGAAACCTCGCAGATGTAGCAGATGACATAAGTAAAAGAGATGAATGGCAACATACCGTGGCTGCCTATGCCAAAGCTGGACATAGGCAACCCATGAATGTAATGGCTCTGTCCTCATGCCTATCATAAGCGAAAAGTGGGAAGAGTGGCATCCAAGGTAACAGGGCCACGAACGTCAGCGGGCAAGTCCGCAACTGATGTGTAGGCTTGCAATCCAGATGCTCGCAGACCATAACGCGCTAATAAATGAGCAGCAGTGTTTGCTTCACGAGGACAGTAAGTGATGGTGGAAGAATTAATTCGGAGTAGCTCAGTTAGTCGCTGTACATCGCTGTAGCATGCGCCATTATATTGATGTGGATTACCAAGTATTGTCAGTAGCATTTTGCAATCGGTTTCAATGTGCAATGCGTCGTACAAGAAGGCATAATAAAGAATGGAGTAAAGCATGGCCATCATCTCTGCTCTAATAGGCGTGGCATGCGGGAGTGCAAAGCAGATCCCCGAAATAAACATGCCAGTGGAGTCACGGAGCACAGCTCCTGCGGCTGATCCTCGACGTCCAACAGTAGCATCCATATTAAGCTTCATCCGACCAGAAGGTGGCAATTGCCAACGAATCAAAGTTGGCCTGCGAACTTTCATAATAGGCGAGAATCCACCATTAATCAGCCTAGAAATCGATCTAGCAAATTTACGTCCTTGCATCGTTGAACACCATGTATATATATGCATTCGTACTCGATCATATAAATGGTGGTATGAGAACGTGCCATCTCCAAACCGAATGGAAGAATACTCCTTCCAAATCACCCAAAGTGTCAATGCTGGTATCACTGCTTGCAAGTGTCCTAACATAGTTGATGGAGAAGCTTGGCGCCACCAACAAATCAGATAAGCCTGTATGGTTGATTGCCGAGGCAGTGGAGCAAAAAATAGAATAGCCATGTCAACCCACAATGGTTTGATTTTTGGGCAATGCAGGAACAGATGATCCTTAGTGTCAGAATGATGCATACAAAAGACACACTGTGACGGGTAAATAGTTTGCCAGATCCGAAGATTATTTGTAATTGGCAATGAGCCAGATAGCAAACGCCATAAAAACAACTTTGCTCCAATCGGGGATGTCTTCCACCATATATATTTTGAGTGCTGCAGTGTTGGCTGATGTTCGTAATGCAACAGATAGGCAGATTTAATGGTGTAAGTTCCTGTTGCATCTGACTCCCAATGAATATCCGCGGATTCGTTAAGGGCATGTGCCTCCATATAATCATGTACACTACAAAGTCGTTTCCAAACTGGTGAATCATAAATATGTGTTGAGATGGCCATACGTTGTCCATATTTAGCCCGACAAAATATTGCCTACAACGAGTTTGACGTATGATACTTCCACCACAGTTGACCATCATATGCCTGTTGGAGATAATCCAAATTACGTATACCAAGTCCTCCGTGCTCAACAGGTTTACATATCCGATCCCAAGCTATCCAATGATGACGGCCATTCCATAAAAAATTTGACATTTTTCTATTCAAAGCATTTACAACACTTCGAGGCAACCGTGAGCTGGCTATAAGGTGTGTAGGAATCGTTGATAAGACATGCTTGATTAGCGTTAATCTTCCAGCCATGGACAACAATTTTGAGGACCAAGCATTGATACGCGTGTCAAAATGAGTTAATACTGCGGACCCGCAATTGATTTTCCCAAGATCAACTGGCTTTTGTTGAAGTTTATTAATTGCCCCGTAGCTGCTTGATAGGTATCAAGAAACTGTCTGAAGCGTCTCATATTAGAAACCTTGCCATTGAGAAAAATAATCAAATCATCTGCAAACCCCAAGTGGGATATTTGGGGTGCTCGGCCTGTATTGAAACCTAATAATTCCCCTTCTGCAATTAAAGATTTTAGACCACGAGAAAAGCCTTCAGAGGACAAGATGAACAATAACGGTGATAGGGGATCACCCTGCTTCACTCCCCTTGTGACGGGAAAGAAGCCCACTGGCTTACCATTTATGAGAATAGAACATCGTGTTGCCGCCAAATTGTTCAAAATTATTCGGATTATCTTAGGATCAAAACCAAACTTATGAAGCAGCTGGCGAAGATATTCCCATTCAACTCTATCAAAAGCATTGGCCATGTCTAACTTGATCATGAGCTGACCTCCATGCACCCGTTTATCAATCATATGCACCATTTCTTGTGCCAAAAGAACATGATCTGTAATACCACGTCCCTTTAAAAAACCAGCTTGCTCAGGAGAAATCAGTCGGGGCAATAAGGCAGAAATTCTTGTGGCTAATAAACGTGTGGTGACTTTAGCAATGAAGTTCGTTAAGAAAATCGGCCTATAGTCAGAAAACGATTGAGGATTCGCTACTTTAGGAATCAAAGTGATGAGAGATGCCGCCAGCTGAGTTGGCGGAGGCACACCCAGGAAAAATTCTTGTACTGCCTTAAGAACATCCGATTTAATAATCTGCCAGAATTTTCGATAAAATGAACCTGGGAAACCATCCGGGCCCGCCGCACTGGTAGGACTTAGATCCCAAACTGCTTGATGCACTTCTTGAAGGTCAGGAATGGCTAATAGCGTGGCATTGTCCACAGCGGTTAAAACTTGAGGAATATATTGTGTTATTGCAGAAGTGTTATGCAATGGTGCTGTCGAAAATAACTGAGTATAAAAGGTGATCGCTGCCTGCTCTATTGTTGTTGGTGTCTGGCATTCGAGACCATTTGCGTCCACAACTCGAGTAATACTTTGTTTTCGCCTCTTGTCTTTGACCAGTTGATGGAAGAAACGAGTATTAGCATCTCCCTCTTTCATCCACTTGACATTAGCCTTTTGTTGCCAAAATAACATCACCCTGTGCTGCTTCATTTTCAATGCTGCCATGCTACGATGATATATCTCACGGGTTGATGCACTCGGATGAGCATCATAATCCTTTTCACAACGAAGAACTTCAGCTTCCGCATATGCTACCGCATCAAAGAGATTACCAAACACCTCTTTGTTCCACTGTTTTAAATGCTGCTTAAGTGCCTTTAATTCTGCATATAATCCACGCATACTGCCAACTGTTTCGCAGGATTGCCAGCAGTGTGTTACCACCCGCTCGAAATCGGCATGCGTAGCCCATACATCCAAATATCTAAATGCTGTTGGGCTACTTGTTGTGTCAAATGATGCTTGAAGATATATTGGGCAATGATCTGACGTTGTGCGACTGAGATGCTGATAGTGAACCGTCTGAAATAAGTCAAGAAAGCTCGTTGAACAAAGGTATCTATCAAGTCTACGCCAAACTTGCCCCAGACCACGCCCATCACTCCATGTAAATGGGGAGCCCTGATAGTTTATAGATTGCAAGGAACACGAAGACACACAATCAGAAAAATCCTGCAATGTGCGGAGAGGAGGGGTTGAACGACCTCTATGCTCATCCAGCGACAAAAAAGTATTAAAATCTCCTCATATATATATATATATTTAAAATTGGGGAGGGGAATTGAACTCGAGACCCGAGAATGGGATAAATACTACTCAATCGCTAGACCTAAAGGTTTTTCGCATATATATATACATATATATATATATACACATATATATAGAGAGGGAGAGAGAGAGATGGCAGAATATCCGTAAACCTGTACCTCGAAATTAACCATGCACTCCTCCAAAAGTTTGAAGAATAATCTCGTTCGAGCCATGTTTTGTTGCCAAGCCTTCATTAGTGAAGTGTCATCCAGATCGCGTGTTATTTGCAAAATTATAATCAAAACTTTTCGCTTTTCTGTTGCACACAAATTGTAGAAGACAGGCATTTCATCTAAGATCTCCAACAATTTAATTTCATAATAAGATGAAAATAGCTAAGAACATACAGAAATAGTCAGGATGGCAATGTTGGTAAGAACTAGATATGTTGGTTTGAATGATTGATGACGATTCACAAGTGACAATAATTTCAAATTCATCACTTCTTCTATCCATTAGACAAACTTACTGCAGCTGAGATGAGGTAATACGAACCAGCAACTGATATAAGACACGTCAACATATCATTAAGAGATGGTGTCATGATCCTACAGTATGGAGGTCTTATAAATCATGTTTCATCTAAGCCCTTGCCTCAAACTGAAACCTTTTTTTCAAGTTAAAATTCAATATATAAGCTAAAGTGGCGCATTTACAAAAGATGTTGCTTATGATTGAGCAACCACAGCTTAGCTTGTACAACTAGAGGTGGCTTACAATGTGATATCTAATATCTAACGCCAACCTTTACACACAAGAGAGAGAGAGAATTGCATACAAATGGCATTGTAAGCCAAGCATAAGCTAATCATACCCAAAATGTGAGCTAATCTAACTGCCAACATGTACAAAAATATTGTCATAGAGGCAACAAGAAAGGCTTATACAAAATAAAGATGGATTACAACAGTGAATCTCATTACTAAAGCTAGGCTAAGTACAGAGTTGAGATAGTAAAAAAATGACTATATCCATACAGAAATAAAACAAAAAATATACAGAAGAAAGAAACTGGGAATTGAATAGGCTTGGACCCAAAGATGCCAAAAGTCTGCAATACCCAGTCATAGTGCCTCAACAGAATGCTTTCAGAACACTCCCAGACCATAGTATAGGCCATCCAATAAGACAAAGGCATAGGCATCCCAGCCTGTCCACAACATGAATTTAGCAGAGATGAAGTAGGTAGAGGAGGAGACCTTGGCATAGTATCCACAAAAGCCAACCTGAGTGCAGCAAAATGGCAAGGAAGAGAATGGCAGAGTGCAAACTCCAATCCTGGTAGCCAGTTGCTTAATAACCAAATTGATCCAGGATGAGGAATAAAGTGTGACCAATAGGCATGACTAAATGGCACGTACTGAGAAGACTTTCATGGAAACTCTCAGATTCAATGCTAGTTTCCAGTTGAACTGTAGCGACCCGCTCCCGAGCCCTAACATCGGGAACAGTGCACCCGCCGTATCTCACTAAGGAGAATACAAAGCGTCAAAATCAAAACAGATACACGTCAGCGGAAGTCAAATTTTAAAACCTCGAAATAATCATCATCATACATATCAATGTCTAGGCAGATCTAAATCCGATACAAATGTCAAATGTAATATAACTAAATGTCTAAAGTACATAAACCTCGAGTATCGAAAATCACTATCTCAACTAAGCCCTCGAAAGTCTCATTGGAATGTCATCGACCTCAATATCTCCACTCTTGGTCATCCTCGGTATGCTAACTCAATCACCTGTCTATCTGCAAAATATGTTAAAGCGTGGTTTGAGCGACAAGTCGCTCAGCAAGTAATCCCACTATACTTACCATGGGATCATACACGGAGAAGCAGGTGTGATAAAGATATATAACAACATAAAGTAATAGCATGCTTCTCTTCGCAAGTAACTTTTCAATTCTGCCCTAACACCCAAAAGCAAATAGAGCAAATACACAACAAAGTACGTAACAAAATCCAATGAAGCACATAACAAAGTCCAATAAGGTACGTTACAAAGTCCAATTAGGGGTTAGTCCAAACCAAAATCGATGATGCAATTTTCCAAATATGCAATGCCCAAATGTCCAAAGTCAAAGACCCAAAAGTCCAAAGTTTCCAAATCCGAATTAGCCGGTTCAATGTCCAAAGTCCAAATCCGAGTACAACCCGGTCAAAATCCAATTATCAATGTGTCAAAAATCCAAAACCCGGCTAAAACGGTCAAAATAATGCAATGGCTATAGCACTTTCCCTACAAATGACTTATACCGTAAGACTTACGAATTGGTCCCCCAATAGTCAATATGCCCCGGCGCTCTATATCACAATCGCCAATATGCCGGGGCGCCCTAATAGCGGCCAATATGTCCGGGCGCTCTATATCCAAAATAGCCAATATGCCCGAACGCTCCGTTTGTTTGGAACCAATCCGGCTTAACAGCATATTTCATGTGTAGGGGTGAATTTCTAAAAAATATGCAAATGCAACTTTTCGAAATGATTCCCCAAGTATCAAAGTTAATCCAATTGCCAAAATGGCCAAAATGTCAATTTTGTCAGAATTACCAAAATGCCCCTCAAATAACACATAACTCCAAACACAAATAGACTAAACAATCCAAATAATTCCAAGATACCAAATATCCCTACAAATATATATATATATATCTCTCTCCATATATATATACACACACACGCATACATATATTGGAAAATCTAAGAATGCTATCCGCCATGCTACTATGCAAAATTTGTAAGTTATTATTGCGCAAAGAATATCAATTGTAATAAGTAATAGAAACATATGCGGCAACTACTATACTAAATATGAATAGAAACTTCAATGGAATATCAAAGACAGACTTGGTTTATTCAATTAAAATAAACTATAGAGGAAAGAAATTACGCTTTATGATAAGTAGAGAAAAAAATATAAATTTAGATATACAAATCGGCCCAGGTGTTTAATTCTTCAATTCATATACTTTCGGTCTACATATGAATCCAATATTTATATCTTCAACCTATGGAAAATACATGTTTGTGCTGAATTTCAGTGGTATTTGTGTATGTTGATATAATTCGGCCAGTTTTATTAAAATTTACCAAAATCATATTCAACGAGAAATACTGCATCGATGACTAAGGAACCTAACAATTTATTGAAGATTGGAAATAATCAACTGAGTGGAGATTTGTATTATTTCTCTATGCATGCGATCAGCATATAATACAATATCACTAAATTCATATGCAGCAAGAAATACCACATCGTCAACTTCTGAGAAACAAGAAAAGGAAAACAAAAATTTAGTTTGATTAACTGTAGCATTTCACACTACACCAAAACACATATATATATATGTAAAGCACGGCGTATTTTACCCATATATATATATACAAATATATATATATATATATATATATATATATATATATATATATATATATATTATGTCACGCACAACACTCATGAACCATATATACACACACACATACAAAATTCGGTGCATACATACACACCTATACATAACTATATACATCTATACAACTCACAAATACTAATACCTGATTCAATGTATTACTGAAAATATAGACTATCCAAAATCATAGTAAATACACTAAGATTACTTACGATGTATATACATTCATCTATTCAACCACATATACGAATGCATGATCCAAAGTTTATACCAAAATAACGTATAGATTTTTCGCAAAAACATAGTAAGTATAGAGAGATTACTCACCTTGATTGATATACTATACCGTACGATTGAATTTGACTTGATGTTGGACAAGAACTATTCTTTTTCCCTTAAAGCACCTCTCCGCTGAAATGGCAACAAAGTGCAAAAATCTTTTTTTTTTCCTTCTTCTTCCTTTTTGTTGTTGGCGCTGGCAGTTTTGGGGGCCAAAGAATTGCAGTAAATAGAATTGCTGTTGGCGATGGTGGGTGCTTGGGAGGGGAGTTTGCTGAATCTTTTTTTTTTTCCAGGGGCGGCGGGCAGATATTTGTAGAGTGTGTATAATTTTCTTAGGTTAGGGATAGATAGGTATCGGTTTAGATAACTAGGTATATTCCAATTTGAAATAGGATTTCTTCCATGTAAATTCTATCTTAGTTTCCCTAATTGTATTTGGTTCATGACTTATCCTAATTTCAAAATTCTAAATACACTAGGATTTTATCATCTTTGTTTTATTTATTTTCTTTTCTATTTCTACTGGCAGGGACGTAACAGACCTCCCTCCTTACAAAAAGTTTCGTCCTCGAAACTTGCGTATTAGGTAATTGATAACTTAGTATGATTCTACTTGATTCAATACCTAGTATATGTCGCAGATATCATCATATCAACCTCACTTTTAAGTTGTTAAGCCTTCAATTCCACATAATGTGTATCATTCAACTTACATAATTTTAGTCTACAATTTCGAATTCTTAAAACTAATCATATATGATTTATCTCCTAGATACGTAACAAAACTAAACATCCATTGAGTTCCCCAATAGGTAAATCATCAAGCACTCAAAATCAATTCTTATACACTTACGAGCTAACTATATGATCAGGTCCTTACTTTTGCGGAGATATCATCAACAGCCTAATATACGAAGTATATGTATGGACATATTGTTCTTTAAAATGGTAAATAAAAGGAAAGAAAATCCATGTAGTTCTAACTAATTGAAAATATATCCTTCTTTTCCATCTTTGTAAACACGAGAACCACAGGATTATACATTTGTTTTTGCAAAACGGTGTCTTACGTGACTTCTTATAAAACAATGACATAATTGTTCGCAAAAAGTATCATGGTGAAATCTCTTTAAAATAGCCGAAACTCAACAATATTATGTTTTATAAAACGAGTTAAATACGATATCTCCCTTGTTCTAAAAGAAGTGTGTATCTTTTGAAACTACTTTTAAAAATAATGACATACTTGTCTATAAAAGTATTTCGAGTAAACCACTTTAAAACAATTGAGACACAATAATCGTAAACATTTCTTTCTATAAAACGATTTGAACACGGTGTCTTTTTCTTTCAAAAAGAGATACATATTTTGAAGCTATGTTTTGCTTCGCAAAATACCACAACAATTAGAAACTTCATAAATGTGAAGTTTCATAAAACAATTTGAATAAGATACCTCCCTTTTTCAAAATAAAGTATATATATTTTGAAAACTATTTTTCGCTTCACAAAAATTAAATAAGTTCATCGCAAGTAGGTAATTAACTTCAAAACTTTTAATAGATAAAATGCTTGCAATGTCGATAATCGATAAATTACTTTCGACCAGTATTAGTACAAAAACAATTTTCTTTACCTTGCTATATATATATATATGTATATATATATATATGTATATATATATATATATTTAATCACCAACTTCCATTGCCATCAGAGCATATCAAGTCTGTGGCCCCATTATAATCCAAATATGCTTCCATGGTTCATTCTCTACGGTGCCAGCAGCTTGAAGCAAATCATATGCAGTCTGCAACCTAGATAATGGATCTTGCACGACAATTTCCAACTGCAAAGAGATCAAATCTCTCTCTCCAGTGGAAGATACTACAGTCCTTAGCCCGTGTTTTATTTGTACATAATAAGCAACACAAAATTTCTTTAGAATGTGGCCAAATTGGATAGATAATAAAGACATGACACAAGTTACCTACCAACTATGAACTCTAATTATATTGCGGAACATCAAAACCATGTTGTCTTGATGGCCAATAGATGTAACTTAAACGAAAATTTGAGACATTATATGGAAAATATATAACGTACCCCTTTTGTTTGTGGGGAGAACATCAATATTTTGAAAGCTCTTTTCCGTTTAAAAATTGTCAACATAATTAAACCTTATTTTGTCCGTATGCAAATATGGAAAGAAGTAGCTTTGTAAAATTAATGGATCAAATGAAATACTTAGAACAAAATATTTGAAATGCCTTTGAATTATATAATATATTTTGGTGTACGTGCTTATAAGAAAACATTTTACTTGAAAAATAATAGTCCAATACTTCGTATAATTTTTTTTAAGTCACCCATACTGTCAAATGAAAATCCACCTATGCACCGTTTCATATAAGTCTAGTGTTCGTCTACTCATGATAAATTCCTCAACTTAAGTTCTCCAATCCCAGCATGGCACACTAAATATTGATCGACTTAAGGTATTCTAATTCACCATACTTCTGCATGCTACACTAATCCATCGTTCTCCTTTGCTTGGTTATTTCCACCGCTAATTCTAATTCAGTTAAATCCTTCATGAATAGCATCTATTCCTTGTTCATGCTTACTCTATTTCAATTCAAGCCTACTAGATTCACGCCAAATAACTTGATGTTTCAAGGGATCAATACTTAACTAAAGATTCTGTGGCGATTTATCATTCTAATGCACATGCTAAAGTCGATCTCGCATGCCGCTATTGATCAATACCTCTAAAAAAACTAATATCGTCGGCCTATTTTGGTAATTGTAAATTCGGCATCTTAATCAGAACTATAAACTCCTTTGAACAATATCCTTCACCAAACTCTACTGATCATA
Source organism: Eustoma russellianum (assembly GCA_036186865.1). NCBI lineage: Eukaryota > Viridiplantae > Streptophyta > Magnoliopsida > Gentianales > Gentianaceae > Eustoma > Eustoma russellianum. Next base: position 10,002,693 of record AP025065.1, on the reverse strand, counting down.
ACACTTATAAATCGTTATTTAGTTTCAATCATGCTACTATAAATCGTTCCTTAGTAGCTACGATCTTAGCTTAGACCTAGTCGAGTTACGACACTACTGCCAAAGTAGCGGCATGACTCGCTTCAGTTACCTTAATGGTACCGGGTCTCATGCTGCTGCTATAGAGAAGCAGCCCTAGTAACTGCCGGACCCATTTAAATTTATGTATCATCCAACGCCTGTAGTAGGCATCCTGGTTAACATTACAATTTATGTAATTTAATTATACACAATTCATTTAGGGCTACTAAAATCACGCTAAGCAAATGTGCAAAGGTTATTATCAAAACTTAAATAATACAATTACTCGAACTCACAGGGATATAATATCGTTCTTGGTATGTGTACCCCTCAACCGATCGGCACATAAGTCTAAGTCATTTCTTAATTTTAAGATCATGCTTAGAATATAATCATCGCTTACGACTAAGATCAGTACTTATGTTCAAATAATTGTCTAATATTCAGATCAACTCTTAATCAGAATCGTCACTTGTATCTTAAGATCGTGACTTAAGGCAATCAAAATCATCACCTATGTCTAATGTCAAAACCTACTTCTAAAATTGATGCTTAATGTCATGGTTTTTAAGTCTAAAATCATGACTTAGGGGCAAAATCGTAACTTAATTTCCAAGATTATGGCCTAAATCTACGTTTCCGCCATGGATCTAGAGCCATGCTCTGATACCACCTGTAGCGACCCGCTCCCGAGCCCTAACATCGGGAACAGTGCACCCGCCGTATCTCACTAAGGAGAATACAAAGCGTCAAAATCAAAACAGATACACGTCAGCGGAAGTCAAATTTTAAAACCTCGAAATAATCATCATCATACATATCAATGTCTAGGCAGATCTAAATCCGATACAAATGTCAAATGTAATATAACTAAATGTCTAAAGTACATAAACCTCGAGTATCGAAAATCACTATCTCAACTAAGCCCTCGAAAGTCTCATTGGAATGTCATCGACCTCAATATCTCCACTCTTGGTCATCCTCGGTATGCTAACTCAATCACCTGTCTATCTGCAAAATATGTTAAAGCGTGGTTTGAGCGACAAGTCGCTCAGCAAGTAATCCCACTATACTTACCATGGGATCATACACGGAGAAGCAGGTGTGATAAAGATATATAACAACATAAAGTAATAGCATGCTTCTCTTCGCAAGTAACTTTTCAATTCTGCCCTAACACCCAAAAGCAAATAGAGCAAATACACAACAAAGTACGTAACAAAATCCAATGAAGCACATAACAAAGTCCAATAAGGTACGTTACAAAGTCCAATTAGGGGTTAGTCCAAACCAAAATCGATGATGCAATTTTCCAAATATGCAATGCCCAAATGTCCAAAGTCAAAGGCCCAAAAGTCCAAAGTTTCCGAATCCGAATTAGCCGGTTCAATGTCCAAAGTCCAAATCCGAGTACAACCCGGTCAAAATCCAATTATCAATGTGTCAAAAATCCAAAACCCGGCTAAAACGGTCAAAATAATGCAATGGCTATAGCACTTTTCCTACAAATGACTTATACCGTAAGACTTACGAATTGGTCCCCCAATAGTCAATATGCCCCGGCGCTCTATATCACAATAGCCAATATGCCGGGGCGCCCTAATAGCGGCCAATATGTCCGGGCGCTCTATATCCAAAATAGCCAATATGCCCGGACGCTCCGTTTGTTTGGAACCAATCCGGCTTAACAGTATATTTCATGTGTAGGGGTGAATTTCCAAAAAATATGCAAATGCAACTTTTCGAAATGATTCCCCAAGTATCAAAGTTAATCCAATTGCCAAAATGGCCAAAATGTCAATTTTGTCAGAATTACCAAAATGCCCCTCAAATAACACATAACTCCAAACACAAATAGACTAAACAATCCAAATAATTCCAAGATACCAAATATCCCTACAAATATATATATATATCTCTCTCCATATATATATACACACACACGCATACATATATTGGAAAATCTAAGAATGCTATCCGCCATGCTACTATGCAAAATTTGTAAGTTATTATTGCGCAAAGAATATCAATTGTAATAAGTAATAGAAACATATGCGGCAACTACTATACTAAATATGAATAGAAACTTCAATGGAATATCAAAGACAGACTTGGTTTATTCAATTAAAATAAACTATAGAGGAAAGAAATTACGCTTTATGATAAGTAGAGAAAAAATATAAATTTAGATATACAAATCGGCCCAGGTGTTTAATTCTTCAATTCATATACTTTCGGTCTACATATGAATCCAATATTTATATCTTCAACCTATGGAAAATACATGTTTGTGCTGAATTTCAGTGGTATTTGTGTATGTTGATATAATTCGGCCAGTTTTATTAAAATTTACCAAAATCATATTCAACGAGAAATACTGCATCGATGACTAAGGAACCTAACAATTTATTGAAGATTGGAAATAATCAACTGAGTGGAGATTTGTATTATTTCTCTATGCATGCGATCAGCATATAATACAATATCACTAAATTCATATGCAGCAAGAAATACCACATCGTCAACTTCTGAGAAACAAGAAAACGAAAACAAAATTTAGTTTGATTAACTGTAGCATTTCACACTACACCAAAACACATATATATATATGTAAAGCACGGCGTATTTTACCCATATATATATATATACAAATATATATATATATATATATATATATATATATTATGTCACGCACAACACTCATGAACCATATATACCACACACATACAAAATTCGGTGCATACATACACACCTATACATAACTATATACATCTATACAACTCACAAATACTAATACCTGATTCAATGTATTACTGAAAATATAGACTATCCAAAATCATAGTAAATACACCAAGATTACTTACGATGTATATACATTCATCTATTCAACCACATATACGAATGCATGATCCAAAGTTTATACCAAAATAACGTATAGATTTTTCGCAAAAACATAGTAAGTATAGAGAGATTACTCACCTTGATTGATATACTATACCGTACGATTGAATTTGACTTGATGTTGGACAAGAACTATTCTTTTTCCCTTAAAGCACCTCTCCGCTGAAATGGCAACAAAGTGCAAAAATCTTTTTTTTTTTCCTTCTTCTTCCTTTTTGTTGTTGGCGCTGGCAGTTTTGGGGGCCAAAGAATTGCAGTAAATAGAATTGCTGTTGGCGATGGTGGGTGCTTGGGAGGGGAGTTTGCTGAATCTTTTTTTTTTTCCAGGGGCGGCGGGCAGATATTTGTAGAGTGTGTATAATTTTCTTAGGTTAGGGATAGATAGGTATCGGTTTAGATAACTAGGTATATTCCAATTTGAAATAGGATTTCTTCCATGTAAATTCTATCTTAGTTTCCCTAATTGTATTTGGTTCATGACTTATCCTAATTTCAAAATTCTAAATACACTAGGATTTTATCATCTTTGTTTTATTTATTTTCTTTTCTATTTCTACTGGCAGGGACGTAACAGGAACTTTGAGGACTTGTACCTTCTTCATGAGTCAACGGAGTGACACATGTTCAGAAGTGTAGAAAGTATCGAACAGAAAAGAAAAGAATTATAAACAATATTCTATAAAGATGCTAATTAATAGTAGTTATTATCTTCTTATATTAGAGAAATCCTGATGATTTCATTTTTTTAAATTATTTTATTAGATAGTAGATATCATAATTATGTAACATTAACTCAGCCTGTACTCAATGATATAAATAGCGAGTTTGTAGAAACTATCCGTATGAATGAAAATCGTTTTTCCAACCTTCTTTGTTTTATTGTATCATAGCTATACATGATGTCAACTCTGCCTTTTCTCTGATGTACATCGGCCAAGCACCACTGCATTTGCAGGCACAAAAAATCCTTTCCTGAGCAGACTTCAACTTTTATTATT